>CAOLHI010000619.1:0-573151 GCA_948474755.1 Ctenosaura bakeri
CCTGTTCAAATCACTTCCGGTCACCATATTAGGAAGAACGCAGATGAAGGTAGAAGCATTTAGGAGCATTGTCGGGGGGAGGGGGCAGCCAGTGGGGGTATTGGAATGAAGAAATTGGCCTCTTGACACCAGACAGTTGCCCACCCCTGCATTAGAGGAAAGAACTTCAAGTAAAGTTATGTCTGGCATTTGATGTTTTCAAAAAGAAAAAGAACTGATTCTGTGGTGAAGGGTATAACTGGGGTATACCTTCCAAGAAGACCCTTCCCCCCACAATGTGTTTCTAGAAGTATATGCAGGAAGGCAATGCATTAGCGTTTTCCCTTCTCTAAGTTTTTTGCAGACCTGAGCGTTTGGAAATGTGCAGCATTCTTTATTTCATGCCAGTTTTAAAAATCTTTCACAACTTGGAAGTGACACAAGTTTGCCACCAGTAGCAGTAGTCTGTAAAAATACTCTTAGCTCTCTGAAATTCTTTAGAGCTTGATTCATCCAAGACAAAACACATGTTTTTTTGTATTGGAGGCTGGGCCAGACTTAAGAATTCTACTGGTGTGCTGCCCACCAGTCTGCTGCACAACACACTTTAAAGTTGAATTCAGTCTGAAGTCTTTTTAGAATTATAAGTGATTTCCCAAATCCATGCTAAAGTTGGCCCTCCGAGGTTAATCTCAGGACATTTTAGCTTCCATGATATCATTTAAATCTCTCCAAAAGAATACTTGTGTTCTCATATATAGCAGGCGTACTTCTTAGACTAAATATTTTGAACCATCCTGAAAACTGATGATTGCTGATTCAGTTATGTTTCCTCTTGTAGTCTTCCTGGCATGTCCCTTTCTTGAATTAGAAAGGGACTCAGTGGAGTTATATTCCAGAATGTTTCAGGGATGTTTAACTGATTCACCTTGATGTTTCTGTGTCAATAGCCTTGTTGACATATTTGGTACAAGGTCATGTATATGGTTACTCGCAGACAATCCTTTTCTGTAGTTTCATCAAAGCAGGTACCACTTGTATACACAGGTCCTGAGGAACATAGATGAGAAAGCAAAGTAAGTAGGGCAGTCTTTGCAAATCTTGTGCCTTACAAATGTTTGAGACTCCGGGAGCCTTTGGGCCTAGCTAGCACAGGTCAGAGATGTTGGGAGTGAACATCCAAAACAGTTGGAGGGCAGCAGGTTGGGGAAGGCTGGACTAAAACATGAAGAAGGAAACATCATAAACACTGGCCTGGAATTAAGCACCTTGCCTCCCTCACCAGTTAACCACTCGTTTCTTCTTGGCCCTACATGTAGGGCGTGAAGTGGAAGTGTAATATGTAATTCCACCCTTCATGGCACATTACTTACTGAGAACTGACAGATTGTGGCTTTGGCTGACGCTGATACATGTTTCATTCTGGCACTAAGTTAAAAGAGACTAGGACCAGAAACAATAGATTCAAGCTGCAGGAAAGGAGATTCCACCTGAACCTCAGGAAGAACTTCCTGATGGTCAGAGCTGTCCAGCAGTGGAATATGTTGTCTTGAAGTGTGGTGAAGTCTCCTTCTTTGGAGATTTTTAAACAGAGGCTGGATGGCCATCTGTTGGGAGTGCTTTGATGTGTATTCCTGCATAGCAGAGGGTTGGACTGGGTGGGCCCTGTGGTCTCTTCCAACTCTATGATTCTGTTATTCTAAAACATAGCTTTATATTAAAGCCTTTGGGACCTAATTCATTTATTCCAAAATGTTCATATACATGGTTTAAATGGTTTTAACTTTTTAAATCTTTTTAAAACTTGTAAAATTTGAGATGCTTATTGTATATTTACATTTTAAATTGTTTTAAACAGTTCATATTTTATTTTAGTTGTACACCACCCTGAAAATCTATGCTATAGGATAGAATATAAATATTTTTATGAAGGAATACGTCCACATGAGACTGAGGTATGGAGAGGGAGGGAACACGCTTTTACTTTTTGGGTTCATGGACACAGGGATCACAGTCCTGGAAAACTCTGGCAGAATGCTAGGATGTCTAGGTTCAGTAGCAGTTGGCTGGGATCACTCTTCTCAGTTCCACTTTGGTGATGGTGGTGATACTGGTGCACCTATATGCTCAAGTGTCCAAAGCATGGATGTGACTAGAATGATTTGACAGCTATTTGGATGACTTGGGAAGTGATTTCTGGATTGGGTGCATCTCACTAATGGCTTCTTGCCTTCCTTCTCCCTCTTTAAACTGCTTCTTCTTTCTCAAGGTGTGAGAAACTGGCTGAGATCATCTGTCAGAACCGTCAGCAAGTGCGACGTGCTGAACACTGCTGTCAGCAGCTGCCTATCCCAGGGCCCATTGAGAAGATGCTGGAGGAGCTCAATGCCACTGTCACAGACATCATTTCTGCCCTAGTCACAAGGTAATTAGATTGCTGTGATGGAAGAAGATGTATTCACAGAAAGAAGTGAAATTTTTTTTGAGGGGGAAGCAATTTTGAGTGTGGTGGCATGAATGGGTTTTTTTTTTATGCAACCCACCCATCTGTTATAGAACACTGAGAAAGATACATTCTGTGAAATTTAGGGAGTTGCCTCTTTTAGTATGGGCTTATTTGCAAAAATGTTGGCCAGAGTCCTGTAGGGGATTTACATTTGCAAGCATCAGAACAGGGCAATTCTGTCATGTTTGTATCCAGTGAAGAGCTGCTATTATGTTACTGCATAGGGGAGCCAGCAAAGTAACTGATGTGCAGCAGTCCTGTTCTGCCTCAGGACACTAAGGAGTGCAGAGGCACATCAGAAAACTCTTGAAGGTATCCCATTACAAATTGTTTTAGTTGACGAACAAGGTTTTTTAATGCCGCTGCTATGTAGCTAGGTATATATAAAGTTCGTGTACACCATGATAGACAATCCTGCCTGTTATGCCTGAATACTCCAAAGGCACCAGATGCAATCTGATTGCAGAAGCTAAACTGGATCAGGCCTGGGTATTACTTGGAAGGGGGACTGCTAGGGAATACCAGAGGCTGTAGGCTATATTCCAAAGAAGGCAATGGCAAATCATCTCTGAGTATTTGTTGCCTAAGAGAACCCTATGAAATTCATTGAGTCACCAAAAGTCAACAGGCAATTTGAAGGGACATGCCTTTCATTATGATGATATTCAGCTTGGGCCAGAGCTTGGAAAAATTACATATTTTCCCAGAGCGACCACCGCGGCAGCATGGCCAACAAATATATAAAAGTCAAAGTTAGTTTGTCTGTGTCAGGCAAAGCCTCATATAATTGGCTGCCTAAGAAGATTCTGTGGAATCATGGGGTTTGCAGTTTAGGGAAAGGCCTTTAGAATTCTCAGCCAGAGAGCTCTTGGGCCTCAGTCAACTGTGCCTGTCTTGTATAGGTCAAATGGAGATGGGGCCTAGCAGCAAGAAGGAGGACAGTATATTCCCTCAGGAACCCAACCTGTGTATGTTAATAACTCTGAATACAGATTGGATTGGGAAATATGGGGAAAAGTTCCAGGTACTGGACAAGACAGTTTGGGGAATTAGAAACACAGGATCTCAAATCTTTTTAACAAGTATTACCTATGCGAAAATAACATCCTGGGCAACCCCGGGTATATACGCTATTATCAAATAAAAATACATCAGAAATAGCAGCTGGAGGTTCCCAAATCCAGAACTTGAAAAAGTTTCTTGTTTGGAATACAGCCCATTGAATTTGGAGTGGCCATGCTGGCTGTCAGATTCTGAAAGATGTAGTCTAAGAAAGTAACTTTCTGCAGCTCTACTTCTGGTGGACGGCAAATGTTATTTCCCTGCATTACGCTAAGGATCATTCTTCATTCTTCCCACAACATGAATGTCAGCTCTTGTCAAAAGTATAATGGAGACTTTGTGCATACAGACTTAGAAGAACTAGTCATGTCAAAGATTGTATATGAGTATCTTGTCTCTGTCTAT
This sequence comes from Ctenosaura bakeri, assembly GCA_948474755.1. NCBI lineage: Eukaryota > Metazoa > Chordata > Lepidosauria > Squamata > Iguanidae > Ctenosaura > Ctenosaura bakeri. The sequence goes on from CAOLHI010000619.1 coordinate 3,953, forward strand.
TAGTAATGGTTCCTTTAGTGTACTTTCCTCTCCTTACAGCACTTTCATAATTGAAAAGCAGCCTCCTCAGGTGCTGAAAACCCAGACCAAGTTTGCAGCCACGGTGCGGCTGTTAGTTGGTGGAAAGTTGAACGTTCACATGAATCCCCCTCAAGTGAAGGCTACAATCATCAGTGAGCAGCAGGCCAAAGCCCTATTGAAGAATGAGAGCACCCGCAAGTACGTATGACCCTCACAGACTACCTGTGTCAAAGAAACAGAGGGATTTGGCGAAGAAAGCAAGGAGAGGGACCCACAGTACTCTAAACCGTAAAGAGAAAAGAGGTGGAATTCCACATGGAAACATGCATCTGAATTCTATTAAATAAGCGAAGTTAGTCATCACATCTGGAAAACAATGAACAGGAGTGATATAAAAATTAATGTTTTCCTGTTTTGTGCAGGAAGTTAAGGAGCTAAGATACGGGAAGGAGCTAAAATACAGGAATTCTATCCTAGTCTTCAGTCTCCAGAACATTTAAAGCTGCTTTATGTAACTGCTCCCTTGTTGCATGCTCCCTCATGCCAGGTAGACCCTTCATGCCCAGTACATTAGTACAGTCTGTTCTCTTCTGTACAGTATAGTACAGGCTGTACAGTGCAGAGGGAAAGTGATCACCAGGCTATAGCCTTTTTAATATTTAAGTTTTATGTATATGGTGTTTTTATTCATGTGATTGTAATAGTTAATGTAATTCTAGGTAAAAAAACAACAACAGCAAGCTTGTGTTTAAACAGTCTGCAAAAATGTGCATTCTCTACCAGGTGGAGCCACCTCACTACTTATCCCCATAGTGAACAAAGACTGTACACAGGAAGATAGTAAATTGCCCAGGCTGCAGTGCTTGTATTTTCCAAACCATAATTGTTTTCTTTTGGCAGTGAGAGCAGTGGTGATATCTTGAACAACTGCTGTGTGATGGAATATCACCAGGCAACTGGAACACTGAGTGCTCATTTCCGCAACATGGTGAGAGAAATGCCTACACTAACTCTTGTCCCATCTTCCCAGTTTCATATCCCCCTAATTGTTTAAAAAAATGCTAGTAAGATTCCTGTACTGGTTTTCAGAGAAAGCATAGACTTGTGTGGTGGTCAAAAATATCTCCAAAAGGCTAAGTTTTTGTTGGCTTATGGGGATGCTGAGGAAAATGCTTGCATTTTTCCATATCCCTCTACTGGTGCAATTCATAATGAAAATGTCAAAATGTAGGCTTTGAAGAATTCTTTGGACAGACCAAATCATGTTAAGTTTATTCCCTTATTCAGGTCTGCCTCACCATTCCTCCATGCATCTTGCTTCTATACTCTTGACAAGAATGTGTGTGCTTTTTTCCCCTGTGTCTGCCTCTCCCCTCCCACTCTTCCATAGTCCTTGAAGCGAATCAAGCGCTCAGATCGACGTGGTGCTGAGTCAGTGACTGAGGAGAAGTTCACCATCCTCTTTGAGTCTCAGTTCAGTGTTGGTGGCAATGAGCTGGTCTTCCAGGTGAAGACATTGTCTTTGCCCGTAGTGGTGATTGTGCATGGCAGTCAAGACAACAATGCCACTGCCACAGTGCTGTGGGACAATGCTTTTGCAGAGCCGGGCCGTGTGCCCTTTGCTGTGCCTGACAAAGTTATGTGGTCACAACTCTGTGAGGCTCTGAACATGAAGTTCAAGTCTGAAGTCCAGAGCAGCCGAGGGCTCACCAAGGAGAATCTTCTCTTCCTGGCTCAGAAACTCTTCAACAGCAACAGCAACCACTTAGAAGACTACAACAACATGGCTGTCTCCTGGGCTCAGTTCAACAGGGTAAGATTCTGTGCCAGTAGAGAACTGGTTAACAACTAGAACTCCTTTTCCCAACCTGTTGCCCTTTCCAACCTAGGAAATTCCTTTTCCCAACCTCTTTTGGCCATCCGCTCCCATGACTCCTCATCGTTGTTCTTGGTTGCTCAGGCTAGTGGAACTGTTGTTCAGACATACGGAGAACACCAGTTTGGGGAAGAGTAAAGAGACTAGAAAGTAGCCTGGCCTTTAAGACTTTCAGTCACCCCAGCTGTAGCTTATCTCTTATTCCCTATCTATATAATACTGCCCTTGGATCTAAGAAGCCTGAGATCTGCTGAGCCTTGGTTTCCCATGGCAACCTTTTGCAAATCTCACTTTCTCAGTTCCTAATCTGTAGAAGGAGGTAATAGTGGTCCTTACAAGGTGATGTGGGAAGGAAGGAATTGAGATTTTAACAATATTGTGCTATAGTAACAGCTCGTCTTCATCATGTAATAAAAAATAAAACTTCTCTTGACTGAGGGGTTGTTAGTATAATGTTTGTGATACTAGCAAAACAGCTTTGAATATAAAAACAAATAACTTTGTATGCATTATCTCAGCAATTGTTATGAATAAGATAAGTAGTATTATTCCTCACCCACACTCACTTACTACAAACAGAAAGATTGGATCAGAAATAATTGTTTGCCTAATGTTTTCTAGCAGTCTTATAGACAAACTGAGATTTGAAGTCTGTGTTTTCAATGTCAGAAAGCATTCTTTTAATCACTACGCTACGCCAGCTCTCCAGCTGCTTTGATACTCATTGCTTTCAAGTTGGCCTCTTAAAAGTATGTTTGCAAGGAACTGGCTGTGTGAACCGTTGGTCTTCAAAGACACTCATCTGATATAGCACCAAAAATCTTGAAGCAGACTGAAATATAGTTGGCAGGATCAGCATTTGAGGTCTTCCAGTACCACTTGCAGAGTCTTTCCAATGCAATGTTTCAGACCTAGATTGAAAATGTGACCCAACACATGGATGAAAACTGTATACATTTGCTGTAGCTCCACAGACAAATTATTTAGCTCCTTGAAAAACTTCCTTTGTCAAATTGTTCAAATCTGCAGAGGCCATTCTTGCTGTTGGTTTCACTCATTTGGGATTCAGAGCCAGATTGACTTATAGGACGCATTTTGAATTTGTGATTAATGTGTTTGCCAATGAAATTTGCCAGTTTATTAATCAGTGCTTTTTGTAAACCATCAGAGGATGTATAGATACATCCAGCTGTTTGTAAAAGACCACACAGAGTGAGACACAGGCAGACATGTTGGGCTCTCTTTCTGTTTAACAGGAGAACCTTCCAGGGCGAAATTACACATTCTGGCAGTGGTTTGATGGAGTGATGGAAGTCCTGAAGAAGCACTTGAAGCCTCACTGGAATGACGGGTGAGATAACTTGGCTACTGCCTGCTGCATCATCTGGGTTTCCCAGGCTGCACAACCTGGCTTAATTCTTTGCAGCCTAATCTCATTCTCTTTCCCCTCTCTGCAGGGCTATTCTAGGTTTTGTCAACAAGCAGCAGGCCCATGATTTATTAATCAACAAACCAGATGGAACGTTCCTCCTGAGGTTCAGTGACTCTGAAATTGGTGGTATCACAATTGCCTGGAAGTTTGATAATAGTGAGTACCTTATTAGGCAGAAGAAACATTTCATTTTGTCTTTAAGTTTTCTGAGAGTGTTTAATCTAAACTTTCTAGGCAAAGGGAATGGGAAGGTTGGGTTGTTCTAGCATAAGCAGTGCACATTTCTCACTCAGATGTTGTTGAGGTTCTATACTTTGTTCCTGCATGTATTACTTCTGTTATAAGCATATTATGTATTTCCTACATTTCTGTAATACTTTGTAAAGTGCTGCTTGAAAGATTTTTCCTGTCTTATACAAAACTTATTTAAAGTTTATCATCTATCAAACTATATTTTGTTACATTACTCATTTTGGCTCTTTGGGGTCAAAGTATTTGATTAATAAATGCGTCTTTTTTCTCTTCCTTCCCTATATATTCCCCTTTGCGAGGCTAAATGTGACTGCAGCTTATATTTTGCTACAGCAGTGGTGCTCATAGTAGTTCTAATAGTTGTTAGACCTGCACCCGTTTCTGCAGCTGCCTTGAATGTCTTTGCAAGTGTGTCTCTTTTCCCAGTTGCATGCAGATATGCTTGTTGTCTCTCACTGCTGTGTTATGGTACTGTTGGATTTTACAGCTGACAGAATGTTCTGGAACCTGATGCCCTTTACCACCCGTGACTTCTCCATCCGATCTCTAGCAGACCGTCTTGGAGATCTCCCATATCTCCTTTTTGTGTATCCTGATAGGCCCAAGGAAGAGGTCTTCTCCAAATACTACATGCCAGTCCTTGGTAAGTTTGTATCACTAGGAAACTGATCTGATCTATCCAGCCATAGTCCATTCCAGAGGCTATATTTAAAGAAAAAGAAAAAAGAACGTCACAGTAATGTTTCTCATTCCCATGGTTAAAAGCATATTGACATCTTTGTTAAATGCATATTGACACCTATAGACCTTTGGTAGAGGGATCTAAGCAGTAGTTACATTCACCAGGAACTCCTGTTTTCCCTCTGATAATCACATAATATTTGTGGTACTGTTGTCAAGCCAACATTTTTTGTTCAGGATGTGTAATTGTGTTAAGGCTATTGCTGGTTTAACCCCATTTAAATGTTGATCTTTGGTATATTTCAACTATATCATATTTGTTTTGATTTTTAAGCCAACTGAAGTCCTGTTTTTTGGGGGGGAAAGTGTTACATAAAATTTAATAATAGTAGCAGTAGAAATAGTAGTCATAATAATAATAGTAGTACTGTCAGTAGTAATAACAGCAGCAACAACAACTGTGGTTTGAAATAGATTGGCAGAACATCTGAATGAAATTGCCGTAGATAGGACTACACAATAGCTTCGAACATGCTACATTGTCTGATGATACCTCACTGATTCCTAGATCTTTGGGTTGGATCTGAATTGTTAATGGTCAAAAAACTATCCCAGCCAGTAATGCCTGGTAGACCATGAAACTGAAATAACAAAACCACACAAGATGTGTTATTAAAGGAAAATAACTGTGGTTCTAGTATTGGTAAGCACCCTGGAAGCAGTTCCAGTTGGACTGATCTGAATCAAGTCACCATAGATAGGATTATAATAGCACGGTTACAAAAAGTGACACTATTTAGAGTATGACACATTGTCCAACGATACCTCACTGATTCTTGGATAGAACCTGAATCACTGAAAATCCAAAACTACTCCAGTCAGTAACACTTGGCAGACTGTGAATCCAAACTAATAACAACAACAGGCAGACAAACAGATCCTGTGCCACTGTGGGGTCAGGATGGCAGCAGTCGCTGGTCATGCTTCTGCACGATGTCATCACCGGCCCGCTGCCATCTTGCCCCCAAGCGCCGTGCACACGGGCTATTTGCAAAACGGAAAAAATCCATTTTACACCTACCACTGTGTGGCACTGCCACCCTTCCCAACTGTGCAGAAGAGTAGAAGCACACTGGCAATGCCTCCCTCCCCAACGCAGCAATGGTAAACACCCCGCTGTGCTGAAGAAGGAAGAGGTGGGGCCAGTCAGCTTCCCTCCACAACAACCCAGCAAGGTGCAGAGGGGAGCATTCCTGGTGCACTCCCCTCCCTGCCAGGGCTACAATGGAAAGATCTGCTGGAGCTGTGGAAATGGCCTGAAAGAAAACAGTTACAGTTCTTGTAGTGATAGGTGCTCTAGAAACATTTCTAGTTGGACTGATGGAACATTTGAATGAAAGTACCAAAGATAGGATCACAGTAGAACAATCACAAAAAGCAGCACTTCTTGGAATGTGCCACATTACTCAACAATATCTGACTGATTCCTAGATTCTTGGATAGAATTCAAACAATAGATGGTCCGAAAGTCCAGTCAGTAACATCTGGTAAACTGTGAAATGGAGGATAGACAGAAGTATTAAGCCATAAGGGGAAATGCATAGAGTAGATCAAAACTGACTTCCCAAAGAGAAGTGAAAATGTCAAAGGCAAGGGAAAGGGAAGTGGTTATAGCAGCTATACTTGAATCGCATAAATTCCAAGAAGTGGAAATGATTTGTTGAAGGCTTTTCTTTGAGGCCAGTGGGATTCCAGGTGAGAACAAGTTGTTTTCTATTACCTGGTCAGAAATTGGAATGGAAAAGGATTTTGTTTGATTTGACAGTCTCAGTGGAAGTAGCATTTTAACTTCTCTTGAGACTTGTTACATGAAGAAAGGCACTTTGTCTTGAGAACACAAGCTTGGTGGTGGGGGTAATGGAGGTTATGGGTCAGTTCTATGAAGTAAAGTGTACACAGAATAGCATGCACATTTTAAAATGCAAATGGCTAAAAATTCACACTATTGAAAAATACAGATAAACAAGGTTTAGTCACTGAAGGGAAATCTGCAAATTAGAAAAATGTGTACAGAAATGTGCACATTGGGAAAATGCAAAAAAACCTGCACAAAGTCTTGCAACCCAGTATGAAAGAAGAAACTGAAGAAAATACTGATGGGCTTCAGAGAAACACAGTGAGATCTAGACTGAGATTTCCACATCCCTAATACAAACTGTTCTCCCAAGGGAAATCCACAAGTTGCTAGAAATTAAAAATTGGTAAAAGAACATCCAATAGGAGTAAAGGTTATTGTTGTAGTGTGTCTTCAATTCATATCTGACTTATGGTGCCCTAAGGTCAATCTGTCACAGGATTTTCTTGGCAAGATTTATTCAGAGGCTGTAGCCCTTGCCTTCCTCTGAGGGTGAGAGAGTGTGACTTGTCCAGTGAGTTTCAGTGGCTGAGTTGTGATTCAAACTCTGATCTCCCAGTGTCCTAGCCCAGTATTCAAACCACTGCACCACACTAGCTCTTGGTGTAAAGATTATCAATCATTTTATTTATTAATTTACAGTTAACCAATACTACACAGTATAGACTGAAACATGGTCATCCCTTAAAGTTTGTACTTCTCTGAATGTTGTTCAGAGAACAAATGTTGTTCAGAGGACAAATTTCTCAGCTCAAAAAATATACTTAAAAGTATAAGAAATTCATATCTTAGAATAAAATATATATGGAAATGTTTTATTTGTAAGAAAGGCATTTCACAAAAAAACTCCTCTCTTTAGGTACAGATTTTCATGAAAATTATTAAATATACAGACTTGGGCAGAACAGACTTCAGAATGAAGAGATAGAAAACAAATCAGGGTTAGACTGATCTGACCATCTATACTTGGATGACAGGTTAATGTGAGGTATAATCAGGTCTCTTCAGTGATCTAGCACAGAGCTTTCCAAACTTTTCACTTTGCTGATGCACTTTTTAGATGTGCATCATTTTGCAACACAGTAATTTAGTTTTACTATCAAACCAGAGGTTAAACTAACCCCTTATAAGAAATACAGACATATACATAAATTATAATAACAAAATGTATGGAGACACAACATATCTCAAAAACTCTTCATATATTTTTAAAAATATATGCTTGATAAATAATAACATACGTTTCCAAGATTGTAGGCAACACACCTACATACTTCAGGCAGCACACTAATTAATGTGTCACAGCACACCGTTTGGAAAACCCTGATCTAGAGGCTTTCCACATTTCTGACACAGCAGGGACACAATTAGAGAAACAAGAAGCACCCAGTGGTTTCTTGTGTTTGTGTACTCCAGTGCTGAGGTTGTGGGCAAGGAGCCTACCCTACCCTGTGCAATAATTCAGCGCTCTCCCCTTCCTCCTTGTTTTGCAGCAAAAGCTGTGGATGGATATGTGAAGCCACAGATCAAGCAAGTTGTGCCAGAGTGAGTGTCATGAAAGAAGAGGAAAATGATGGTGATTGGGTTTTTGGTTTGGTAGAGTAAGGACTTTATACTTATGGTGTGGAGTGGAGCACATGTCTCTTCAGACTTCAGCTGCATATTCTCCATAGCATCCTTTTCAGATTTCTGTCTTCATTGAAGTCCTGCTAGTTGCCCATTTCCAGCTCTGCTAGATGATGCTGTATTCGCTGTCAGGTTTCATGTTTTGTAAAACTTGAAGGCAGTTAAAGGAATTTGAGTCTTTATCATCTCCTCTCCATCCCTAGGATGGTTGAGGAGTTATAGCTTGAGTCCTAGAGCTGCTCACTACCTTCTGTCACGCTGTACTTTTGCTCCTTTTGCTCCTCTGCTTCTGCTCTCCATTAAACTAATTCCAACTTGTGGTGGGAGAGATGAAGCTGGGTTGCTTTGCTCCATATAGAGCCAAGAGGGATCCTTGAAACACAGATTATAGAAGGAACACAGCAAAGCATGAAAATGTTACCTTTTTGAGACTATTATTCCCCTAATGAACAAGATTCAGGGAGCTGAAGTCCAAAGATGCAACCTTTCTAAGTCATGGAATGAAGAAACCAAATAATTTCCCTAAACATGAATGGATCCATCAGTGAGATAAAACAGACTACAATGGACCACCTGGTGTGAATAGTGTTAGGCTTCCCCACAGTGGGTGGCAAGAAGGAAGCAAGATCCATTGAAGAGATACAGTCTTTGTTAAATATTTATCCTGCCTTTCCACCAAATGATGCTCGAAACAAGTAATGCCGCTCTTGATGTTGAGGAGAAGCTGGATCTGACCAAGCTGGGCGGGAAACTGAGTAACTCCTTATACAGAGGTGGTCCCCTTCTACTTTCCTCAGGTGCCCCCATGGTTTATCTTGAGAGATGGGTCAATCAAAAGAGACTCTGGAAGTACTTGATTTCACTTTTGCTCCATCTCTTGCAGGTTTGCCACCACATCTGGGGACTCTGCAGCTGGAGGGACTACCTATATGGAGCAAGCTTCATCCCCAGCTGTTTGTCCTCAGTCCCACTACAACATGTATGCACAAAAGTAAGTAAGCTGTCACGGTGCTGTTGCAGTGGGCTAGACTGGGAGATGAGAGAGGCTTATGGTCTCTCAGTTTATCATTCTGCTGACTCCTGCTTACCTGCTCTTAAGCCAGAAAAGGGCAAACACTTTATCTCCACTACATACTTCTCATCTTTTCTAGAATCAGTTGGGCCATGGCTTGATGGTGTGAATATTTATGATATACAGGGATAAGTCTCAATGTGCACAATCCTCCTAGTAAGTCATGCTCCATCCAACCCATAGAATCATAGAATCACAGAGTTGGAAGAGATCACAGTGGCATTGAGTCCAACCTGCTGCCATGCAGGAACCCACATCAAAGCACTCCCAACAGATGACCATCCAGCTTCTGCTTAAAAACCTCCAAAGAAGGAGACTCCTCCATGCTCTGAGGCAGCATATTCCACTACCAGACAGCTCTGACTGTCAGGAAGTTCTTCCTGAAGTTCAGGTGGAATCTCCTTTCTTCCAGCTTGAATCCATTGCTCCTTGTTCTAATCTCTGGAGCAGCAGAAAACAAGTCCGCTCCCTTCTCGACATGACATCCCTTCAAATATTTAAACACAGCTGTCATGTCCACTCTTAATCTTTTCTGCAGACTAAACATACCCAGCTCCCTAAACTGCTCCTCGTAGGGCTTGGCTTCCAGACCCTTCACCATATTGGTCACCCTCTTCTAGACACACTCTAGCTTGTCGATATCCTTCTTGAATTGAGGTGCCCGGAACTGGACACAGTATTCCAAATGAGGTCTAGCCAATGCACAATAGAGTGGTATCATTACCTCCTTTGATCTAGACGCCATATTCCTATTGATGCAACCAAGCATCGTGTTGGCTTTCTTGGCTGCCACATCACACTGCTGACTCATGTTCAGCTTGTGGTCCACCAAGACTCCTAGATCCCTTTCACACGTACTGTTATCCAGTCCACCAAACAGCTGCTTGAAGAGCAGCAGGAAGTTCAGGTGTAGATGCACATGGATGTTCCCCATTTCATTCACATGGATGTGCCTCATTTCATGCTGTCCTCACCATCACAGTTGAACTTCCCTGTTTGGTTGACCAGAGAGAGGCCCACTTTGCATGGGATGGATGGTGTGTTGTGGGAAGGGTCACACCCATGTGCCTCCACCCCACCACTGTTCCTGTTCTCTTCTGGTGAGAAGCAGACTTGCAGTTGAGGGGAAAGCATTTGGGAATCTAGGCTTCTACCACAGACAACATGGAAGACCTCTGAAGGCTGCCCACACATGTCTCAAGCAAGCCTGTTATTAATGTTTTGTAGCTTCCCAGCTGTGAACTACTGCTTTCTGTATGTGAACCAAGAACTCTCAGCTTTCTTGCCATCCAGTGTAGCTTGGATGAAGTTACTTTGGAATAGAGAGAGAAAAACATTGCACATGATGCAGAAATGTTTATAGTCCTCCAGTGGCAGAACAGTTTGGGCTGTTTTTGAATCCTCCTCTAGTAGGGGTCTGGGAAGATTAATTCTTTTGCCTACTGTTAGTCCCCCTGCTTTTTGAAACATCCCTCTCCTTCCCTAGAATTACTGTTAGGCTGACATTCATCAAGATGACTTACCCTATTCTGTCCTTGTGACTTATCCTATTCTGTCCAGCTGCTTAGAGAGTAGCCAAGCCACACTGTGAAAGATCCCTCCTTTCAGCCCTTCTGCAAGAAGCAATTTTTAAAAGGCATTTTGGATTCCCCAAACCCAGAAACCTTAAAAGAAATCTTATCAACTTCCTTAAAATAGGAGAAGTAATTTTACAGTCAGGCAACCTTTTACATGGGAAAACGTTAAGTAGAAATTCCTTTTTTAAAATTACTAAGCCAAATCTCCCAATTTTTTTCAAATTAGGAGAAAGAGAAGAAACAAGGGAAGTTAACAATCATATGCAAAGAATTCCAAGTAAAATCAAGAGAGGCCATATAAATTAGTGAATTACATGTTGCTTCCATGAATAGTGTCACAGAGCATATATTGTTGCATCTATATTGTTTTTCTTCCACTGAGCTCAGACTGGTTTACACAACTCTCCTCTTCACTACTTGATCCTCATTTTAAAAAAAAATCTGTGAGATAGATAATGCTGAGAGACAGTTGCTGGTCCAGGGTTCACCTGGGATGTTTCATGACTTAGTGGAGCAGTGTACCTGGATCTCCCAGTCCAAATCTAGCCTTCTGACTGCTACATCATGCTGACTCTTATCTGTGGGGGCTTTATCTAAACAAGCCCAGGAACTGTAATTTTCAGAGGATGCTGAACATGATTAGAGGGACACAGCTTCCTGGCTATCCCAAAATGTGTAGTAGATGGTAGAGAGGAAGAATATATTTTCCTACAGGCCAACTGACCATCATACTCCTTTCCTTCTCTCAGCCCTGACCCTGTACTGGACCCAGAAGGAGACTTTGATTTGGACGACTCAATGGACGTAGCACGGCATGTGGAAGAATTGCTGAGGCGCCCCATGGACAGCCAGTGGATCTCGCATGCACAGTCATGACCCTGCCCCCTTCTCTGAAGAGACCATGCAGAGACTGTGAAACATGGGTGTGGGGAGGCCATTGCCATGCAGGAGTGCAGCTGCTGTTGGAGATGCACTTCCTCACCCTATGGCGGGGGCAAGCTTGCCATGCTCTAGCTGATGGGAGGTGCTCGTGAGGCCATGGGTGCCATCCTTCCCCTCGCCCATGTACAAAAGGCAGTGGAGTGTTATTGCTTGGTTTTCCCATCTGCTCTGCTGAGAGACTTACCTCCGGCCTTCTGCTTCAGCACACTGCCTCCTTCTGCCAAGCTACTGTTTGATTTGTGTCAGGAAACCATTCCCTCCCACCCTCCCAGAATACAACACACTGCCGTTCTTTGCCTAGCAGCCTTTTGGGTGTCTGGGAGTGGGGAGGACTGAGCTGTGGAAGAGAGTAGGCCTTATTTGAAGGATCGTATTTTGTAATCTTTCTGTGTATGAATTTTCTTCTCTCAATTGCGCCTCGAAAAAACAGTGCGTGTTTGTTTGCGTGAGTGTGACTGTGTGTATGTATGATGTGTGTGTCTGCATTTGGCCTGTGTCTCCATTGTGCAGGCACATGTATGACATCCTGTGCAAGAAGCATTTGCTCTGTGGGAGCACTGCTTCGGCTTGTACCTAGACACTGAAGCCAGTCCCTGCCAGGTCCCCTTTGGCTTGGCAGAAGCCCCTGGAACTCTTTTATGTGCCACTCTGCCCTTGGCTTCAACTCAGTCTTTTGTGTTGTCGCAAGATACTTGCTTACATCTTGGCTGCTCCATCTAATGCCCCTTGGCTTTTGGCATGTCTGATGTTTTGTTCCCAGGTATCAATGTGTTCAGAAGTTTATGGGGTGGGGGAATATTGCTTTCTTTAATGAATTGTGAAGTGCAGAACTAATATTTGAAATAATGGTGTGTCTGCCTCACCCACCCACTTAGAACAGGGAGTGGGGAGCAGGTTCCAAGGTTTCATTACTGGGTTCAGAAAAGAAAGAGATGCCATTTTGTTGGGGGGGGGGTTCTAGATGGTTCAAGAAAATCTGCTATTTCTCTCTTTCTTCTCTCCTCCCTACAACTCCTGACCTCTCATTTGGCTGAAACAACTGGGAAGAATAACAACAAGCACTATTTTTATACCTAGTAGACAATAAAGCTCAGACTATTTTAATACTGTGTTAAAGATTTCTCACATATATGTCTGTGGGTCAGGTGATCTCTATTTTTTTTCTTAATGAAGGGATCCAGTCACCAATTTAACCCCCCACCATGTTTCTACTGAGACCTTCAAAGAAGTATCTAGTTAGTCACATCTTTCCTGCCTTTCCTCCACTGACTGACCTGTTCACTTTTAAAACATGGACTTTCCTACAGGTTTGGGATATGGGGAAGTTGTCAGTTCTCAGGTTTGTGCTCAGATGCTTAGTGTCCCCCATTACCTGGAACAGGTAAATGACAGAGCCATGGGCAGTTGCTTGGAGTTGATGCACAAGGTAGTGAAAGCTGAGCGTTAAAGTCTGAGGGAGCTCAGGGACAGGCTGAAAGCTACTGTGCTCTAAAGCTGTGGCAAACTTCTCTTTGTGCTGCAGATATTCCTGCAGTTCTGTGTGGTCTCATGGCCTCACCTAAGCATTAGAGACTCGAAATTTGCCTTGTACAAGAAATTAATCCTTTTCTCACCAGTACTCCACACAAGCCTTTATGTAGAAGAACAGAGTCCAGATTATGCTAGATTTTCCTCCTCTTCTCCCCCTGAAAAACGTTTTACAGAAACTTTGGCAGAACTGTTAGTGCAAAGATTGTCCTGTGCCTAATCAAAAGTTGGAGTCATTGGATGGGCATGTCTGGGTGAAACATTCGCAACAGAGGGTTGTGCCTGTTCTTGCCCCTCAGTGTCACCAAAAGAACATTAATTCCTGACTATTTTCTCTCCCTCTCCTCACCTCTACAGGTTTGCTTACTGAGCTAGAGGAGCACAAATTAGATGCACTTTGCACCTGAAAACAACGTGTTGAAAGCTACACAGGCAGATATATGTCTCTTGGACAAACACAATGTATACACTCATAGGTCATGCTGTGAAGACTAGCTGGCATTGAATCGATTTCATGCTGTTTATTGACTTGAAATGTTAACAAATACTTCTCAGAGGAGCATGCCAGACACGATTTTTTCCCCCAGGAACAACTGAATTATGTTGTTTAAAATTTAGAGGGTTTGTTCCTTCCAGTGAAATCACCAGCAAAAACACTCACTTGGACATTGTTGTAAGAAAATATAATTCCTAACTCAATAGTGGCTGATCCGGCTTATAGGTCATTTGGTGTAAGGTTAGTGGCTACACTGCAGTCACAGACACCTTTTGGATGGTGCCTGCGATGCCAGTAGGAGACGTCACAAGTTAGTCCTCCTCCTTCCTGCAATGAATGCTTGACAAAAAAATCAGTAGGTTTAGAAACTTATTTTTTCTTTGCCTTTTTCTCCCAGTGCTGTGTGCTTTCCTTGTCCAGTCATACACATGCCTCCTCCAACATTCTTTTTAAAAAGCTCCTGCCTGTAAGTGAAAGATTATCATTAGCTACAAGGCTAGCCCTGCCCCGCTTTTGTTGTTTGGAGATAGTGACATTGCTGCCGATAGCAACAGAACAGAAACTTTGGGGTTAGACTCCAGAAGAAGAGCCTTTGAGGAGGACTCACAGATCACACTGTTACAGAGTAGCAAAATGAAAAGAATCCTCTTAGAGGCCAAGTTACATCCTGAAAGGTTTCCTGCACTTGTTTACACTTATTTGTACATTTCTACTCCTCAACTGCTGGAGGTTCTTTCCAATTTTTGGCATCCATGTACATGCAAGCACATACACATGTATACACATATACACAATCACAATCGTCCACCCCTATTTCCTATAGTCCTTAGCATTCCTTCCTATTCCCTGCCACCATCTTACTTTCCATCAGTCCCCGTGAGTTCCCCAAATCCTCTACACCTCTTTTATTATGCCTGTCATACCTCCCCCCATCACAGTTGTTGCCTTTTGTACTTCAAGATTTTTTTTTTTAGGTTGGACTCAGAGTAATGTGTGCAGGAGGAAGGAAGACCGTTGAAAGTGTTATGATAAGAGGCATCTCTGGTGTGTGCACTTAATGCATCTTGGCCTTGCTGTACATCTCTAGTTAGCTATTGAAACTATATAATAAACCTGTTTGCCAGGTTGACTGGTAGGAGGATGACTGACAATTATGCCTCTTGTATACCACCTTCAACACTGCAGGATGCACACATGTAGGGGGAAATGTGGCTCTCGGATGTTGCTTGGACGGCAACTCCCATAATATTTCCCCACTTTCTGTGCTAGCTAAGTAAGACTGATAGGAGATGTGGTCAATATCCACGGGCCAAACACTCCCAACCCATCATTATGTATGCAGTTCAAACCCTTTTCAGTGCCTAACCTCAACGTGCACGTCAACTGTGCATATTGGTTCATCCCTAATTACTCCTTCTATTTTCATTTGTGCAGTGTAGGTAGCAAGTCCTAGGTTCCTTCTATGATTGTTTACAGCCCTTGGCATGCTGTTTGCCTCAAAGAAAATGTCTGTTAATGGCAGAGCTGGGCAAAGTCTTTGTTTGGGCAATGTCTTCAAGAACTCCCCAACCATCATAGCCAGGGGCCATGCTAGCTGAGAGATTCTGAGAATTCTAGTCCAGAAAAGGAATGTTTCCATACTCTGGTTGGAGCTAACTCAGAATACAATCTAATGTTTGTCAACTCAGACGTAAACCCTATTAATGTCAGCAGGATTTGTTCCATGTAAGAGAGATATATAGGATAGCAGCCCAAGTTTGTTTGGAAAACACCATAGGACACTGTTCTCAGGACCCTTCTATATAATATTGTGTGTTTCAGTCTTGACAAATTGTTTTAATTTAATAATTTCATTCAAAAAGCAGGATAGGGGTTCCAACACTATTGAATGACAAGATCAGTTAATATGGAGAGCTTCCTTATAGCTGGTGAAATGGTTTGTCCATGTAGCTCAACATCATCTACCCTGCTAATGGCTCTTTTCCACATGTTCCAGCATACCTCTGTCCCATTACCTCCCACCTCATGCAAAGGATGGAATATTCTGCATGTAAATCATGCATTCAGCCACTATGCTATGCCACCCCATAATTTTTTTTTTGAACTGGCCTATAAATTGCTGATCTTTTAAGGTCGCAGGGGTAGAAGTGCAGGAAGTATGTTTTTTCACTTTCCAAAAATCTGCATCAACTAATTTTGACCAGCTTTGATTGGAACTAAGCAAAGAAGAAAGCGTGAGTGTTTATTGGTCCTTCTGTTCAGAGGCCAAGAACAACCCCGCCCTGAGTGTGTCTGAGTGCGGCAGAGTCTGGGTTCAGACGGATCTGACTTACACGGCACTATTACCTCACATGCTATGGTCAGCCTGCATTGAAATTAACAGGAAATGTGGGAAAACATTCATTTTAAGAGGCTTGCACAAAACATTTCAATGAATGGCATTTTTTGTTAATTATTGTGAGTAATAACAGGTTAGATGCCCAGCATGAGATAGTGGTTTAAGTCTTGGATTCTGGGAGAGCAGGGTTCAGATCCCACTGGAGAACCTCAAGCAAGTCTCTCTTTCAGCCCAAGAAGAAGGTGGTGACAAACATCCTCTCAATGTATCTTGCTAAGAAAATCATATGATAGGGTCACCATAAGTTAGAGTCAGTTCGAAGGCACATAACAATAACAAAAATAGGCTGTCAACATGAGGCACAAAAATTTAAATTCTCCCCTTAGGCAGCAAAATGTCCTTTGTCAGCAGCAAAAGGAAAAAACATGCCTCAGGGGTAGAATATATGCTTTGCATACAGAAGTTCCCAGGTTTCGTCCTTGATATATCCAGGAAGGTTAAGAAAATATCCTACCTGAACCCCTGCCTGACAGTGGCTACCAGGGAGGGTAGACAATTCATTTCCCCCCTCCGACTGCGCCACGCCATATCTGGTGGAGGGAGATGCCTTTGCTGGCCTCCCACGAGAGGAGACCACAAAATTACCGTGCGAGGAGGGTCACGCAGTAGGTTGAGAGAGGGTGGAGCCAGTGAGCCTCCTTTTAGGCCGCACTGCCCCTTCCTCAGCCTCTTTGGACTTGTGGCAACCCTCCCTCCCTTTGGTTTCAGTGTAAGCTTACTGGTTACTTCAGGGCCAAGAGGGTTTTTTTGCCTACCCTACACTGCACCAAGGGAAATGGATAATTGGCTTCTCAGAGTGGTGTCTTAAATAGGTCACTTAAATAGGCACATTGGCAGGAAAGGGGGGGGGTCTAAAGGCTTTGGTGAGTACCTATGGCACCCTATGGTGTAGGACAAGCCTCAGGAGCCCTCCCGTCTTGTTACTAGACAAGGGGGGAGGACGATGATCGAGTTGTCCTTGGGGCATGTCCACGGTTGGCCCTCACTTCGGGGCTCATGAGACAAGGAGGGTGTGGCAGGGCCCTCCAGAAAAAGAGGTTGGCTGAAGTTCACTTCAGGACCCAGTATCTCGCCCAAGGGAGGTTGAGAAATCAGGTAATGGCCCCTTGCCTTAACAATTCCCATTGTGTTGACCACCCTTCTCTCATGTCATAAAGTTCAAGGCCGAAGTTCAAGTTCATGCTAAATAGGCATATAATAAATTGCCCTAGTTCAACCCAAGCCTTGTGTGTGGTCTCTTCATTTCGTGGGTTGGTCAGCAATACTGAACTGGATGGATCAATCATCTTATTCAGTATCAGGAAGCTCCCTGTGTTCCTAAACTTTTCTTGACACAAAGTGCACATGTTAAAATAATGTTAAAATGAAATACTGTAAAGGCACCAGCTCTCATCCTATCTTGGAAGCTAAGCAGGGTCAGCTGTGGTTAATACTTGGATGGCAGACCACCAATGAATACCAAGTGCCACAGGCTTTATTTCAGAGGAAGGAACAGGTAAAACCACTTCTTGAGTATATCTTGCCTAAGAAAACCCTATGGAATTCATGAAGCCGCCATAAGTTGACAGGCAATTTGAAGACAGATACACACCCTAAAACCACAATTCTTAGCTAAGCCTGTGCTAGAAGTGTTTTGTTCCTGGATGTTAAGTAGGCTTGCTTTCCTTAGAAACACTAAGATGCATCACTTGGAAGTGGATCTTGCATAGCCAGGAGCTCCCAACTCTGAGAACCTTTTAGTAGCTGGAGGTTTCTGGGTGGTGATGTCCAAAAAAGTAACATTTCCAACATTTCCAGCGACAGGTGGCTTGAAGGCTAATATACACACACACACACAAAATGTGAGCTGAGGTATGTATAATTTCTTACAAGGATCTGAAAGTGGATAAAATTTGTTACAAGCACATCCTATGCCAACACAGCTTCTGACTGGAACACAAACAGAATCTAGCTAGCACAAGGAAGGACACAGGTTGTCTTTCTATTCTCCCCACCACTCATTTCACATGTAGTCTTGTAGGAAGATACAGAGTCTGAAAAAGTATTTTGGAATGCAACTTTCAAAATCCCTAAGCCAGCATGGCCACTCTGGGAAATCTCACAGCAATTTCCTCTGTATGAATGGGACTTGTACAGGAGCACTATGTTTTTGTTCATTTAAGTGGAAATTGCACAAAAATTTTCAGTGGGTTTGCCTATTCCATTTTTGCAAGTGAGACTAGTTCTGTCCAACTACCTGTTACAAATATTCTTTTCATAGAAATAAAATTATGGTTAAAATGGAGATACACAACACAAAAATTGCACTATTTTAAAGAGCTGTTTTGCCCAAACAATGAATCTTTTTAATGGTACATTGGGGGGAAAAAGTTTTCTGCTATTTTACCACTTTTCTTTAAAAAGTAAATTTAAAAAGCATAGGTTTTGTATTATGTTTGAAAAAGTAGAGAAAACCCTCAAGAGGTATAATTTTAAATGCCTTCTAGGTTTTATCTGGAGGAAAAGATACATATGTGAAAAAGGAACTCATTTTGATGAAAGTATTCCTGTTTTGAAACGTCATCTACCATCTGCTACCAATAAAGTATTGTCTGCAATTTGCAGGGCAGTGAATGGCCAATGTAGTGGGTTTTTTTAATTAAAAATGACCACCATCTTCAAGGAAACAAAAGTCATGCATGAAGCTGAAGAATTTTGACAACCAGTCAGTTGAGAAACTGTTTAGGGAACAGAGAACAAGAATTTAACAATTGGGCTGAATGTTTTGGGAATTCACAAGGGAAATGTTGAGTATGCTGTGGCAGATGGAAGGTGTGAGAAAGAGATTGTTAGGTATTTTTATAAAGACAAGCTAACTTCTAAGTAGTATATGTATCAGCTTGAGGCTATGCATACCTACAAAGAAGTAAGCCCCACTGAATTCAATGGCCATTTCTGCACGAGTCTGTTATAGCGCGATGATTCCACTTTCAACCTCCTATGGAATCCTGGGATTTGCAGTTTCAGGAGGGACCGACCTCTGCAAACCCCAGGATTCCATAGGAGGTTGAAAGTGGAATCATTGCGCTATAACAGACTCGTGCAGAATGGCCAATGAAAGCTACTCTTGAATTATTTTGCATGGGGTTGCAGCCTAAGGCTATAATGCTCTATGCGTTTACCAGGTAGTACAGTATGTTGATTTCACTGAGGCATACTTTTGATTATACATGCATAGTATGTTTTACAGTAAATCAGTTTCCATTACATTACAAAGTACCTATACATTTCAATCTTCACGAGACGAATTTGAATAAATGTGCTGGCTTTTATTATGGGTTCCAAAGGAGAATGCATACCCTTTGTCCCAGGATATTTTGCTACAACCTGTAATTGTTTGCATACGACACAGGCCAACCTGATTAGTCTGTAAAAACTTTCTGAATTATCATTTTGATACTGTCATGTATGGCAAATGGAACCTAAATAGTCCATTTCTCTCCTTCTCCTCTTCCTCCTCCTCCTTCGTTTTTGTATTTATTAATCTGGAATATGAGGAAGACTCCTGTTGCACTCAAAAGCCAGCTCACTGCTTTGTGATGTTCAGGAATGTTCTCCAAGGGGTAAAAAAAATGTTGCCTGTGAATCACTACTCCATTTGTTCCCCCACCTTTCCGTCACAACATACTGTGTTTCTATTTAAAGTATATAGCAAAATCTCTGCTCCCCTATTATTTTACTACTATTTTTATTAAGATATTAATAGCCTGTTTTATAGCCAAAAATCCCATGGTAGGGTGCAGGCAATAAAGCAATAACCATTTGAAATCGTTCAAAGCACTGAATACTAGAAGTCTCAGTGAAGCTATTATCACTGGACTCTAAAAGTTTGGGAGAAGAGCTACATTTTAACTTGGCACCAAAATGAGACCAATGTTGATATCCACCTGGTTTCTTGAGGAGCAGCGATGTAGACTTGAGTCAATAGACTCGGACTCAGGTCGGACTTAAGTCGCTTCAGTGACTTGACTCGGAGTTGACTCGGCAATAAATGATGCACTGACTCGACTCGACTTGAGACTTGTATATTTTTAATGACTGACTTGCTGCCCTCAGTTCAGTAACATAACACATTCATCCAGAATCCTTATGACTTTGAACAACACATCCATCTCTTTTTGCCTACTGGCCACGTGGCAATCTATCTCAAGGCCAAAGTGTGGGCTCATTTCTCAGAGAGGAACAGCAAATGGGCTAGGCAATAGGCTTGAGGCAGGCTCAGCAGTCTGTCCTTGTTGCATATTCGAGGAGCCTTCTAAAACTTTTCCTAAGAGCAGAAGGCAAGACTCACCTCCAGAGTGCAGGGTGCATTTCTCAGAAGGGAATAGTAAATGTGTTAGGCAACAGGCTTGAGGAGGAAGGATCCTTCCTTCTAAAGCTTTTGAAGCTTCAGTAATGGGGAGTAAGAAGGATCTTATTTTCCACTTCTGAAAAGTCATCCAGCTTCAGAAATGGAAAGTAAGAATGATCTTGTTCCCCACATCCAAAGCTGCAGATGGCAAAATCACAAATGTGGAGGCTGATTCTGCTTAAATTGTTAAAACTGACTTTATTTGACTCTGTCCAATAATTCTGGAATTTTGGTTGGGGTATAAAGTTGACTTCCAGACTTGAGACTTGACTTGAGACTTGACTTGAAAGCATCTTCAAGGACTTGAGACTTGAAGGTAGAGACTTGAGACTTGACTTGAGACTTGGAGTAAAAGACTTAAATACATCACTGCCAAGGAGAGTGCATTCGACATGTACAACAAAGAAGGCTCTCTCCCAGGTCTCCATAGTAGTATAATGCTCCCACTGGTGAGACTTTTCAACAAACTCCATGCTTGGGTAAGTATAAACACGGAAAGACATTCCTTGATGTTAACGGTCTTCCTCATGCTTTTGCTCCCCCAAACTCATTTTCTAGGGCAACTAAGGCTGGAACATTCACTGGTATATTCATTTCATATTCATCCCTTCAGTACTAGATGTAAAACCTTGCCTCAGAAATGTGTACTTTTACAAAGTTTGTGGTGCACCAAAAAATGCATTGCACTCAAACACACTTTGGTCAATGGGAAGAATGTGTACAAAACTGTATACACCAAGGAATATGCATAAAAAAAGACATACATTGAGGAAAATGTATGTGGGGAGTGCTAGGAGTATCAGTTTCCATGTTGGAATTAAAAGTCTTGTAAGATGAGATGAACAGAGAATGAGATTTGGAAAGAGCTACCAAAATCAAGACGTTCTTGTGATACAAGTTCATGTTCTTGTCATATAATACTGTCCCTGTTTCTGCCTTTTCTTATGGACAATAGTGCCACACATATACGCTTTAGCACATTACATTTATCTTACAGCAGCTCTCTCCCATATTATAAAAGGGGGTACAAAGGAGGAGAAGACATTGGACAAAGGTGGAGAGGACTGAGCTCAGAGAGGAGAGGAGAACTGAACAAGCAACTGTGCCTAGCACTTGGCTAATACTGCTAAATTCTCTGCTGTTCACTTGTTCAACACAAATATTATGGGGCCCGGGCTAGATTGTCCCCAGCTTGGAAGGATACTGCTATTTCCACATCTCATCCTAAAAAAACAGACTTTGGCTGCCCTCAGAGTCACTTTTGATGCACGTTTCCTCTTCTGCAGAGTGGGCAGCATTGAATGAGCCTCCCCACCAAAGGTACGTTGTGGATCATGAGTTCAGCACTGCAATGTGTGACATGGGAATATGGAAGAATGATTCCTGAAATAATAAGGTTGAATCCAGATGATAAAACAGTCCAGGAGCGCCTGCCATTTGCACCACCCTGTGATAGAAGTAATGCATAGCATGCCAAAAATATTATTGGGGGAGGGAGTGTCTGCTCAAATAGATTTTCTTCCCTCTGTCCCTCCCTTAATTTGTTTTCAAACAGAAACAAATGTTGTGTACTGCAGCATGTCTTCAATCAAAGGGAAAATTTATTCCTTTCCAAGGTGCTGCTGCTGCTGCAGCTGCTTCAAAAAATGATGTTTTGAGCTTGAAGTGGTACATAAGGGCATCAGAGCTTTGAAAAATTACTTTCTTCTACTACAAAATCCCATAGCCAGCGTGATCATTGACTGTAAAATTCCAGAAGAGGTTGTTCAAAGAAGGATTTCCCCCTAAACTCTGTAAAGTGGGGATGGGCAAAATGTGGTTTATGGGGCCATGTATGTCCCCAGTGCCATTTTTGTGCCCCCCCCACGGCCTTCCAGGGTTCAATTTTTTTTTCTTGCAAATGCTCCAAAATGCCCCCAAATGACCTTCAAGGGGTGTTAAGGGCATTTCTACCATGCTTGGAGCCCCTATGGACCCCCCTGTCAAAACAATTTTTTGCAATTTTTTAAAAATTTTGCTTCAAAATGACCCAACTTCTGAGGGTCAAGTAAGGTCCCCAAATGTAGGATATCCCTATGTCCCTAGAGAGCACTTGGGGGCAATTTTATTTATTTGTTTGTTTGCAGGAATGACTGCGATGAGGGTGTGGCTCTCCAAGGTCTCTTGGGGTGCTAGGGTGGCCCACTAGCCTTCCATAGTTGCCCACCCCTGCTGTAGAAGGTAGAAGTTGCACTGCGGGATTACATATCCAGTTCAGGTTTAAAGATCACATCCATGCATACATACATGTAAATTTCCCCTTCACTGCTGTTAACACAGATGGATCTCTCCCATCTCTCATTGCTTATCACTCAGATTTCTTGCTTGTTCTCTGTCGCTACTAATGGCAGGGAAAGAGCAATGTTGGAAGTGATAACAAGATGAGTCTTCTCTGATCCCCACTATAACACGGTGATGAAGAGCAAGAGTTTCCCAACTGGTCCACTGGACTTCTGGGAAAAATGAGTGGCATCTTCACCAGTGTCAGAGGTCAAATGGGAAGCAGTTGATGGGCACATGTGACCAAAGTGTGCATGCCTCTGCTGTACAGTTGGTCCTCCACATTACCTAGGGTTAGGGGCTCAGAACCTCAGCAAAAGTGGAACAAATGCAAACTTCAAAATGTGTGTGTGTGTGGGAAGGAGGTGAGGCATGGTGGGGAGAGTAGGCACCCAGGGCCCAAACCAGGTCAGGGAAAGGAGACAGAAAAAGGCTGGCTTGGCATGGTAGTCCAATCCTTCCTCTCTCTCACCCATCTCTTTCCTTGGGTGTGAGGGGGCAGTGGGAGAGGGTTTGTGGTGCTGAGAAATCAGGGTGTGAGTCGTCTTTAGCCAACCAGGCAGTGGCTGATAGAGGAGGAGGCCCAGAAGCAGATTTTTAAAAGGCTGTGCAGCTGGATCACAGCCCCCAAGAGGAAAGGTTCCCCCAGAAAAGAGGCACTTGTGGTGGAGGGGCAAGGGCTGGAGAAACTTGCAAATAATCAAATCTATGAAAATGAAACCCGTGAATGTTGAAGGCTGATTGTATGGCAAATTCCTCCATCTGGAATCAATTTGTATCAGGGAACTATCAGTAGCTCTGGGGAACCTCACTGTTAGCTGAAGTTAAATTTTAAAACAATCTCAACCTTAACATGGGAAATGCCTCAAAGCAGCCCAAAAGGAACTAGACTACTGAGAATTGGGATGGAAAATGGAAAACTAGAGGAGGGAAGGAGAAAGGGAATGTTGCTGCTGGAACTTCACATGGCACTATTCCACGCTGCAACATGTTGTTGCAAATCCATTTCTATTCTGTCATTCTCCCTCATATCTTTTGCTTCTGCTGGGCATGGGAAAGGGCAACAGCACAGGGCAATGGAAGCATTTCAGTAAAAATTATTACCCTCAACCCCCCACCATCTGACAAAGTAGATTGTGAGCCCGTGAAATCTCCTGTAGTAATAAAGATGCTAAAATGTAAGGAAAGACTCTGATGTTTTGGAAGCAACAGGGAAACCCCACTGGAAACTGACCATCTCAAATCAGCACCCCAAGGGGAAAGAAAATGTCTCTCTTTAAACCCTGCTCTTTTTCACCCCTTTCTTTTCCCATCAGAAAGCAAGAATCCATTTCCAAAACTTATGTCCCCATTCTTTCTCTGTTTATCCTGTCCTGGGTGGCTGCTTCTGATCTCTTGTTCCACGTGAAAGAGAGGTCAAAACCCATTCACGCCTTCTGGGTTGAGATTTCTGACACCACCAGAGGGCACTCAGAAGTCATGCCTTTTCAGTTGTACAATGTGCCTGATCACTTTGCCTTCTCTTTCCTGGGAGCTTGTGTTCCAAAGCAAGGCATTTTTAATATAATAATTATGTGTCTAAAGGGACAAGCAGTCTGTGCATTTGGACGCCCAGTGGAGACAAGGGAATATGTTTATTATAATCAGTGAAGCAAGGTGTAACCTGTAGTGTAACTTCAGATTGGAAATTACAATGACTAATGCTAAGATCTGATGAAGTGGACTGCGTTCACAAAAGTTTTTTGCCAGAAATTTCTTCTTTCCAGTTAGAGGTGCTGCCAGATTTCTTTCTGTGCTGGGATATGATACGTGTAAATGTATTTGCAAACTCCTTGTTCCTTTTCCCCCCAGCCTCAGCCCAAACTATTGTGCAGAAAAGCTGCCATGCATGAATTATTTGCATGAGAAAATGGACTTCCGTTAACAATTTATTTAAAAATACTATGTTCCAAAGGCAACTGTAGTGCTAAACTCTGAAGAGAAGGCAGCTCATCATGCCCCTAAGAAAAGTCCAAAACTGCAGGTAAAACACTAAGAGTCGAAACTTGAAATTATTTGTGTGTCTTTTTTTCTCTGTGTTTCAATCTTTCACTTACACACAGCCTTAAAATACAGCAAAACTTCCATTTATTAGGATCTGCTGACAGTCATAAAAAGCTTAAGTTGAGACCACAGACTGCATGAGAAAGGAAAAAGAGGGAAACAGTATGTCCCCAAATAGAATAAGACCAACCCTGCCAAGAGTTTAAAGGAATTTCATTTTGTAGCTTTGAGGATACATTTTATCACAAGTTAACCAAACAGCTCTAGCAAGTTCATCTCCGCCCATGAGAAGGTCTTTGGCGAAACTAGTGAATCTTAATTGCCCATTCTGGACAAAGTCATCCCAAAATACTTTGTGCAACAAGAAGGATAGTTCACAAAACAAAACCAGTACAATCATCCCTCCACATTCACTAGGGTTAGGGGCACAAGACCTCCTGTAAAAGTGAAAAAAAAAGGGAATAACTCCAGGCCCTCCCAAAAAATCATATTTTTTATATGTGAAATATGATCACCGTATTCAACCCACCGTGGATTCTTTTGAGGCATCAGGGTTCTTTCACAAGGCAGAAGTGGGTGGCTGGTGGAGCTTACCGCCACCTCTGTTGCTGCCCCACACCATTTTGAACAGGGACTTACAAGCCTCGTTTGCAGTTTCTCAGTCTCATGAGGCTTGGAGTCCTTATTAAAAATGGCATAGCAGAGGTGGCAGCAAATAATCCATGAATAATCAAGTCCACAAAAATGAAACCCACAAATGTGGGGGGCTGACTTAATATCTCAGTTAAGAAAGTAGATGTGTTCCTGGGCAGTACTTCTTTAACAGAAAATTTGGTACCATAGGTAGAACTAACAGAGAAAAACTAGGGATAGGTTCTCACACCACAAAAAGAGAAGAGCAATTCAACATGTTTCAGCAAACATTTTATCCAGAAGTCACAATATGTACATGTGAAATGAAAGAATTAGGTCATATAAACTTGACATAGTTGTTTTTTTTTTCAAATTGAAACTTCTGGAGACTTACTGAAAGCTCCTTCCAAATTGCATCCAGCTTCCACTTTTCTTATGATTTCCACTGGAGTGATCTGATGTATGTCTCTTTAACATGCCATGGTTAGCTGGTGAGGTGGGCTGACCTACCTATTCTTTTTCTTTCTGTTTTGCTGTTCACACAGGTAAGGGGTTCCAGGGGCAGCTGCTGTTTACCTTGACTGTTGTAAACAGGTATACACAGCTACAGTAGGACTGAGTAATGTAGAAGCACACTTTTTTCCAGCTCAGGCTTTATCACATTGTTTACGGGAGACACACAACTGCATTCTTGCGCCTGAGGTCTCTGTTTCTCGAGTCTTCTTTCCTGTCTTCCCAGTCCTGATCCAGGGGAAAAAAATCTTCTAGCCAGAGAGAGGGCAGGTAGGAAAAGGCAGGGCTTGGAAGGCATAGCAAGACTTTGTAAAAAGGACCTTCTTTGTCAGAGGCTTTTACTGTATTTTATTTTATTTTCTGGGAAAAGCCACTCTCTCCCAGCACTGTGTTCGTTTTGTTTAAGCTGAAAAGAAAAGGGAAAGTCTGGAGGATGGCAGACGGTATAATTATAGCTGCTAATCAAAATGTCTTGAGACTTTGACCTTCAAAGTCCTGGCTCCACTACACTGCTGTGGTTCTTGACTGTGGAATGTCTCCCCAACTCTCAACAGCAGTGCATTATTTTCTGCACAAGGCCACAACCTGTTTCTTTGCCCTGGCATCTGGAGTTAATTAATAGGATTTATCACTGTCATCCATATATTGCCTTTGTATTTTGATATTTGTTTTTCTTTTCTTTTTATTATATTATTTTCATCGGGATCACATTTGAATATGTGTCCTGTTTGAGTATATGTCCTGTTGTCTGTAGATTTGAGTATATGTCCTGTTGTCTGTAGATGAGGGACTGTATAAGGATATGGATGGACAAACAAAAGGCCGTATATCACAGACTGAGGAATCAGGTTCCCATTTCAAAGGCTGTGGCTTTCAAGCTGACTTGAGAGCCAAGGTACTTCGAGATCAAGAGTGGAAATCAAGTCACCCTCCAGATCTTGTTGGACTATGCCAGCCAGGACTGTTGGGATTTAGAGTCCTAACCACATCTGGAGCACTGCACTTTGCCCATCCCCAAGCTAGATGAAAGATTATTTCTAGCACATCCACTGGAAGTCATTTTGTAGCTATTGCATTTTTCATTTATTATTATTATCGTAGTTTTCATTTATTTATTTATTTTTCTGTTAAGAAAAAGGGTGGAAAAACTGGGAGGCAGACAAAGGAGACCTCCCAAATGAAAACAGCTTTGTCCAGATCCTCTCTCTTCTCAGTAAAATGGCATGAATGAAGCAGTGCCAGTGGAGAATTGTAGCATATTCTGCAAGCAGAATCAGAACCTCTCCTTTTTGAATTGTCTGACCACTCCCAGCAGCCTCATAAGCCGAATATGTTCTGGTTTAGGAGAGATGACAAGACACACGTACACGCACATACACATGCATGCTTCTCTGTGTTTGAAAAATGAAGCAAAAAAATGCAGGATTATCTCTTTTGCTCCAAAATAAAAGTAGTCCTGCTTTGTGGCCAGGAATGAATCTCCTTTAATCCCTGTTAAGAGATGTTGCTGTTGTTCTGCGACAGGAAGCCAACTTTCTGTTTTGATTAAAAACAGAACAGAACTTGGGTTCCTGGCAAAGCTCTTTTGGAATCCAGAATCCCTTCCATGGCTGGCTAGGACCAGCTGGCTTCTGTGGACACATGCAGGCTTCAAGGAAAGAGTTTGGCCTTCCTGCAGAGGGATCCCACTGTGTGGACAGCTGCTGCCCACAGATGGGAGGGGGTAGAGGAAAAATGGGGCAAACAGGGATCCAGTTCCTGAAAGTCTCCCTTACCCTCTACATTCAAGGACAGCCTTGTCCTAAACTGGTGTTCTCCAGATGTGTTGGACTACAACTCCCACCACAACATTCTGGCTGTGGATGATAAGTGTTGTAATCCAACAGATCCAGAGGGGATGGGTTACAGAAGACTGCTTGAAGGCAAACCAGATCTCAATAACAAACATGCAAAAGTATTCAGAAAGAATAAAAGATTTGTTTTAACCTTATCATAATAAATCCTCATCACTATCAATAGTGAGGTCTTTTTCTTTCGAGAGAAAGCCAATTTCCAGCTGTGTAAGTTTCCAGGACCATTTCCTCAGTAGACTGTTCTAGTGCTATTATTCCACTTTCAACATCCTATGGTACCCTAGAGTTTGCAGTTTAGGGAGGGGCCTTTGAGTCCCCTCCCTAAACTGTAAACCCTAGGGTTTCATAGGATGTTGAAAGTGGAATAATAGCACTAGAACAGTCTACTGAGGAAATGGCCCAGGAGTTGTAAATCCAACTTAAAACAAGATATGACTTGCTTTGACCTCAGGATACTCCTGGTTTTGTTTTGCAGGACTGGTTCAGCCCAATGCATCTCCTGGGAATAGAACATTGACCCCCAAACCTCTGGAGAACATGCACCCCTGAGCTGAGCCTTACTGTATTTTGCTAATTGCTCTGAGAACTTTGGTTATTGACCAGTATAAAAATGTAATCAACAAAAGAATAAACATACAATCAAATGGATGTTTTTTTTTTCCACATGTCTGCCATGTTGGTTGTTGTGCAAAAACTAGTCCCATGTAGACCCATATTGTTGTCAAGAGGGCCTCATGCCAAAGCTCCAGTGTTATTTTTAAATGAATGGAATGAACACCTCCTGTAACCCAGAGAAAGACATTAGAAAATGTTTCACCCATAACACTCACAGTCTGGGAGTTAGACTCCAAAGCAGGCCATTTTTCCAAGCTCTGATGAGGCAGCTGCCAGGTTCCACTTGGTTCCTGTGTTCCGTCATTTCTTGCCCATCAGTGTTGAAGTAAAATTCAGGTGCCAATCTAGTTGCTTTTCATACATGGAAAAGGAAGATTTTTTTTTATTCTTCTCCTCAGGCCATCAAATGCCTTGAAATGGCCATGTGGAAATCTACCAACAATAGCAGCTAGTGGCTTCCATGTCAGTGTTTTCGGGAACTTGTGCCAACGTTTAGTCTGAATTTTAAAGAAGCTATCCAAGGTGCTGACCCTTATCTTCAAAATAGGTTCAGCACTTTGGATGGCTCTATTAGAGTTAGCATTTGTCATTCCCTGCTTCCAAAGCATGGACTCTGACTCCAGGACTGAAATAGGGGACATGCCAGGACCTGTTGGACAAGAGGATGTTACAGTGCCACAAATCTCAGACACAAAACAGAGGGCAGTGCCAGCTCCAGCAGAGAGTCCTGCCCCTTCAGAAACAGAGGACAACTTACCCATACTTACCTTTGCTGAGCATAGACAGCAAAGAGAAAACCTGCACCACTCTCAAAGGATTTATAGGCAACAGCAATTAGTTAGGCAACAGCTATGTTAAGCTGCAGACCTATATAGGAACTGCCCTTACCCTCTGGGAGTTGTCAGAGCTTCTCTGACCTTACTGGCTGCTGGTTATATTCCTGAACTCTATACCTAACCTTAGATTGTACTGACTGGCTTTGGACTTGTTTGCTTGCCTTGGATTCTGTTCAACATTATTTATGACCCTGTGCTCACTGAATAAAAGTAAGTAACAAACCATGAGCTATTTGGGTTGTTTGAGTTCCCAGCTGTGCTGCCCTGACCTAGATAGGACAGCATTAAAGGCCCAAGAAGATTCACCGCCCCTCTGACATGGAAGCCACCAGCTGACACTGCCCACCACTAGACTTCACTGTAATTTTGATTTTGTACTCATATCCATCAACCACAGCCAGGTGAGAAACAGTAATTCAGAAATGGACTCCACACACAAATCTTTTCATGCAGAAAAATTTAACTCTTTCTTCCCAACCATAACTCTTGAGTTTTCTCTATTGGTTTTTGTTGTTGTTAAAGCACTAAGAGCCCCAAAATTTTGCCATTCAATTGGAAATCACCAAGAGATCTGGATAAGGCAGTCACCTCAGGCAACAGATGCTGAAAAGCAGCAATAAAATATTGAAGGAGAACACTGGGTGCCTTGTGGCCTGTCTTGCATACTGTACATTAGCCTGCTTGTCCTAGGTGTGATGGAAGATGCTACTCTGCTACCAGTATTGAAACAACATTCAGTTGTAAGTTCAGTTGCTTTTCAAACATGGAGAGGAAAGGAGATACTATCTTAGTCTTCTCCTCAGATAGCCAAATGCCTTTAAATGGCCCTATGGAGATCTACAAGGAGTAGAGCTGCCAGGTACCCTTTATTATAAGAGATGTCCCTTATTGGAGGGCCAAAAACCTTTGCCTTTCTAGGGCTGGCAGTTATTCTTTATTGTAAGGGATGTACACTATTTGAGGGTTGGATAGTTTTTCCTTTTATTGCAACTAAACAAGATGCCAAAAATTCTGTATTTGGGGGGGTGCCCTTCATAAAGATAGAAATGCATGCATCATGTAATTTGTGAACATGGACAATATGTTAATTTTATAGAGGAAAGCATGGCTAACTTAACTGAAATAATACTTTCATTTGGCATTTAGGCAAAACATAAACTTCTTAACAACTATTTCCTGATGGTTAACCCGGCATATCATGTATTTTGACTGTCCCTTATTGCTGTTTTGAAAATCTGGCAAGGCTAACTAGCAGTTGTTAGCAGTAGGTTTCCATTTCAGTGGTGTAGTGAACATGGCTCCAGTTTTTAGTCTATCTGAGGTGCTGAACTCCAGCCTCAAAATTGATTCAGCACCTTGGACAGCTCTGTAAGAATGATCATTAAACCCCAAGAGTATTCACCAGATCACTAACATGGAAGCCACCAGTTGATGTTGCCTACCACAGACTCCAGCCTGTCTTTTGCTTGGCTCTGTTGTGTGCAGTGCAAAATGCAATATGGAACATGTTTTTCAACAAAGATCTGTATAGCTCCGTTACCACTGGGAAGTGTTGGGTGCTAATGGCCAATTCAGACACCCTTTGTCCACAGCAGCTTCAAATTGTTCCTGGAAATCCACTCACAGAGTGGGAGGAAGATGGAAAACCAGTTTTTGCCTGGCCATGAGAAGGCACGGAGACTAAAAGGCAAGAATTGGGGGCTATCCACCTGGGGAACAAATTTTTACCTCTGAATGGATATTGCACTAAGGCTAAAACTGTGGCTAGCTGAGACTGTTTATCTGTGAATAGATTATTCCAAAGGCAGAAAAATAAGCACTCCTTTTTTTTCTTGCAAAGCAAACTTAACTTGTAAAAAATGGGGATCAACCCTTATCAGAAGTTGGAACTAACTAGTTACAAACAATGATTTACTTTTTATTAACTTGTTCTTACAATAAATAAGTTACATTAGGACTGCAATGCAACCTTCATTTGTTTTGCAGTCAAACTGTACCTGTTTTATTTATTATTATTATATTTACAGGATGTGTGCAGCCTCACTACCGGGGGTGTTTTATATAATACGCAAGTGTTAAATTGCATTCTGATGTTAAAGGTACAATTTTAGGAGTACTGAAGGCTATATTTCAGAAGAAGGCAATAGCAAACCATCTCTGAGTTTTCCTTGCAACAGATAACCCAGCAGGTGACTTCAAGGCACATATACAGACACACTGTTAAAGATGATATAACTTATCAGAAAAGACAATAGTGCTCAGTAAAGTGGAAAGCGGTTGGAAAACTGGATAACAGTTGAATTGATTCAATAAA
Source organism: Ctenosaura bakeri (assembly GCA_948474755.1). NCBI lineage: Eukaryota > Metazoa > Chordata > Lepidosauria > Squamata > Iguanidae > Ctenosaura > Ctenosaura bakeri. The sequence goes on from CAOLHI010000619.1 coordinate 35,284, forward strand.
AGGAAGACATAGCCCTGCGTCTGCAGGACCCGAGCAGGGCTGTTGATGGCTGAGGCTCTTGGATGTCTCTCATTCATAGGGTCACCATAAGTCAAAGCTGATCTGATAACAACGGCAAACTTTTAAAGAATTGCAACTGAAGTGGCAACTAAATTTTCTGAGCCTTGGAACAGGAACAGGATCTAATTAGTTCTGACCTGTGTTTTTTGTTCTTCCCGCAAGCTCTCGATAGAGTCCTGGCGGTTATGTAGAACAATCTAAGTTTCTGGGTGATTCAAGTTTGAATGTTGGCAATCGATCCCCACTTTCTGTATCAGGATTCAGGGCTGGGCAATATTTGTTTTAGGCTCAGCCCAATGGTGGCTAGTGGCGTCCTTCACAGTGGAGTACTAAATCTGGTCTGTGTTTTAGTCAGAACGTTAAATAAACTTTCCAAATTTCTACCATATCCTCAAACTAGGTTCAGCACCTTGGATAACTCTATTACAGTTCAGATTAATACCTGGAACAGATTCAGCACACCACTGACATGGGAGTCATCAGCCCTTCTCACTCTCTTATGTCCTCAGTTTCCCCCACCCCCCCTTCTTCTGTTTAGCGTCCTACCTTCTGCCTTTTCTTGCATGGACCTGCAAGCATGAGCCAACCTTCCTGCTTTGATGCTACCAGCTGGTGCTCAGCAGGTCCAGATAGGGGTTCTTTCAGTTCCAAGCTAATTGCTGCTTCACTGTAAAGGCCACAGGCCAGTATCTTTTATTTGCCTGGGTCTGACCAAGGCCTTGCAGAGCACTGTTGCCAATTATAGAGCACCCAAGCTCCAGGATCTCATTAACACCTCTTGCGGTCTTAGAGAGATCAATCAAAAGACTGGAGGAAAGCAGCCCTTCTAGGTGGCAATTGCAAGAGGCAATTTCTCCTGACTGCAATTGCTTGGAATCAGTCAGATGGAGGGGGCATCTCAGAAGATTATTTCTCATTAGGGTTTTATTGGAGAAAGGTCACAGAAATTTCTGGCATCCTGAACAGGAGTCAGGGCTGACCTCTTTACAGGAAAATTATACTTGTTTGCACTTCACAAGAACTTTGTGACACAGACTGGAGGCAGGAGCATGGGAATCATATTGAAACCTCTTGTCTGAAGTGGTTGACTGGAGAGACCTTGGGAGGATAACCTTTCAAACTCTAGATCCCAGAATTTCCCAGGGTGTTGATAGCTGATATCCGAAGGGTCACTTTTCCAAACTCTAGTATGGTAAGGCTGGTTTTTCAGAAGACCTCCCCTTTCAAGCTTGTAAATCACTGCTCACATTACTTTGGCATCTCACCTTGCCTCTAAAGAGCTCAGAATAGTATATGTGACGTCAATTTATTTTCCTCCCAACAAGCCTGTGAAGTATGGGGAACAGGGGCTAAGAAAAGTTGATCATCCCTTAGATTGGCCTCTGCTGTTGGACAGAAATCTGAACTGAGATTTCTCCAGTCCACATCAAATACTTTCAGTGGTGTAGCTACAGCTTTTCCTGCCTGGTGGTGATCCCTGAGTTTGCCACCCCTCTCAGGGGAGGGAGGACCTATCCAAAACACCAAATAAAAACTGCTCCATTGGCATTGGATGACTGGGCTCTGGGCGTTCATGCTCAGAGGGGGTGCTCTGCACATGCTCAGAGACACACCAGCATTCCTGCGGCGCTGAGCACCTCTCTCTCTCTCTTCCCCATCCTCCTCAGAGGGTTTGCTGGGCTGGGTTCATCCCAGTCTCAGAGGTGGGGGGAAGGTGGGTGCCTCTCCCCACCTCCTTGGGGGTCCTCCTCTCCTCTCCTCCTTTTCTCCTTCCCTCTTTCTCTGCCCGACCCGGAGGTTTGCTGGTGTCAGCACAGCTACTTTGCCTGGAAACAGGTTTGACTCCAGATTGGGAGGGAGAGAGGGAGGGGAGGGGAGGAGGGGGAGAGAGGGAGGACAGCCCCCCTTCCAAGGGTGGCAGACCTCCAGCAGACCTCTCCGGGAGTCGCTGGACATCTGCCAGCATGTGGAGGGCAGGCTGGCACTGCCCCCAAAAACATGCCGCCTGGGGAGCCCCCCACCCCCATCTCAGTACACTACTGAATACTCTTTTACCCTACTTTGGCTTCAGTGTTATCTCCATTGCACTGACTTTCCTGGTTGCCTGTAGTGAGAGTTATCTCCAGGTGACCAACACAAGAAGTTGGTTTTTGTTTCTTTTTTTTTTCTTTTTTGCAAGTAGTAAGACCATTGGTTGTTGTGGGTTTTCTGGGCTTTGGAGCCATGTTCTATTAGTATTTTCTTCTGACATTTTGCTTGCATCTGTGGCTGGCATCTTCAGAGGATCTCAAAGCCCAGAAAACCCACAACAACCTATGGATTCCGGCTGTGAAAGCCTTTGACTTCACAGTAAAACCATTGATTGTGGGTGTTCTTTTTTCTTTCAGGTCCTGAGAGGAGGGAACATTTGTATCAAAGTTCTCTTCTGGTCTCTGGAGGGTGCAGAGTCCCCTCCTAAAGCTGTGTCCCCTCTAGACTCATGGAGGAGAAAAAGGAAGTAACAGGGCTTTGCCTTTTGCACTCTCAGCTGGCTTTTTCAGGAGCCATTTAAGATGCACTTGGGATTCAGCAGTTTTCTAGGCTGAAAGCTCTTTGGGAGATGGCAAATCTCAGGAGAACGGCTACTGCTATATGGAGAAAGTGGTGATGCTTTTGTGCTTAACTGACAGAACTCATTTTTAAATGGAAAGAAAGAAACTATCCTCCCCTACATGGTTCCCCTTGTATCAAATACTGTACTTAGTTTCATTACCAGACTGACCCACATGGGGGAACTTCCATGCAGCTTGTCTCTATTTGAAAATATCTGTGTCTCAAAAGATCTCTCTCTGAAAGGGTTGGCATCAAAAATTAATAAATGGTTAATCGATGAGACCTATGGTCGAGGTCTCCTGAGTAAATCAGGATGGGAAGCTGAACTCGACATTCAGATATTGGATGCAAACTGGTTGAAAATTTGGACATTGCCCCCATATAAATCTTCCAAAACCAAATTTAAAGAGTGTACCCTTAAACTGGTCCATAAGTGTTTCCTTACACCTGTTCAACTGAGTTACATCATGAAAACAGCATCATTTAATTGTTGGAGGGGCTGTGGTTCTAAGGGTACTTACCTTCATATGTGGATATCCTGCCCTGTTGTAGCCCATTTTTGGTCAGAGGTTTTGAAAAATGTTAGTATGGTTACAAAGCAAACAGTAATTCCTTGTCCTACCCTCCAGCTGTTTTCAATATATGACTCACAATGTAAACAACTGAAACACAAGGACCTGATTAATTTCTTTCTTATAAATGCTAGATTGGAAATTGCCTCCAATTGGAAAGTAGGCAATTTCTCTATCAACAGATGGTGGGGAAGAATCTGGGATACATGGCTGCTGGAAAAGCTGGCGCATAATGAAAGGTTAACAAAAGGTTGTACCACACAGGACAACTTTGAAAAAATATGGCACCCTCTTGTTGATTTTATGAATGACACACCATACTTACACTGGAGCTCTCACCATGTAGTTCAGAACTCTGGTTGAGCACCCATGGTAGTGATTCTTGTTGTACCCTTTTTCTACTTTGTATTGTCTCTGTACCATGTTTTACTTTGTATTGTCCTTTGGAGTTTTTAATAAAAATTTAAAAAAAGAAAGAAAGAAAGAAACTATCCTGATCATTGAGGGAAATCTTTAGTAAGCCCAGCTAAAATATCAGAGACGGGGCAATAACTAGTGACACAAGTGCACCATTTAGATCTTTAAACTGTTGTTTCATAGAACAAACCAGTTCTTATGCCTTTTATATCAGGATTTCTTGATTTATTGCTGCTTTACTTTTCACTTAATATGTTTTTATAGTTTATTGCTGGGTTCATGGAATGCACTATTTAAAATAAAATATTTTTATTGCAGAGTTGTTGTTCTACATTTAGTATTGTTGTTGGCTGCTTTAGACATCTCCATCTGGAGGGGGAAAGGAGGGTATCCATTTCATTATTTATCATATAATAATGCAAAAAGAGCAGGTTCCTGTTTTGCTGTCTGGGAAGATGAGCCATGCTTTGCAACCCAGGAGGATAGGGCACAGAGCTAAACTGTGCTTTACTCCTAGGAAGCTCATGCATTTTGGCTTTGTCTTGAATTGATGTGCTTAGAATTGAGCTGTGTTCTGTATACTTGGTAGGAGAACATCCAGATTGTTAAGATTTATTTAATTATTTACTTACTTACTTACTATTCTGCCTTTCTTTCAAATCGGACTCAAAGCAGATAACTATGTAAGTTTAAAACAGAACAGCTAAAACACTATGAAGTGCAAAAGTTTAAAAAGCATTAAATCATCAATGGAATTAAAACATGACTTTTAAGACATCAACTTCCTCAAGACTCTTGTCAAATTGGAATTTGGTCCCCAGGCTGGAAAAATGATTCCTTACCTCTGGTTTAGAGGCTTAAAGATGTCCCTGTTTCAAAATCCCCATTGAACCATGAATCTTGGTGAGCAACCTGGAGCCAGTTACTTTCTCTAGGGGCCAGAGAAGAGAAACAGTGGAAGTTCTACATTCAATATCTTTCTTGCTTTTTACATTACCCAAGAATACCAAGCAGTGGATGAGCAGGGTGCACAGCTGAGATGAGGACAGTGGTATCAGTGGGGCAGATATTTAAGTATTCCTCCTTGCACCAATTTCTTAATATCAATGGTAACCCTTCTGAACAACTACTGCATATGCTGGAGGGGAGCATCCCAGTACCCATAGGGCCAAACCTACCATTAGGTGAAGTGAGATCTCAGGCCTTTTGCTACCCTGCCTTCAAGAACAGGGGAGAACAGCGGTCCACTTTTCATTGCTAGCCCCTTTGGCTTTTGTCCTGGAACAAGAGGCAAATCTTACTCTTTGCTTCAGGCAGCAAGATGTTTTGGACTGAGGGGGTGGGCAGACTTCAGGTGTATGTAGAGCCTTCTGTTCTAAGTTAATAGAGCTCTGAGATCTACTAACCAGGTATTGTTGTTGCTAATTGCCTTCAAGTTGCCTTCAGTTTCTGTCAACCCTATGAGACATCCAAGATACCATGTTATTAACAGCCCTCTTGAAGTCATGCAAACTCAGGTCTGTGGCTTCCTTGATTGAGGCCATTTCTGCACTAGACTGTTGTAGTACTATTATTTTGCTTTCAACATCCTATGGAATCCTGGGGTTTGCCATTTAGGGAGGGGCCTGTGAGGCCCTTCCCTAAACTGCAAAGCCCAGGATTTCATAGGATGTTGGAAGTAGAATAATAGCACTACAACAGTCTAGTGCGGAAATGGCCTGAGTCTATCCACCCATATAGTAGTTTTCCTCATTTTCTCTTGCCTTCCATTTTACCAAGCATTACTGTCTTTTCTAATGAGTCATATTGCCTCATGGATAGGTCAGTTTAGTCATTTTGGCTTCTATTTATTTCATTTATTTTTATTAATTTTTAGGATTTTATGTCCCAACTTTCTCCCAAGATGGGATTCAAAGCGGCTTGCAATAATTTTAAAAAAGATGTAAGCTAAAACACTAGTTTACAAAAGGTTTTTTAAAAAAGGATTAAACAACAATATCATTTAAAAACATTATTCAAAGCAGTTTAAAGCATCTAAACATATTTACAACATAAATTCCAGTAAAAGATTAAAGACACAACACACCATTTTAACACACACATATTATGGCTACATAATGAAAGTTCAAAGGCCTGTTTGAACAAAAATGCCTTCACTTGGTGGCAGAAAGAGACCAGGGAGGGCACCAAGTGGACTTCTTGTGGTAAGGAGTTCCACAACCTAGGAGCAGCCACGAAGAAGGCTCTCTCCAGAGTCTATACCAAATGTACCTGTGGTGGGACTAAGAGAAAGACCTCCCATTAAGATCTTAAAGCTTGCTCTGACTTGTAACAGGAGATATGGTCTTTTAGGTCATCTACCCAAGTCCTACAGGGCATTAAAGGTGCTGTTTCAACAGGAGAATCACATGAATCCTATAACCAGCCCTGGTCAACAGCCCGATTACAGCATTTTAAACCTGCTGAAGTTTCTAAACTGTTTCATGTAAACTTCAGTCTTGATTTCCTCTAGGACCCATTTATCTATCTTTTTACCAGTCCATGGTATCCACAGAACTCTTATTCAGCTCCACATTTCATATCAATTGATTCTCTTCTTCACTTTTCAATGTCCAGCTTTCATATCCAAACACAGAAATAAGAAATCCTATGGCCTGGATGATTTGACTTTGGTATTCAGTAATATACTGAATTAACCAGAAGCCAGGTACAAAATGGCAGAAGTTGGAAAAGTTACTTTTTTGGACAAGAACTCCCATAATCCTCTGGCTAGCATGATCAAAGGGTTATCAGAGTTGGAAGATTCCGGCTATGCAAGATCCACTTCCAAGCAGTGCTTCTTAGTGTTTCTAAGGCAGCAATTCTCAACCTGTGGGTCGCTACCCTTTTGGGGGTCGAACGACCCTTTCACAGGGGTTGCCTAAGACCATCGGTAAATACGTATTTCCGGTGGTCTTAGGCTCCATTCCCTCCTCGGTGGTGGTGCACGAGCCATGCGCTTACATCCTCCTGCCCTCTGTTCAGAAGGGACTGAAATCGCTCCCCTTCTCCGCTACCGGGAGAACCTCCCGTCTGACGGGCCAGCTTGGGGGGCAGCAGCACGGGGGCAGGCCCCCTCCTCGCCACAGCCCCTGCCCCACTCACCACGGAGGGGGGCGCTGCAGAAGGGCTGGGGGGCTGCAAGGCAGCGCTTTTCCAGGGGGCGAGCTGCGCCTGATGCAGAAGACAAAGGCGCTGGGATTCCTCCCCCTCCCGGCCAGGGTTGACACTCTGGAAACTTTTCCCACACTGCCCCCCCCCAGTGGAAATGAGAGTGAAGCAGAAGCAGAACCCAGGGGTGGGTTCTCGGAGTTTTCTCCCGGGGGAGACGCACGGCTCCTCTTTCCTTCCCTGCCCCCCCACCCCCGTTCCTGGCCAGCGAGGCAGCCTTTGCCGGGGGGGGGAGGCATTGTAAATAATAAATAAATAATTTTATGGTCGGGGGTCACCACAACATGAGGAACTGTATTAAAGGGTAGTGGCATTAGGAAGGTTGAGAACCACTGTTCTAAGGCAAGCAAGCCTGCTTTACATCCAGGAACAAAACACTTCCGAGCACAGCCTTAGAATTGTGTTTTCAGTGTGTGCATTTGTCTTCAAGGTGCCTGTCAACTTATATCAAGCCCATAAATTTCATACGGTTTTCTTAGGGTGGGGTGATTTTGCCAGTTCCCTCCTCTGAAATTTAGCCTAAAGCACCTGGTATTTTTGTTGACAGGCTTCCCATCCAAGTACTAACCAGAGCTGATCCTGCTTAGCTTCCAAGATCAGACACGATCTGGTACCTTTAGACCCTTTTTGTTTTCAATTGTTGTTGTTATATGCCTTCAAGGCATTTCTGGTGTACGGCAACTCTAATGTGAACCTAGCATTGGCTTTTTTTTTTTCCTGGCAGAATTTGTTCAGAGGAGGTTTGTCACTGCCCTCTTCTGGGGTCGAGAGAGTGAGACCTACCCAAGCCACCCAGTGGATTTGCATGTCTGAGTCAGGATTTGTCCCCAGCACTCAAACCGAATTCACGCATTCTTCCCCAGCTCACTTCATTTCAGGAGCCTAAGCTGGAAGGTGTGGGGTTGTTCGTGCTATCTGGGAGTCAGAATTTGCTATCATTGTACTGCTGCTACTTTTCTGATATATACATACCTACCAGAACTGACCAAAGGGAGAAGGGACCTGGGGCAACTTGACTAGTCCCTCCCAAAGGAAAGACCCCCTTCCCCAGACCTTTGTTGTGTGCCTTCAAGTTGTCGCTGATCTATGGCGACCCTAGAGCAACCCTCTCATGGGGTTTCTGCAGGCGAGAGTGTGTGACCTGCCCAAGGTCACCCTCGGGGACTCCACTGCCCAGCAGGGAATCAACCCTGGCCTCCAGGATCACAGTCCAATGCTCAGGTCACTTTGGCCAGCTTTGGTCAGAGGGAGTTTCTGACTTGCCCAAAGTCACCCAGTGGCGACCCATGGACCAACCCTCCAATCTTGACACAACGGCCATTTCCGCACTAGACTGTTAGCGTGCTATTATTCCCCTTTCAACATCCTACGGAATCCTGGGGTTTGCACTTTAGGGAGGGGTCTTTGCAAGTTCCAGGATTCCTTAGGATGTTGAAAGCGGAATAATAGCACTCTAACAGCCTAGTGCGGAAATGGCCTACGCTGGCCCTTATACTGACTGGGCGGAAATCCCATGGATTCTTATGGGAGCCCCCACCAGCTGCCGGGGACCACCCTCCCCATCCCCTCCTCCCGCAAAACAGGACCTCGTCGTTGCAGCGAGAGCCAGGCTCGATGGCCCGTGGCGCGTCGGTGGGTGGCCAGCAGGCTGAGAGCGCACCGGCGGCTCTGGACACGAAGCCCTCCGTAGCCCCCCACGCGCGATGCCTCTTCCTCGTGGATTCCAGAGCCCGGCGTCAGCGTGGCGAGACGTGGCGTGACGGCGCGTGGCGCCGCACTGAGCTGGCTCGTGGTTTGGAGGTAGGGGGCTGCACGGGGGGGGGAGGAGGAGGAGGAGGAGGAAGAAGGGGCGTGGCTTTGCCTGGCCCCGCCCCGCCCCTCCCCCTTCCCTCCAGCCCCGGCGTCTCCTCGATCGTGCGGTCGTCCCTCCTCGCTGTCCCCGCCGGCGAGGCCAAGCGGATCGGGGAGGCAGAGCCGGGCCGGCGGGGGGGAGAGACGGGGCTGGGGGAGCGCGCCAGCCCGGCGGGCGAGGGAGGAGGCGCGTCGGGCGGGGGGCGCCGCTGGGGCAGGCGCTGAGGACCCCCGCCGGGCCGGGCCGGTGCGGCTGCTGGGAGCCCCGGGGGGGGATGGCGGACGGGACCCCCGGCGCCCCCCCTCGGGCTCGCCCCGGCCCGGGCCCCTCCGCGCCCCGTCCCCGCCGCCGCCGCCGCCGCCGGTCGGAGAAGCCGCCGCCGCCGCCGCCGCCAGCGCCGAGGCGTCCGGTGACCTTAGCCCGCTGCGCTCCCTCTCGGGCTGCAGCAGCCGCGACCACTCGGCCGAGAGGGATCCCCCCGGGCTGGCCAGGACCGCCCCCGCCGCCGGCATCATGAAGGTGGGTCTCGGTCGTTCCTCTCGCCTCCCCCGCGCCCTCCCCCCGGTCCCTCCCTTCTCCCGCGCCCGGATCCCCTTGGCACGTGTGAAGAGGTTACGCCGCCGCCGACGCCACACTTTTTTTTCTCGTTGGAATCCCCACAGGTATTTTCCCAGCTCCCTGGCCAGATCTTAAGGAAATCCTTCGGGCAACGGTCGCTAATCACCTCCATTACCAGCAAACCTCCCCCGTTCCCGGGGCGCACCGCTTCTGTCCTCGCCCGACCTTCGAAAGCCCAGCGAGGGGGCCGGGGAAACCGCGGACCCGCCTGCTTCCCCTTCCACTGGCCACCCTGGCAAGGTCCCCCCCTCCTCCCTAGGCCCCCATCCCAAGTTCCTTCCCTTTCCACAACAACAGGTGCTGGGGTGGGAGGGGGGTATTGGGCTCTTCCCTGGCCGGAGAGAAAAGCACTCTGCATATGCCCCAATGCGTTCTGCTTCTCCATCGTCGTTTTGTGTTTCCAAGCTGGCGGGGTGGGTGTGCTGTTGGAAACAAAGTGCAGAGCTCAAGGCTGCTGCTGTCTCAGCCAAGTGGCTCTCCTCCAGAAATAATCCTAGCCACTGATCTTCCAATCCACCTGCCGGGTCAGCCTTTAACCCTCGCTTTCATAACATCGCCCTCTGTCTCCAGTGTCACTTGATTGCTTTCATGTCAGTAGGGGTTTGATTCCCCTTCGGGTTTTAGTCCAAACTGTAAAGAAACCCATTTTAGGATTCAGCACCTTGGCTAGTGCCTTTCAATCCAGACTAAAGCCCCAAGTGGAATGATTGAGTCACTGACATGAAAGCCACTAGCTGTCACTCTGTGTGTGCACCTGGACCCTATAAATGATGCTTTTCATCCCCCCCCCCGCTAGGACCCTGAAAGGTGCCCCCCCCGATTACAGTGATGATCTCTTTTTGGTCTGTTAGGCTGCGTAGTCAATTCATGCACTCGTACCTTGTTACAATTCCAATCAGGATGAATTTGAAAGCCTGGTTCACACATACACTGGGCACCTGATGGCCAGTGGGTGGGGCAGCTGACTGTGCGTTTTTTGACTGTTCTGAAAAGCATTGTCGAACATGGTTTGCACATTGCATCTTCTATGTTTAGGTTGACTGCCTGCGTGCATGTGCAAGTCATCATTTTGATGTTGTATGTAGCAACAGTGATGATGAGTATGTGTGAATGAGGCCAATAAGTGGTAGAAATGATAGCTGCCCTCACCATCTGTTTCCACTCAGTTTCCACATGAATTTACCTTACTCAATTACGCTATGTTTGTCTTTGGTTTGTGAACTTGGGGGCAGCCCCTCTCTATTCATTTCTGCAGGAGTTCTGGCTTCCCCATCATTGGGGTGGTGGATCTGGTCTGGGTTTTAGTCCAAAATTTACGGGAGCTAGCTAAAGTGCTGAGCATATGGGGTAGTGGTAGAACTTTATAGCCTCAGCACCTTGGATAGCTCCCAAGTGCTCAGGCTGAAACCCAGAGTGGAATCACAGCTCCCCTGCCACCAGCCACCACTTCAACCAGGGTTTGTATGGATTGTATGCACTGATTATCTCCTTGCGGGACTGTTGCTGCTTGCACTTGCCTGCCTGCATTTGGGTGCCTTTGCAGTTGTGCGCAGAATAGGAAGTCTATATATCCCCTTGTTTATTTCGTCTCTTCCATACAATGGGTCATGTTAGGTGATGCCAAAGTCATTAGGCAGGGTGAGGTGGTCCCCTCAGGTAACAGGTGAGTGATAGGTGGCAGAGAGATGCTGGATGAGAAAGCTATGTGTACCGTGTGGACTTTGGTTGCAATCAGCAGTGCTGCTCAGGCTATTTGATGGGAGAAGAGACAGCCTTTTTTTCCTAAGTGCCAAGGACCCATACCATATTTGTCCCCACTGGCTACAACTGTTTCTTTCCTGGAAACTGGACTGGTAGCTGATGGCTTGTACACTACCATGGTTCATGGACCACCACTTTGAGTAGCACTGCAGTAAAGGATACAGTCCCATTACCAGAGTTGAAAGAAGATTAATTTGTCTTTCTGGTCATCTTCTGTATATGGAAAGCTACACAAGCAGGCTGCATTTTGCCCTCAGGCTGCTAAATGCCTCAGGCCAGCCCTGACCAAATATATGAACTTCAGTGCAGTGACTGGCAGGTGGATTACCTTGCTTGTGGAGCTGTATGCTGAAGGTGATGGCATATGAAGAGATACAGAAGTTCAGTTGTTGTTGGTGACCTGTGCACACATGCAGTGGTTATCACTCAGTCTTGCCATAAATATGGTAAGCAGCATGTATCTGTGAACGGGTTCATTGTAAGTGTACAGTGTCTCAGTGATTGCAAGCATAGAACTAGAGAGAAATAATTATTCCAGATCACTATATTTGGAATGCAAGGATTTATCGTTGTGTGCCTTCAAGATGTTTCCAACTTGTGGCAACGCTAAGGTCAGCCTATCATGGGGTTTTCTTGGCAACATTTGTTCAGAGGGGGTTTGCCTTTGCTTTCCTCTGAGGATGAGAGAGTGTAACTTAACCAAGGTCACCTCCTGGCACATGTTGACTACTTACTATGGCAAGTAGATCTAATGGCAGGGCTGAGGAAACTTTGTGCCCCATTTGTAGGACTATAAATCTCTTTATCCCCACATATTGATCTTGCTGGCTGGGACTCATGGGACTCAAAGAACAGGGACATTGGAGCATTATGGCTTCCCCATAACTATCTGATGGGAATTCTGACTGCCTATAGGTCAGCAGTCCCTCTTCCCTAGTCTAGAACAATGAATTTGTGGAACTGCATCTTCCACAGTGATTCAGGAAGGACAAGTAATGTTGTCCAGTGAATTCTGGGAGCTGTAGTATAAAAACAAAGCCTTTTCCAAGGTTTGCTCCTGACTGGCTTTCTCTCTGCAGATTGCAAGAGAAAATCCTTTTGGTTGGTTTTGCCATTCTCTCTAAACCCTAACCTCCTACAATACTTTGGCAAGCCAGACTCTTCTCTTCCCATTCTCCCGCAAGGTTCTGTTCCAGAGTTCATGAGAAAAGTCCCAGGAACTCCCTTTGACATTTCCTATGCTGGCTAAGCTCATATCAGATCATACTAAAAGTCACCGAGTCTACTGTCTTGCTGAAACTTTAGGCTGCCTTGCTCCCACGCTGTGGCAACAAGATATGTCTGTGTAGATCAATGAACCTTTTTCATCCTGGAGACTGAATTCATTTTCAGAGAAGTTCTCAGGAGCTCCATTCTAGTGGTGGGGGGAGCTAAAAAGATGGGTACCACCATATTTTAGCATAAAGCTCTTGCTGTCAGTATCAAAGCCTTTTAGAGTTGGAAGAATACCTGCAGGAAAACTGACAATCCACAAAATGATGGTGTCATGAGGAAGGGGATTTGGCTAGCTGGGGACTGGTTTGGGAGCCCACAGGGGCTAAATTAAGTCCCAGGGACTGAACTTCCCCAGCAGCTACTGTAAATGGAGAGAGCCAGCGTTGTGTTGTGGTTTGAGTGTTGAACTAGGACACTGGAAGACCAGGGTTCAAACCCCTGCTCGACCAGGGAAACCTCCTGTGTGACCTTGCAGAAGTCACACTCTCTCAGGCTATTTCTGCACTACACTGTTATAGTGCTATTACAGTCAGCCCCCCACATTTGTGGGTTTGACATTCACGGATTTGATTATTTGAAAACTTCTCCAACCCCTGCCCTCCCACCTCAGGGGCTTCTTTTGGGTGGGAACTTTCCCTCTTGGTGGCTCCAATTCGGCCACATAGCCTTTTAAAAACCCACCTCTGGTCCTCCTCTTCCTCTACCAGTCTCTGCCTGGCCAGCTAAGGATGGCTCTCTGCCCAGATTCTCAGCATCACAAACCTTGTACCCATGCCCCTCACACACCCAGTGGAGGAGGTAGACAAGAGAGAGGAAGTAAAGGACCTCCATGCCAACCATCTCCTTTCCCTGACCTGGTTTAGACCCTGGATGCCCACTTTCCCCACCTGTGCCTCAGCCCCGTTCCCCCAGACACACAAATGTCGTTATTCTCACTTTTGCGAGGGTCTTATGCCCCTAACCCTAGCAAATGTGGAGGGCCAAGTGTATTCCACTTTCAACCTCCTGTGGAATTCTGGGCTTTGTAGTTTACTGAGGCCAAAGAGCTCTCTGGCTGAGAATTCTAAATGCCCCTCCCTAAACTGCAAATCCCAGGATTCCAGAGGATGTTGAAAGTGGAATAATAGCAGTATAACAGTGTAGTGCAGAAATGGCCTCAGTCTCAGAGGAAGGAAAAGACAACACCCTCTCTGAACAAAGTCTGCTAAGAAAACCGTGTGATAAATTCACCTTAGGGTCACCATAAGTCGGAAATCACTTCCACAACAGCAACAGCAGCAACAACAACAACAACAACAACAGTAAATGGAAATTACCAACTGTCTATATGAGCCCAGTGCAGTTGGTGTCTGTTTTCTCTCCACATTTGGTTCCTTTAACTGGAGGTGTGTCTCAGAGCCAACCGAGCTATCACCTTGCGTCATGAGGAGAGAGCAGGTGTGTGGCAGAAAAGGGCCGGCAGATAGTTTCTGAGAACTCCTGCAGGGAGCCAAGCTTCGTGCTATGTGGGCAGCCTGTATCCTTGAGGGATGTTGTTGTTCCTCCCCCTTCACACCCACCCACCATGAGGCAGTCTTGGGTTCCCTTAGATTATTTATGGTTTGTTTACCAGAAAGCATCCAAGGCTATATTCCCTGAACAGTTAGGGTCAAGGCAGTAGATTCATGTGGTCAGTTGTGTGTGGCTTTGATGTGACCTTTCCACAAAGGGGGTAGGGTGCTCGTAGTCATAAAGGGCTTTGGGCCCTAGAAATATCTTTTTCTTGGAGGGGTTAAGAAAAGTAAGGATGCTTGTTGGGATGTGATATGAGAAAAGAACAGAAATAATAATATTGTCACTTGCTGTGTGTGTTTGATGTATTCCAAAGGTGGGCAACTTCTGTAGAGCTGAGGTCTTGTATTGCCTCCCCTGGGGCTCTTTCACACTATGCAGTTATCCCACTATGATTCCATTTTAACTGGCAAGGCAACATGCTGTGGGATTCTGGGATTTGCAGTTTAGAGGGGGACATTTAGAGTTCTCAGCCAGAAAGCATTAGTGCTTCATCAGACTGTAAACCTCTGGATACCATAGGATGCAGCCATGGCAGCTAAAGTGGAATCATAGTGCTATCATTGTGTTGTGTGGAAGAGCTCCTGTTTGAGTCTACCTTTCCTCAGCCCTCACTCTGTGCTGTACCACTGAATTTCACTGGCAAATCACGTGGCCAAATTTTAGTGGCAAACTGGAAAAAGCCATTAAAGCAACTGGAAATGATTTTAAAGGGCTTTTAAGCAGTTTTGCCATTGAATTTGGCATATGAGGGGAGGCAGTGGTGGTGACTGTTGTCCACCACAGCTATTAATTTAGCATATTTGATAATCATGTACAAAAGTAAATGTGAAGGAATATGCTTTACCACTCTTTAACCATTTCAAGAGCTATCTTGGTCTGTTTTTGGTTTTCTCCCCCTTTTATTATGAATGATGTATTTAATGTATATTGATATATATATGGCAATGTAACTACAAGGAAAAAAAAATTAACAATTGATTTTTAAACCTACCCACTCACCCCCCCCCCAAACGGCTAACAGAAGAGCCAGACTGCATTTGTATCAAGAAGCATTTTCAGAGATATGGGATATAACCTTAATCAAATTTATCATATCTTCATACCCTGATTTTTCTTTTATTTTCTCAGTCAACATTTTCCAGTTATTACCCTGTGATTCTTTACCGTATTGTCCACTATACTTTAACCTTCTTTCCGTAAGAAAATCAAATAATATATCTTCTTTTACATATTTTAACAGATAAAACTAATTTCACTTTGATTTCTTTTTCCATCCTAAAGCAATAACAGCATGAGCAGCTTTTAAAATTTGTTTTATTACATAACTTTCATTCCTGTTTAAGCCTATTATCCCTAAGTTGAGGGTTAAACAATTTTCATTACTTAATTGAACATCTCTCTCTATTACTATTTTTGTTTCTTGACTTCTTTCAAAAATTCCTGAATAAATGGACACTCCTGCAAGTATATAAATGTTCTTAGCTCGACATCCATGCCAACATTTTGGTGAGAAATGGGGTGTTCTACCAATCATTTTCATTTGTATTTTTATTTTTAGTAATTTCTTGTAATCAAATTTTAATATCTTTTCTATCTATCAATATGTCTTTTTCCCAACTTATTGCCAAGCCGTCTATCGGCCATTAACAATTTTTTATAAATTTTCCCTATTAATCCTTTTTTTTCCTATTTTTCTTTTGATTAATTCCTCTAAAAATATATTCTGTTCTACTGTGTTCAGTTTTATTTCCCATAAAGATTTAATAAAGCTACCTCTGCCTATTGTGATAGAGAGTCTCACAGTCTCAGCTTACTGAAATCTTTGCACTTCCTACGTTCAGAAGTTAAGCAGTCATCAGTCCCTCATCAGAATTGATCTGACTGACCATAATACCCTGTCACATTTGCTTTTGTTTTGTTTTGTTTTTTGGCCAGTGTTGTGTTATTTGCCATCAAGTTGACTTTGACTTGTGGTGATCTCTTATCCCATTGCCTTCCACTTTACCTATCATTATTGTCTTTTCCAATGAATCATTTTCTCTCATGATATGTCCAAAGTACAACAGCCTCAGTTTAGTCATGTTGCTAGTGAGAGTTCAGGCTTATTTACTCTATGACCCATTCGTTTGTTTTAGAAGTCCATGGTACCTGAAGAAATCTCCCGTAGTACCTAATTTCAAATGAGTTGATTTTTTTTTCCTATCAGCTTTCTTCACTGCCCAGCTCTTAAACACATATGTAGAAATTAGAAATACTATGGCTGGGATGATTCTGACTTTCATATTTAATGGTATTGGGTATTTCATTTGGCCAGTGTAGCATCTACTTGCTCTATGGCAGTTTCATTTGAGCTGGTTTTGAGATTTTCATTTGAGATGGTGTTTACAGTGATAGGTGCTACCTTTTGAAACATCTCGAGCAAATGAGATGTCTCCGAACCAGGAACATACCTGTGGGGTGTGTGCTAAATAAAAGTGTATTGCCTTCCCAAATAAGAATTCTGACCCCAAATGAAGTTTTCCTTCAGTCCCTAAACTTCAGAGAGTGAGGCACTAAAAAGTGTTCTATTTTTTGTGTTTGCATTCTCCTGATAGTTTTTACTTGCACATTTTCTTTGGTTGGCTAAACTGTCTTATAAATGCTTGAAGTTTTTTTGGGGGGTTGGGAATATTTTTATTAAAGCACTTTTAAAATAACATAAAGCTATATATAAGGAAAGGCAAACCAGATAACAACCGAAAAACCAGACTAAGCTAACCTAATACGCAGAAACACTACTAACGAACTTACAAAACTAACAGTTAACAAAAGAAAAATAAATAAAAGGGGAGTACACATCTGACTTCCCACTCCCCAATGAAATGGTTAATGTTTCCTTCTTAATATACTTCCTCTGTGTTCCTCATTCGGATCTGTGAGAATTTAAAAAAATATCCACGGCTGATAAACTAGAACTTAACTCATCTATGATTCTATTAGTTAATGTCTTGATATCTTAATTCTAATAAACTTCTACAACTAAAATAACTAGCCTTATCAATTAACCAAAATCTCTAACTGCTTGTTTACCTTCAATAGATCTAAAAAGTACTATAAGCTTCTCCAACTGTTTCTTATACAGTTGGCCTTCCATATCTGCAGATTGTGTATCTGCAGATTCAACCAACCATGACTTGAAAATGTTGAAGAAGAAAAAAGCAAACTTTGATTTTGTCATTTTACATAAGAGATTCCATTTTGCTACACCACTGTACTTAATGGGATTTAAACATCCACAAATGTTGGTGTCCTGGGGGGTCCTGGAACCAAACCCTAGCTGATACCAAGAGCTAACTGTACTCAATAAGAAAACCATCTCTCAGTAATGTTGTTAGCTTGTCCATCCCCACAATGTCCAACAGTTTAATCATCCAGTCTTCTTGAGATGGAATCGTGGGATCCTTAAGTTGCTGCAGTGCTAGAAATTTGGAGACTGACAGAAAATTTCATTGGGGGCAGAATTCTTATTGGGGGGCAATGCCTTAATTTCATCCCAGTATAGCTGTACCTCTCATCTAACGTGGAAAAGGAGCCTATTCCAGGTTTTAAGATGTATTCAGCAAAGTGTCCACTCAGGATGGCAGTGGGGCTTTTGCCCATTAAGGCAAGGCTGTTGGGTTTATCTGCCAGGGGCAAGAGCAGCAATAGGCAGCTCTAGGTGGTCACCACTTTAATATCTAACAAGGCCCACGATGTAGTATCACCCCACGTTACACTGTCGAAATTTTTAAATGATGTAGTTCAACCCAGCCACGGTTGGGTTAGATTATTTTTTCTAAGTATTGAGAGTGAATGTGCCAGGGTGTTCAGCTCTGGCATTTGTCCATTGGTGCCAGGTGCTGATGTCAGATGTGAGAAGGCCTTTCACTTATTACTGAGTAACTTCATCTGGCTTGTTTACATATATAGATACAACTTCTAGACAGATTTCAGCCTTTCTGAATCTCTCAGCTTAGGGCAGAGAAAAGCTCTACATGAACTGTGAGGGACCTCTAGAAATTGTTGATTTCCTGAGCCTCATCAGCCCCAACTTAGCATGGCTGATAGTCAAAGCTGATGGGAACTGTAGTCCAGTAACAGCAGCAGACTTTAGCCTGGTAGTTTCTATCTATCATGCAAAACAGATTCTCCCAGGTAGTAATGTATGGAACTCCACCCCAGTGCTGTGCCTCATCTACTCCTTTCTTTTCTCCCACATTTTGTATCAAGGCACATTGATAGCACTGCCATATTGCCACCTAGGGGATAGATGGGTATGATCCACTAGGATGCACATGCATGTTTTCTTGTGTTGTGTAGACATGGCAGATGGTTCCTCAGGGGCAAGGGAAAGGGACTATTTATCTAGGTCAAGCCATTATCTAAAATCTAGTGGTTGTTGTTTATAACATCCTTTCACCCTAATCTAGTGCACTTCAGAAATTTTGGATTTTGACCCCCATTATCTCCAGCCAGCATGGCTGGGAATGGTGTGTGTGCAGTGCATCTATCAGGCACTAGATTGAGGAAATCTGCTATGTACTAAAGCCATCCCTCCATATCCATGGATTCTGTATCAATGGATTCAATCAACCAAGGCTTGAAAATATTTTTAAAAAGTACAAAAAACAAACTTTGATTTTGCCATTTTCTATAAGGGATGCCATTTTACTATACCAGTATACATAATAGGAGTTGAGCATCCACGAATTCTGGTATCCATGGGGGTGGTGGGTGGTCTTGGAATCAAAGCCCAGCAGATACTGAGGGCCCCCTGTAGTAGTAAATATATTCTTAGAGTATGGATTCTGATACAGCCAGAACAGCTCCATCGGTACACAAGAAGGAGGTATCAATAGACCAGGTGGAACCCAATGCTTTGCAGGGGTATGTGTGTGTATATGTGTGAGAGAATGAGTGCATGCACCATCAAGTCACCTGTTGATTTATGGTGACCCCATAAATTTTATAGAGTTTTCTTAGGCAAGGAATATTCAGAAGTGTTTTTTCCAGTTCATTCCTCAGAAGTGTAGCCTACAGCATTTGGTATTCCTTGGTGGTCTTCCATCCAAGCACTAGCCACAGCTGATCTCACTTAGCTTCCAAGATCAGAAAGGATCTGGTGCCTTTAAAATCACCAAGGAGACTTTCAAAAGACCAAAATAGACTAATGTGGACAGAGCATTCCCACCAGGCACAAAATGATGACTGACAGTTGTGTGGGTGGGAAGGAGGAGAAATGGAGAGAAGGATAAAGGAGAAGGCTAACTAACTGGAAGCCTGAACAGGACTATTCCACACTGGAACATTTTGTTGCAAGTCTAGCTTATTGTTATTTCGCATGTTCCATGACCACCTTTTGACACTGAAAAGTTCTGAAAGTCAACCTTAGGGCAGTGGGTTTCCACCTTTGGCCTTCCAGATGTTGTGATATTTTAACACCCAGAATCCCCTATCATTGACCATGTGGGTTGGGACTTCTGGGAGATCATGTCCAAAATAATAAAGGGCCAAAGTTTGGACACTCCTACCCTAGAGAGCCCAACTGTGCCCCCAAACTCTTTTGTACTCTGTGATCATGTTAAATGCCATCCATTGAGAGCTACATCTTTAACAGTCAGCAATCTAATGTCATCTGTATGAACAAGTCTAATAGAGATAGGTGTCTTATGTTCAATTTGCCACAGCCTTCTCCAAGTGATACCTTCTAGATGTGTCGGGTGACAGCTCCAAGATGTCCCCAGCCAGCATGAGTTGCTGAGAATTTTCTGGGAACTGCAGGCCAACCATCAGGGGGTCTGCAGCTTGGGAGAGGGTGATGTGCTGAGTCAGACGAGTGGCTCATAGCTAGCCTGGTTCTAAGATGAAATAAATGGAGTGGGTGGAAATGTTCCCAAGCAAATGTTCTTAATCCAAATTTTCTTTTCTCTGCATGTTTCTGCGTGTAAGCGTATGTAAGAAGACAAGGATTTATTTTCTAATTTCATGTTATTGTTTGCAATATTTGCAATTATAGGTTCAAGTCTATGGTGGCAGAGAGCAAAATGAAAATGAAAGACAGAGTATAGAAGATTGAACTGGGCAAGTTTATGCCTAGTATCTAAAAATGTATTTGAAAAAAAAAAAGGTTCAAGTATGAGTGCACAAAAGCTACCTTATGCTGAGTCAGATCCTTCATCCATTTGGCTGGGTGCTGGGTTTTGTCTGGCTGGCAGTGGCTTTTCCAAGGGCTCAGACAAAGGTCTTTCCCCAGCTCGATGCTCTTTTTAGCTGGAGATCTCATCAGATGGAGGTGGGGAAAGTAAAGCCTGCGAACTACATAACAGCCCTTAAAACCCCTTCTGAAGCTCCTGAAACTCCCAGGAAATCCACCAAGCTCTGCCATTTTAGCTTCTATTAGCCCCCCACATCTACTCAAACCCCACAAAGAACTACAAACATGCCCCAAAAGCCCACTTTGTGTGTGTGTGTGTGTGTGTGTGTATAGGAATTGATTGCAATGGGCTTTTAATGCTGTGTTCTGCTATATTTATATCGGGTCTTTTAATGCACTTTTAAATCATTTTAATTCTATATATTGTTTAATAGCTTTTCCAGATAACTTTTATATGTATTTTTACTGGTGTATGTATGTACTTTTTACTTTCTTCTGCCACCTTAAGTCCTATTATGCATTTATATTCCATATTTGGGAAATATATGGGATACTGATGATGATGATGATGATGATGATGATGATGATGATGATGATGATGACGACGACGACGACGACAACTTTTTATGACTATCATCATCATCATCATCATCATCATCATCATCATCATCATCATACCATGGAGAGTCAGCATGGTATAATGGTTTGAACGCTGGATTGTGACTCTGGAGGCCAGAGTTCAAATCACTGCTCAGCCATGGAAACCCATTGAGTAAACTTAGGCAAGTTACACTCTTTCAGCTTCAGAGGAAGGCAAAGGCAAATCCCTTCTGAAAAAATCTTGCCAATAAAACCCCGTGATAGGTTGGTTCGCCTTAAGATTGCCATAAGTTAGGAACAACCTGAAGTTAAACAACAGCCAAGTTATAGCATGACCTGTGGCACTCCACTGTTCTTGTGTTTGAAGTGTTCCTCAAAATACTGTTGAAAAATAATCTTTGAAACATAAATATTCAAAACTGCTTCATATTTGGATGGAAGGTAGTTTCTAGCATTGAGCCCAGACCTTGACAGATAGCAGTGTTCTTGAGCAGCTGCTCTGTGCCATTGCACTACAACTCTTGAGTTGGGAGTTGTAGTTTAATATGATACTTATTCAAAGTAGTGGTGCATGATCTAGTGGCAGTCTGCAAGCCTTCAGCTGCTAGTGCATGGGGCATTTCAAGGAAAGAAAGAAAGCTGAATGGCCTGGAAACCTCTCACACACATAGGTACAAACTCGCACAAATATACTATGTGTGCCTGCATACTAGGGGACTGAATCAGAGCAAAACCCATGTGCTACACACCTTAGCTGAGGCTCTGCTCCAGGTATCCCCATAATAATATTATTGACTTCCTTCAACCAGCCTCCTCTCCTTATCTGCCCCAGATCATTTTTTACCCTCTAGCCACCCAATCTGCAAGAGTCTGAAGCTCTCCATGGTGCACACTGGCAGTTCTGAGGGAGGTGCCCCTGGTAGGTGTGCATGTTTCTAAAAGCAGACTTTTAATTGTTCTTGGCACGTTGCTCATCTCCAGAATAGTTTGTTGTCACCCGAGACCCGCCTCTTTGCTCTTGCGCCATTTTAAGCACTATTGCTCCGGTGCTATTAATACAAGGCGTGTGGGCTGCATTCCAGCCCTCCCAGCCCCCTCCTCACGCTTGCTAAGCCTTTTTTGTGCACCTTGAAGAACAAGGAACTAACTGTAGTATCTTTCTAGCGGTAGCACCATAAAAAAAAAAGGCTAAACACCAGCGTTTGGAAATGGCAGATGATAACATGGGCTTGTTGGTTCCGAGTACCAGGGAAGATAGTCCAGTGCATTGCTGGGATGTACTCAGAATGGGGACAGGGATAATAATCTTTTGCAAATGTGTTCAGACAGGGCACTAGAGGCTATAGGGAGGTCGGGGCAAACATGGAGAGGAGAAACATCTAACCATCCTTGCCTGGACAGTTGAGCAACCCATTCATAGAAACCAGAATGATGTTTGGGTTGGTGTAATGCCCTAGATCAAGAAGACCTGGACAGAGCTTTTAAACTTTACTTTTTTTGTCTACAGTTCCCAGAATCCTACAACAATAGTGGGCAATGTCCATAGTAGATTCTGTTGGGATGTAGTCCAAAAGAGTAACTTTTGCAAAGTCTGGACTTGGAACGGGGATGTCAGATCCCTGCTCATGCTTGAAATTCAGCAAGCGACCTTTGTAGTATTCCTTATTTCTCACCCTAGCCTATTTTACAGAGTTGTGAAATTTTTTATTAATTCAGTGCTATCACCCACATGGTCTTAATCTCTCTAGAAAAGGACAGGGTACTAAGTGATTTCATAGACTAATATGTGTGTATGATTGTTGTGGCGAGGAAAGTGAAGACCTTCGGGTTTCTTTCAAAACAGAAAGCTTTATTTTCCAAACCTTTTATTTACTGCGCAGGGCAAGCAGCGGAAATACAATGTCCAAAACTGCCCGCCCCGATTGATTAAAACACTTAGTTCTTATACCTTTGGTCAACAGCGTCAGCAATCAATCACATTTCTAGTCTACGTCAGCCATTACATTTGGAGCTTAATACCACCCCCAAAACAAGGGAACAAAGGCCTCAGTAACCAAATGACTGACAAAAGATGAGGCAAAAGAGTATGCTTGACTCCCTTTTACTTCCCAGGCACCTAAGCATAGTGTTACAAGGCCAATCATACTTTTAAACTGAGATAAGGCAGGGACATCTGCTGTCCAACTCGCTTATTTTTCTACTCAAGCTGTACTTGTCTGAATTTAACTCCTTCATTCCCCCCTTCATGCCAAATTCAATTCCTTGCAATTTGAAGCATGCGCTATTTCCCTATTTCCTTTATAACACAAAGGATACATAGCAGCAAAAGTTACATAGCAGCAGTAGGATTCCTCCAGCAGTCAGGTATACAAAACCTGTAAACAGGGCTTTCAGACCCACGGTTTTAGGGGAAAGATTTATTGTGACAATTCCATCCTCCCTAACACTGTCTCACAGAGTACCATTGTATTCCTTTCAAACACAGAGAGATTTCAATCAAAGCATATACTGCAGCCTTTCCCTCTATTACTCTAATCATTACAGATTGAAAACTATTTAACATGCAAAGTACAGAAAGAGATTTAGTAAGGCCATTATTTATGCACAAAGCAATTCTACAAACAGTGTCTTTTACCCATACTTACTTGGGGAAACCAGATAATCATGTCCACATGCCTGCAGAGTACAAGAATGACTTTCTAACATTGACTGTAAATGTTTTTTCCCCTCTTCACAATCAAATTCATTTACACAATAGTAAGACAGTTCAACCAATTTCATGCTGGGCTACCTTCATTGGTTGGTGCCCTGGGTGAAAGGGGATACCCTCAGTGGCCACACCAACTCATCCCAGAAGACAAACCATATACCCATTTACCATTGAGCTGGTTTCTTTAGAACTCATTTATGGAGGACCAGGCCCCCCTTTTCCCATATAACCTCAATAAAACCATTGCTATAACTAAAGGAAAAGTCAACATTGGGATGCTTTCCTGGGCATGCCTGTAGAGATTCAGGGATTTCAAACTTTACATAACAATTGGGATAGTCTCCTAAGCTTAGCCCATGAGAACATACTCAGCCATTACTGACCTTCAGGGTGTTCAAGATCTGATTGACCAGTTGGTGAAACCAATTCACTTCCCAGCCTCTCCTGCCCAGCATTCTCATCATCACCATCATTACCAGCAATTACCATATACACATATCTTCCAACCCCACAGAACATCCGTCTGTAGTGAAAAAACAGGCAGGCCAGGCTTCCTGCCCCTCCTATGCCTGCCACAACCCATAATATTGTCTCCAACATTCAGGGATCTGGCCGTGTGTAGAGCAGTGTGTACGTCCCAGGTCACACCCGCAACAGGGCCTAGTCCCCGTCTTCTTCCTCTCCAGTTGCTAAGTTTTGACCGAAGAGAGCCTGACAGCTTCCAGGTGTGTGTCAGGCAATAAGGTCTAGCTTAGATTTCTTCATTCACCAGTTGCGGATCTGACTGTGCTTAGAGTGACCAATTTCTCCTGGTCTGGTCACAGCAGAGTCTAGTCCAATTTTCTTTCCCCCCTTTCCGTCTGGAGATCTTCAGGTTCAGAGGATTTTACAACCCAATCAGTAAAGGCTCTCTTAGCCTGGCATAAAGTATCCAAGCTTAAACCCTGCTACCTTTACAGCTGTAGGGGCAACCAGCAACACCTAATACAATCCCTTCCACCTATGACCCGGTTGCACTTAAGGGGAATCTCTACTCCCAAAATTTCTCCTTGTTGTACTCAGAGCTTTCCCTAATCTACTAACTCTCTCCTATAGTCTCCTTGATCCATCCAAAATGGCCTCATGCTTTGGCTTGAAAGGGAACAAACAGCCTTATGGTTCTGTGAAGTGTGTACCTCATCCTATGCCATCCTATAATGGGGCTCGGGGAAGAACAAAATACTCCTGGTTTTTCTGTTGTGGGCTGCACATGGAATAAAAGTGAAAAGCCTCTGTAAAATGGGCTAGGTAGATGGTGGTATAATCTTGCCCTGTGTTGGCATCCAGTCCAAAGACATAGCCAGGGCTGTTGTTTGGGCCATACACGTTGAACTACTGTGTCTTCGGATTTTTATCCCACTTCCTCCACTTCTCCTGAGTTCTGAGGTCTGCAGGTACAATGTGACTTCCAGGTGATTCCTAGAACGGTGGTTCTTGCCTTTGGTGATCCTGTGGACAGATGCAGGTCTGTTGCTCTTGAGCATATGTGGTGTGTGGGCCTTTTAGGGCTGTTGTTGGTCCCTTAGCTGTCTCACAGCTTGCATCTCTCTTTTCTCTCTCCCTTGCCTTTTCAGTCAGCGTCCTTCAGCTGCAGTTCCACTTCCAGCCTGGAGGGGCACAAATCGCCTCTCAGAAGTGCCCCCATTTCTCCCTTCCAGCTCAGAGGTGCACCATCACCTCTCCTCCCAGCTTACTCGTAGGGGTGTTTGTCCACCTCCTCCATCCAGCTGAGGCTGCGCTTAGGGAGCCATTCCAATCTCCACCTTATCGGGGACGGGGTGAGGGGGCACTCCTTTGCTGCTTGGACTGCCTTTCATCTTGGACTCTGCCCTTTCCTGTATTCTTCATGCTTTTGCTGCCAACTTTCCTTTTCCAGAATGTCACAACTCCAAGCCCTTGCCCTTCTCTGTCTGTGGGATGAGGAACAAAACCTTTTCCTCAGTCTGCTCTTGACATCTGGCCACTGACAGTATTCTACTTCCATTAGTCCCTGCATCTGTCAGTTGGACCATCTTTTCTGCTTTCCCTTCCACACACGTCCACATCCTTCTCTGATTCTCTTCAGGCTTCTTGCCTATATCTCTCCTGCCCCCACTGGGCACTTTGGCTCTCAGAGACCCTCATCCTCCTCTGGGGTCTCTTGTCTCTTCTGACCTCTGCTCCATCATTCGTTAATCTTCTTTCTTTCTCCGCTTGACAGCCAGTCATAAATCTTGTTTCATAGAGCCTTACAATTGCAGGTCCTTTAAACCTTCCTTAATTGTTCTGTGGAATCCTGAATCCTTTTCAAAGACTTCCTGAAGAGATTCCTCTGCTGCATCATAAGAGAGTTGCTAACAATAGGAGTCTTTGGCTCTCCAACTATCTGTCCAGCAACCCTTTGCTGCCTCCAAAACCTTCAAATTCCTGAAGCCTCCTCCAAACACTCAGATAGCTTTGGGTTTTACAACAGTCCACAGCTCCCAGTATTTCCAGGCAGTCTCCCATCCAAGACTAACCAGGCCCGACCCTGCTTAGCTTCCAGATCAACGAGATCGGGCGTGTTCAACTTTAAACACATTGACTGGCTTTTACTAGCAGAGGCTGACACTGGGGAGAACCACTCCCCACCTGCCTGTCAAAGACACTCTCCCCCTTATCCACACCTGGGAGTTCTCTCCTGGATGATCTGCTTTGCCTGCTGGATAATTTGGCTCCTTTCTTCAGAGTTACTGGCAATCTTGCCAGTTAGGCATGTGCATTGCCATGATGCTAAAAACACAGTTCTACTATCTTTCAATTCAACAAATCAGACGTGGTGGAGGGCATATATGCATAAACAGGTATGTAGGGAGGTGTTGTAGATTTTGGCATCATCTGAGTTAGCTGCCTCAATAGAAGGCAACTGCATTCCTAGCTCAATGTCCACAGGCAAATCTTCCTATTAAGGGGGGTTTACAATTTCCCTAAGTTGTTGAGTAGCTTCTTTAATAAAAATCATGACACCATGGCTTCTGGTTCTGCTGCTTAGAATCCTCAGGCAGCCTCTCTGGTGGGGTCTGCCGCTACTCCCATCCTCCCCCTCCTTCTCATTGCAAGCTGGGGGTGGGGAAGAACTGCTGCAGCCATTTCTACTTTTTTCTCTTCCATGCAAAAGCAGGCGGGTCTTTCATGCAAACGCTATTCTTTTGCTCTTCCCCCTCCCTGTCTGTCTCCTCAGGGAGAGGCAGTTTCCTGTTGGTGTGTTTAATTCCCCCGGGGGGCATCCAATATTTTACTTCTCTTGTTACTACAATTCCCATGTGCCCCAAAGTTCGTATTCTAAATGCTTTTTTTTTTTTTAAACAAGTTGTTGACATAATAATGCCAGAATTGCAAATTCACGCTCCTCATTCCCCCCGTCTCAAGAGGGGGAGGGTTGCATTCAGCCCGATGGCCACAAGAAGTGAGAAAAAGCCATGTCTTTTGGAGAAACAGCCTTCCCTATGCTAAAGCTGCATTGTAATCTGGTTTTCCCTCTTTCTATGTAGAAATGTATCAAAAAGGTAGACACAACTGCTGCCACACTAGAAAGAATAGTTCATTGTTCATTGTAAGGGAAAAACGAAACTAACGCCTCTTGTATGACATGTTTGTCTATACGGGTCTTTAAGGTGTTTTTTTTGTTTGTTTGTTTTTGTTTTTCCTTCTGTGTGAGCCCAAAGGGGGAGAGATTCTTGATGGCTGAAGAGTTTGAAACATGAAACAGGCAGCTGTCACCAGAGTCTTCAGCAATGTTTTCCAGAACTCCCCATCCTGTATTCATTCACTTGAAAGCCTGCTCTTCTGTTATTATTATTTTTCCTCTACCTCTGATGTGTGTTGAAGGTTGCTTCCGGTTATTTAGAAATCAGACCCTGCTTCTATGAATCCTCACTCAGCCTGCCAGGCTGAAAATGAGTTATTGAAACTACTTCATAGCTCTCCCTATGTACACACTGACAGAATTCTTAAGCATTTGGCTAAGAAACTTCCATTCTCCAAAAACCAGCAACTATGGAGTTAACATCTAAAGGAGAAGGGAGGGGCTACAGGGAGGGGAAAGGGAGGCAGGCAAAGGAATGCCGCTTTCTCCAACCCCCTTCCTGCTCCAAAACTTGAGCTAAGTAACATCGAGGTAAGAAAAAGTCTCCTATATTCAACTCCTTTTTCAAAAGCTTGCTGCTTCCTTTTTTTTTTTCTCCTGAAAGTCCTTTGACTTTTGAAGTGCCAGCCCATGGGATACTCTCTCTGCCTCTTGCAGAGTGATTTTCTTTCCAGTTGATTGAATCACCGACCTGTGCATTTGGAGAAAACAATGAAACCCTATTGTTTCCTCACTATTTCTCATTAACACCTACGGTTTGCCTCATCATTTACATACTGACTTAATTTCTGCTTTTTCCAAGCCCCTGGCCAGATAACTTCCATCCCTGCAGGCAACTTCATGGTTAACTCAGAGCCAGGAGAGGGAGGGGGTATGGGCAATGGCACCCAGCAGAGGGAAAACAGAGCGCTTTTCTCCTGTCCTGGTTTTCCCTATCACGATTAAAGTACAAATGGCACAGAAATAGTAAAGTTTCCACTTAACCCTTTCATGAAGTTTTCAACATGCATTAAGCAGTGTCTGTCAACTGCCACCCTCCACCCAATTTCTTCCCAAACGACAACACACAGTAGGGGTGGGGGTGAGCTGAGGGTAGGGGGTCCCAACAGCTCGAAACAATGAGGTAGACACCTTTCAGACTCGCTGACTTACGCAGCCGGAAATTCCGACGGTCTGCAGTAAGAAATGCAACCGATCATTCTCTCATTATACACGCATACGCGCTTTCAAACAACAAACACAGCCTCCCACCACCGTTTACCAGACTTGAAGAGACGTCTCTTTACCAAAGTCTTCGCGGCTTCACTCACGGCCCCACTAGCCATGAGTTACTAGGGCGAGACTTAGAGAGGTGATCAAGCTCTCTCTTTCCCTTGAAAACGCAAGGGAGTCAACTTCACCAATTAGCCGTGGGAGGCCTTATGCTTTCTGCATGACCAGAGTCCGTTACTTTGAAAAAGCTGCTGCCAGGGAAACCACCCCGCTCAAAGCCAAACCTCTTCGACCAAAAGCAGTCGAGGGCGCCCTGGGTTTCGCCAAGAGGGGGGTGGCGACCCCAACACTCAAGCATCTGTCAAGGGGGGCCCCAAAAGCCCCTTCTTCGTTTCCCGGCCAACGCACCAAAATGTTGTGGCGAGGAAAGGATGAAGACCTTCAGGTTCTTTCAAAACAGAAAGCTTTATTTTCCAAACCTTTTATTTACTGCGCAGGGCAAGCAGCGGAAATACAATGTCCAAAACTGGGCCCCCCCCGATTGATTAAAACACTTAGTTCTTATACCTTTGGTCAACAGCGTCAGCAATCAATCACATTTCTAGTCTACGTCAGCCATTACATTTGGAGCTTAATCCCCCCCCAAAACAAGGGAACAAAGGCCTCAGTAACCAAATGACTGACAAAAGATGAGGCAAAAGAGTATGCTTGACTCCCTTTTACTTCCCAGGCACCTAAGCATAGCGCTACAAGGCCAATCATACTTTTAAACTAGATAAGGCAGGGACATCTGCTGTCCAACTCGCTTATTTTTACTCAAGCTGTACTTGTCTAATTTAAATCCCTTTATGATAACACCCTCAGGCACATGGACTCATTAGTCCCTTCTCAGATTAACCTACAGTAAGTGTAAGCAAAAGTTTAACAATCATCAGTTGTACATTAGGCTTTTGGTATCCCCATTTTAGAGATAGTGAAGCTGAGGCTAAGAGTGAGTGATCTGTCTTCCCTTCCCAGGCCATACTATAATTAAGTCAGAATCAGAATGCTGATCTCTATTTATTTTTCTTGTCCCCCTCTGAGAACTTGGAATAGATAAGTAACATCAAATTAAAATTATCCTAGCTGGTGTTAATGTTCTTGTTATATTTTATATAGTGTCATCAAGGTGCATAGCATTTTATCACATACAAGAAGACAATCCCCATTGCTTACAATCTAAAGTGTGACACTGTGGAAACAATGGGGAGAGGGGGTGGCAATAGAGAAATTGTACCTCAGAAGCCAGGGAATGTCTGATCTTGTAAACTTTGCAGAGCAACAATATCCATTTTCCCTCACCTTTGCTGTGCACAGATTCCTTATGCTGTATTGGGTTGTCTCAGGAAGATGAGCTTGGCTTTTATTTGTAATCTGCTTTGCATAGGGCCTTCTTCTTCATTCAGCCTTCTTCAAGTGGGCTGCACTACAACTCTTATCAGCCCCAAAATAGAGAGGGAAAGAACATTTGTAACTATTCATTCCCAGTCATAACCCCCAAGT
Source organism: Ctenosaura bakeri (assembly GCA_948474755.1). Taxonomy (NCBI): domain Eukaryota; kingdom Metazoa; phylum Chordata; class Lepidosauria; order Squamata; family Iguanidae; genus Ctenosaura; species Ctenosaura bakeri. The sequence continues at coordinate 65,074 of CAOLHI010000619.1, forward strand.
TTTTCAATAGCCGGAAAACCCATCAGGAAGCATAATAGAACAGAAGGTGCTTTGTGCAATTTTCTCCTGGAAGACAAATATCTGAAATGTTGCAGAGGAATTACTCTGCTGAGAAAAACACGGGGGATTTTTAGGCAAAAACTCCCCTGTTTTCTGCACAGAAAACCATCTTGTTTGTTTGTTTGTTTGATTGATTTATACCCCACCTTTGTCCGAAATTAGGACTCAAGACAGTTCAAAATGGGGAGGGATTTGAACAGCACCACCCTGTATGTTCTTCTCTGCAGAATAATTTTTCTGTAATACTTTGGGACATTCAGATACAGGGAGAATGCTGTGGAAGAAGATTTGTTTTCTCCTGCAGCAGGGAGAAAATTAGTTTTTCTTTTTGTTAGTTGTTCTGTTTGGTTTGATCAAGAGCAGGAGAAAAGAGTTTCACATTTATCGAGCCATCCCCAGGAGTGCCCCTTGCCTCTCCTGTTCAGGTGTGATGCAGAGAGAAGGGGATAATAGAGAATCATTTCAACAACTCCTCCCCCATCCCACCCACCCAAAATTTGCTTTGCTCTCATTGTCGTCACAGCATTGCCTGACTGACGCACATTTGATCTATCTGTTTGTCAAAGTGGCAGCTGAAGCCCTTTAGCTGAGATCTCCTCCCAACCCCTCAACACACCTGCAGTTGCTGCAAGAGAGACTGAGCCCATCTCCCGTCCCCAGCCTCACCCTGTGCAGCCCTTCTGGACGGGTAGAAAAAGAACAGAAAGAGTTACTCTTCAGGGAGAATTGACAGGTGGCTAGAAAAAGAGTTTAGGGCATTCAGTATGAACGCAGCACCTCTTTCCATCTGGCTCCTCCAGTTGGATTTCCAATTTGCCTTTAGCAGTGGGATGCATTCTGCCAGGGGACAAGGAGACTCTCAGCAGATCATAAAGGTTGCAATGGGCACAGGTATCCCCTTTACAGCTCCTGTCCCTTTGCTGTTTCCATTTCCATTTCCATCAGCTACTAAAATGGAGTGCCCTCTCACACCTGTCTCTCAGCTGCTCTTCTTCTTGGATCTTAGGGCAACCCTGCCACCACCATGTATGCATCCATCTATATCCCAAAAGGAGAATGCAGATGGGGTGGGTGAGTAGGAAAGATTATGGTGCAGCGAAAGAAGGTGCAAATTTCCCCTCTTAGTCCTCATTAGCAAATTAATTCTCCTGCAGAGCCAACCAGCTCATTGGGGCTTTGGAGATTAAGGCCTAGTAGGACTTGGAGCTTTAATCTCTGGATGTTAATTGACCAAGGGAGCAAAGTACCTTTTTGTGTCAGACAGCCTCTTCAGGGGATGGGAGGTCTAGGAAGGGGAAGAAGATACTGAGTTTGGCAGCTGGCCTCAGAAATGAGGGTTTAGGCTGTGATTCTCAAAACGTTGTTGAACTGCAGCTCCCATCAGCAAGGCTGGATTGAGGTGGTTCCAAAGATTTTCTGCAGACATGTGACTAGGGTTGCCAGATCCCTGCCCATGAGATTTCAATGCCAAAACTGAGATCGAGGGACAACACTTTGTGATGTCACAGATAATGTTAAAAGGGGAAGCTCCTGGTAATGTCTTTAAGCATGATCAGTAAGCATCAACCACAGTAGCACAAAGCTTATTATTCAGATTAAAAAATCAAGTCTAACAGATTAGAAATACAAGTACGCACACACAAATATACATTTCAAGGTGGGCTCTCACCTGATGTTCTCACTCCTCTCCCTCCTCCTCCTGGGGATTGGAAAAAGAGTCCAGGCCCTGAGATCTGAGAATCCATTGTGCAACCTATTCTAGGAGTATCCACATGGAAATGAACTAATTAAATGAGAATGACTATTTAAATATAATTAAAAGTACAATAGAAGACAGCAAGAAACCTCCAGGTGTGAACTGATTTTCAACCCTACAGCTTGAGTGAGATTTAACAGCCACGTGGGATTTGCTCAAGAAACACACAGAATATTAAAAAACAGTGGGAGATTCAGGAAGCAATTGGGGAAGAAAAGGAAGCAAACTATACCTTTTCCCCTTCAGCTCTAGGCACCTTTGAGAGACCTGAAGCAATTGCTCCACTGGAACCATTAATAATCCAGCTCTGCCCATCAGCCCTGGCTGGCAAAGCCAGTGGTGAGGAATGAAAGATGTGTGTGACAGTCCACTGACATGTTGGGAGACATACCCCTCAATCTTTGCTCTAAAAACTGTGTTCAGACCAGCAGTCTTATTTCTTTTAGGGAAAGGGGTCACTGTAGTATACTTTGGCCTCTTCCCTTAGGCAAAGGACCAAAGGCCATCTGAGCCCTGCTTTCCCCTTCCCATCCTCCCCCAAGGTAGGATATTATAACAAAAAGGAGACCATCTTGGCCCTCTCCATGGGCCAGAAAAGCAATAGCTGGAAAGAGCTGGTTTCCTTCCTTCTTAGTAAACAGAACACCTAGAAGACCTTTGTTAAGTTGGAACAAAAACCCAAATTTACACTTTTTTCTCCTCCCACCAAATCTCTTTTTCCTTTTCTGTCAAGTCTTTTGAATATAAGCCTGATGGCAAGAAGAATCTTGACTTAATTGTTATAACCCACTTTTGTGCATTTACTGACATGTGGGTATTTCCTGAACCCAATAAATACCACTGTCCCACCAACAAAAGGCATTACTGTTTCTCCAAAATGTGGCCAACCTGTAGACAATCAAAGCATGTCACAATTGCTTCACTGCATCATTTTTGTTGTGTTCCTTCATTATGGCAACACTAAAGTGAACTTAACAGGGGATTTTTTTGACAAGATTTGTTCAGAGGGGGGGTTGCCTTTGCCTTCCTCTGAGGCTGGGAGAGTATGATTTGCTCAAGGTCACCAACTGGGTTTCCATGGCTGAGTGGGAATTCAAACTCTGGCCTCCAAAGTCATCATAGTTGAAGGCTCAAACCACTACACCATACTGGCTCTCATCATAGTTTGCCAAAACAGAGCAAATAATACATTTTTGTCTCACTGTGTTACATTGCGTGGCATCACAAAATGTCCCAAAAAAATCAATAAATTGGTTAGGGATATTTTTGTTCTAGTAGTGTAAAATGTTTGTAAAAAGAAATTGTACATGATTGCACATGATAAGTGGTGGGAATCTGGGTACATTGTTTGCAATCATGTACCTGACAAAGCTGCAGTATGGCTACCTAGTTTCGTGTGAATTCTCCAAAGTACCTAATTCTAGAGCTAATGTGGTGTAGTGTTTTAAGAACTAGGCTAGGAGTCTGAGAGAGCAGCATGTGAATCTTACTAAGCCAAAGTGTCTGTGGGCCACCGGACTGTTCTGGACCACCCACTCACTAATTTTTGTTCATTTATTTTTGCAAGAAAAGGTGAATTACCATTCATGGAAGCCTCAAGCAGCAGCAATTCACCTAAAAATAATTTGCATCCACCTTTTAAGCATAAAAATGTACTTCATTTTTTTTCCAGTTTTGAGAGACTCATTCAGTGGGAGGTTTTGGTAGGTCCTTGGGGTGAGAAATTGGTCCTCAGACCCTTGGAGCTTGTCCACTCCACATGTATGTGTCTCCTTTCACTGAATGAGACTGCTGGGCCATAGAACCCAGGATAATCTGTAGTGACTCTCAGCATTTCAGGTGGGGATCTCTCTCAGCTGTGCAACATGCAACTTTTTTAAACCAGGGAGCCAATCTGAAAGCAGGGTTTTTAGCATACAAAACGTGTGCTCTCCCTGGAGCTCCATTTTCCATTTGTATATATAACCCTTTTCCAGAACTACAACACGATTTTATTTTATTACAGTCAGTCCTCCACATTTGGGGGTTTGACTTTCATGAATTTTATTATTTATTATTTTCTTCAACCCCTGCCCTGCCATCTCAGGCACTCTTTTCTGGGGGAACTTTCCCACTCAGTGGCTCCAATCAGGCCACACAGCCCTTTAAAAAACCCTCCTGTCTGGTTCTCTTCCTCCTCCACCAGCCACTGCCTGGCCACCTAAGGATGACTTGCAGCCCAATTTCTCAGCATCACAAACCCTCTCTGATGACTCTTCCCCACACCCCAAGGAAGGAGATGGGTGAGAGAGGAATTATAGGGCTTCCATGCCAACCCACCCCCTTTCCTTCTCCTTTACTTAACCTGATTTGGACCCCTGGTGTCCATTCTCCCCATCATGCCTCAGTCGCCTTCCCAAAGAAACACACAGATTTTGATATTTGTGGTTTTTCCATTTTTGCAAGAATCCTGAGCCCCTAATTCTAGTGAATGTGGAGGGTCAACTGTATATGTGAACAATTAGACTCCTGCACACGAAATAATCAGATGCCACATGCTTACAATGGTATGTGGGGGTTCCTTGTGAGAGCATCAAAGAGTAGCCGAGTGTCACTTTAGCTGCAAAAGAATTGCAAGAAACTGATCTCAAGGTAATATGTGGCAAACGTGCAAATGAGTGCAATGGAACAAATGAAGCTTTACAAATAAGAGTGGTTCTGCCTATTGTAGTGTAGTGGCCATGAAATAGAAGGCCTGCATGAGTGTTTTACAGTTGGTATTTATTTAATTTATTTGTTACTTTTGTTTAGCCAGAATCAAGGCTCCCAGAGCAATTTATAAAGATCAGTAACAAGATTGTCCTTGCCCTTGGGGCTTAGAACCTAAAAGACACAGAAAGAAACTGGACGGGAGGGTAGTGAGGAAGGCAGCAAATGCAGGCATTAATTCTTAGTGGCAAACGCTTTGTAACAACCAGCTGGGACAGTAAACATTTGCAAAGAGAGGTGGAGCCATGAGTTGCTGGTGTCTCAATAGAGCCAAAAGAGTGGGTGGTTTTCCGTCTCTTCAGGGTTTCTTTCACACTACACAATTATAGCACTATCATTCCATTTTAACTGCCATGGCAATATCCTCTGGGCTCATGGGATTTCCAGTTTTTGTTGTGTGCTTTCAAGTAATTCCCAACTCATGGCAATCCTATGGTGAACCTATCGTGGTTTTTTGTGGGGCTGAGAATGTGTGCAAGGTTACCTAGTGGGTTTCCATAGCTGAGCAGAGAATCAAACCCTGGTCACTAGCATCATACTCAGATACTCAAACCACTATACCATACTGGTTCTCAGTTTCCCATTTAGGGAGAGATATTTAGAATTCTCAGCCAGAACTCCAGTCCCTCACCAAACTATAAATCCCAGGGTTCCATGAGATGCACTTAAAGTGGAATCAGAGTGCTATAATTGTGTAGTATGAAAAGGCCTTCCCTCTACTGCAGTTTAAGTGAATTGCTGCCAGGCAATAATTGATTTGAAGAGGAGTTTCTGGGAAGTGACTTCTCAGCAGGGCTGATTTGGTAGCCTTACATTCTTTCCCTCCTGCTGAAAACCTGAGGCAACGGTTGCCGCCTGATGACAGTTTGTGGTAGTATTAGGGTGCAAGATACTTCTGTAAGAACATAAGAAGGATTTGGCTGTGTCAGAGGAAAGAGCTGTCTCATCCAGCATTGCCTTTCCATTAGCGGTCAGCCAGATGCCTCTGGGATGCCCAGGAGCATGATTCAAAATGCAACACAGAAACATAAGAAGCTACTGGATCCTACTGAGAACTGTTAAACTAACAGGCTATGGCTCTTGCCAGTTTCAAGGAGAGCTGTTCTTTCCTTTACCTGGAAATCCCAGGGACTGACAATGTATGCAAAGAAGTTTCTTGACCAGTTTCTTGTGTATGCCAGATTTGAGTACAGAAGTGAGAACCAAGGTCCTTGGCGAGCCCTGTCTCAAATTAAGCCATGTCTAGCTGGTTGCTGGCGTGGCCGGATAATCCTGTAGCCTTCTTTATTAGGAGTGCATTCCTTCCTGGCACTGAGCTCTAATTTTATTTTGTTTTTCCTTCTTCTTTCCTCTCCCTCCTCCCACCATTTCAAGCCAAACACCTGTTCAGTTTCCAAAGGCAGGAAAAGTTATTCCTCATGTACAAACTTCCTGCAGAAATCCAGATTTGTTCTTCAGCTGTGCCTGCTGGTGGGAAAGTATATGGGTGTGTAGGGGTTGTGTCCCTCTACAAACTGGTTGAATCCACTTTTGATCTTCACACACGCACACGTACGCACCCTATCCATCTGTTTATCTCATCAAGGAGAGAAAACCTGGACTGTTCACAGATACTTGCACTTTGTAAAGCAACTTGAGACACCATCTGGGGCCAGAGCAGCAGTTTGCTGTCTCTTCAAGAGGATCAGGCAGAGATTCCTGGCGTTCGGTCCTGTAACAAGATAGCTATATATAGCAGAGGTTATATAACACCAGCATTGTATTATGTGGCCCTTTATAGAGTGATAGAAATATGGACTTATGTACAGGTGCATGTCCCAAAGAACTTGCAGTCTCAGTTTCAATAATATAGGGAGTCAACAAGGAGAAGGAAAGTAGAGATTATGGAAAGAACAGAAGGATATGTAGAAATCCAATTTTGTACATATGGGGAGATGTAGCTTTTGCATCAAAAACAATAAAACAGTCTTGTATACCAGCTTGCCAAATTCCAGGTGTAATTCAAGAAAAACAATAATGTATAATAACTTAAAGGCTTTAAAATAGTAGGGACTGACCAATCGCCTTAAAACATTCAGCAAAAGAGAAGAGGTTGGAAAAGTTTAAATGTCATCTTAGAGGGCCATCCCTTGTAAGTCTGCCCTTGCTGAACTTGATGCCCTCTAGACCAGTGGTTCTTAACCTGGGGTCGGCGAAGCCCTCACAGGGGGTCCGCGAACCCCTGAGGCTAGATGCCAACAGCAGCAGCAATAGGGACCTGGCAGCAGAGGAGGGGTGCAGGTGCCAAGACTTCTCCCTTGTTTGCCTTCAAGTGATTTCTGACTACTCTAAGATGAACCTATCAGAGGGAATTTTTTTTGCAAGATTTGTTCAGAGGGGGTTTCCCTTTGCTTTCCTCTGAGGCTGAGAGAATGTGACTTGCCCAAAGTCACCCAGTGTCTGAGCAGGAATTTGAATAGTCTCCAGAAGCCATTCATAAATAAATATTTGAATATTTAAGTACATATTTGAATATTTGAATCTAAATTTAAATGTTTAAATCTTGATTTAAGTCTTGGGGCTCCCTGGCAACAAATTATATTTATAGAAGGTCCTTGATAAAGAAAAGATTAAAAACCATTGATCTAGAGGATTCTAGATAGTCATTCTCATCATTCCTTCAGCCAGCATGGACTTTGCAGTCCAACATACCTAGACAGTTTCTGGTTGGGGGAGGTTGCAGTAGTCCAACTGGGGAATTTGACCAAGAACAACCCTTGCTTCTTATTACAAGCATAGGAAGCCACAGTTGGTTATCTTGTTTGTTGCAGAATTTGGATTTATGGCAGCTGAGGCTCAGGAAGAAGGCAGGCGTTGAGCTATGGCAGAAATGATAGCAGGAGACATGAGGTGGGGGAAATGAGAGTGCTGTACACAGCAACAAAAGAAGCTCTTTATCTGACAATTGGCCTCCTCTCCTTCCCTGCTTTCCCCTCCCTTCTGTACTTTCTAAATGCTCCGTACCTCCTGCCTATAAGTTTTCATAACCTTGTTAGAGATAAACTGCAGCAGGCCAAACGGAGACCTTGAATTCAAACACACTGTAACTCATGACTGCTCAGCACAGCTCCTATCTGAATGTTTAAATCTTTGAACATGGGAAGCCACTGAGAAATTCATCCTTCTGCTTTCCTTCAGTTCAGTGGGGCTTGGGGAGGGGCAGATTCTGAGGAATTGTGCCCTGCGCTTGAAAAAAAGAAATCCTTTTTTGGACTATGATTCCTGAAATCCTCTGTTGTCATGGCCATCAGCAGTGGTGACTAGAAATGGCTTCTGAGAGTTATACTCCAAAAAAAAAAGTTTCTAAATTCTGACTGTGCCTTCCTTTATGTTCCAGTCCCATGTTCCTGGCACTGAGAGGACAGGTTTTGTTGTTTCAGCTCCTATGGGGCTGCCAAAGTAGCCCAGAACCACGGATCCCCACCTCCGCCCCAGCTCTGTCTCCTCCTCTCCAAACCCAGCAATCTGAGATTAGCATCTCCCCCTCCTCCCTGTCAATCCCTTGATCTGTGTCAATTTAGGAACCATCAATTTCTCCTCCTTCCTGTGGTAACTGTAGTGATGGAACATTATGCAACCAGGATGATGACTGACTCATCTCCTCCACCCCCTCTTTGTCAATTTTTTGTCTCTGCCCTGTTCAAGGTGGTACCGTTCTCCCCTCCCAGCCTGAGATCGAGGATCTGCTCGCATCTCCAAGCAGCCTGGAAAAATGCAAAGAGATTTCATGCCCTTCCTCCCATTTCCTCTACAAGTCAGACTGACCACCTGCAGGAGAAACATCTGCATCCAGAGGCAGAAATAACCAGTGGCATTGTTCCAGGCATTAGCTAACTGTGAGGCGTATTGCAAGTTGTGTGACAGCAAGAGTAGTATAGTGATTTGACTATGGACTGTGGCCCTGGAGACCAGGGTCATTTCCACACTACACTGTTATAGTGCTTTTATTCCACTTTCACCATCCTGTGGAATTCTGGGGTTTGTAGTTTCCTGAGGCCAAAGAGATCTCTAGCTGAGAATTCTAAATACCCCTCCCTAAACTGCAAAGCCCAGGATTCCACAGGATGTTGAAAGTGGAATAATCGCACTATAACAGTGTAGTGAAGAAATAGCCCAGGATTTGATTCCCCACTCAGGCAGGGGAATCAAATCCTGAGTGACCTTGGGCATGTCACACACTCTCAGCCCCAGAAACTCCTATGACAGGTTCAACTTAGAGTTGCTGTGAGTCAGAAATGACTTGAAGGCACACAACAATAACAAATTGCAAATTGCTGTCTGAACATTTTATGAGCTGCACAGTCCCTCAACCCAGAGACCCCAGAAGTGTTTGCAAGGTCAGGGGAGGGGGTTAATACAGTCAGGTAGGTTGTTATTAATTATACCTGTTTGCAGTTACTTTCCAGTTTTCCTATTCATTATCATGGAAGAAGCCTTTTAAAAGCATGATGTTTACTTAGAAGTGCTCTCTCTGGGTTCAGAGCAGCTTACTCACAAGTAAGTTATCAGAGGATAGTTGGCAGACAGTCTTTAGTATTCCTAGAAGGACTCAATGAGAATTTCTGTCTTAATATTTCTTAGTGTTTTACCATTTAGCATATTTTTATTGATAATTTTTCAAGAGGTCAGATCACTTCAGGGGGACTCAACCATCCAAGCTAGTCCTGAGTGGGCTGTTCCAGGGTTTATGCTTCGCCCCATTATTGTTCTAAAGATATTTTCTTGGGAATGTTTTTTGACAAAGAAGAGGAGAAGGAGGAGAAAATGACAAAGATGTTTATTCCATTGCTACCCAGAGGGGGGAACTGTCTAAAGCCATTGCAGTAAAAAATGAGAAAATCTTCTTTCTAGGATCATAAACACAAATACTTAGTGTAGACTTGCATGGGGGAGCCAGAGTGCTGTAGTGGTGGACTGACCCTGGAGACCAGAATTCAGTTCCCGGCTCAGCCATGGAAACCCACTCAGTGATCTTGCGCACATCAGACACTCTCAGCCTCTGAAAACCCCATGATAAGTTCATCATAGGATTGACATAAATTGGAAATGACTTGAAGGCACACAACAACAAACTTGCATGGACTGTTAGTCTCTAAAGAGGTTGTAAGACTAAAAGGTTCTAATGCTGGAGTTTGGATTAGGGACCCGATCAACAGTACTAGAACTGCATCTATCTGATAGTGACTAGGGATTGTTGCATGGTTGTCTGCTGTGAGACAGACTGTTGGTGCTTGCGTGTGCGGCTGCAAGCTAGATGTATAAGGGGGACAGCAAGCTGAAAAACAGTACATAAGAACTGAATGGTACATGTGGCTGCTAAACTGAAGTACTTTAGCAGCTTTGAATCTGTTTCTTTTGGTTTAAATGGTGTCCTAGCTTGGTTGTATTTTAAAATGTTAATCGTTTCATACACTAACCTACCACTAGCCTCTCAGAGTTGGTTGTGCATTGGGACCATCTACATATATGAGCTTCTCAAATTCTGGTGATTAAATCTCTTTTATTTTAATCAATTGCTGTTTGCACATTCTCTCTGCTTCTGGTGTTATAACTTTTATCCTTTCAATTATGCTTATCCTCTTGATTATGTTCCCTAATATGCCTTTTAATCTTACTTTGCCAAGCAGTTTGAACCCACCTGTTACCATCTGTTCTGCAACGGATGTAGGTGGGGGAGTATAAAAAAGAGTTTCTGTTTTGTTTGCTCATGCTGAGCAAACTTTAGCTTGAAGATGTTTTCAGCTGATGCATCTACAGTTTTCCCTCCACATTCACGGGTTTTACTCTTGTGAATTTGATTATTTGCGGGGCTCCTGTCCTTCTCCTGCTCCAGTTCGCTTGCATCTTGCCAGTGGGAAGAAAGAAGGCAAATGTGCCGAGGCGAAAGGTAAGGCGATGGTGTGGGGGAGAGACACACGCACATGCTTTCCTTGGGCCCTCTGGAGTTCTCCCCTCCCATTGCTTTGCCTCTGCCCCAGCACTGAGACAGTCGCATGGGGGTGGGGGGCGATTTGCCCCAAGCGGCAATGTTTCTGGGGCATCCTGGCCCATAGCCATGCCCCTGTGCGCCCTGGTCATGCCCCCATGCACTGCAGCCAGGCCCTCCGCACAGTGACCATGCCCCTCACACCGTAGCCCGGCCCCCTTCCAGCCCCCTGCACATACTCCAGGCTCCGCCATTGCACTGAGAACTCACACAGAGGCACAGAGGTACATGCGTGCATGCTTTCCTTCTGCCTTCCAGAGCTCTCCCATTCCATTCCTTTGCCTCTGCCACAGAAGGAAATGGAAAGAGAATTGTGGGGGTGGGGGAGGGAATTATTTGTGATTTTTCCACTTTCACAAGGGTTCTATGCCCCGAACTCTCATGAATGTGGAGGGGCCACAATTGTCCTGCCTCATTCATGCAATTTTATGAAAGAACCAGATTTTAACATCTTCCACTTGTAATGTTCAGTTTCTTCTATCTTTTCCTTCCTGTTTTCCAAAAAAATGCATTAAGAAAGGGATAAAATAGCTGCCATAATGTCATTTTATGGGTAAGAGACTTCAGGTTCATAGCACCCTAATTCAATACTAACTGTGCAGCAACCTACACAAGTACCCGTTCTTCTCTTTCATTCTCTCTGTTGTATTTATATCTCACTTTCCTTTCCAAAATAAACATTTGAAACAGCTAAGAACAAAAAAATATAAAATGCCGGTTGAGTGAAGGCAGAGCTGTGGAAGAATCCTTATTGGCTAGCTGCTGATTACGTCTAGCAGTGCAGTCTGAAGCATGAATAACTGTCCCAGTGTGTTCATGGGAGACTTTCTCCAGGAAAAGTAGTGCTTAGAAGTAACATGTTACAAACAACAAGTTCCTTATAATTGATTTCTTTTTGCAATAACTGAAGTATAACATTACATCATAACTGTAAACAAAAGGTACTTTCACTACTTTTGTGATGCAACTATAACCATTTTGGCTTCTTTGATAATTACACTGTATCTTCATGTTGACAGGTTGTACTTGGCCTCATTACTTAGGTGTGTTGCATTATAGGCCAGATGCTTTCAGTATTTTCATGGGGTTTTTAAGTGTCTAAAAGTAGTTATTTCTGAAACAATAGAAAAGTGATTTAAAAAAGTGAAGTGATACTTTAAAAAACTTAAAATATCATGTTAATTAATTGCTTTGGGTGCTATCATGGCAATTTTTAAAAGTAATTGGTATTATAGCCTCCAGAGCAATTAGTTTTAGAAGGTAAGCACACAGATTCTAGAGGAAAATATGGATGGGATTGCAGCTTGAGAGGCAAGGAAAGTCTGCCCTTCTTTCTCTGTGAAAACTCACACACCACTGATTCTAAGGCCCTTTTCACAGCTTACTGGATCTTGACTGCGTCCCACGGGGATCTCAGTAGAGCAGAGCTTTCCAAACCGTGTGTTGTGACATGTTAGTGTGTCAGCTGCAGTGTGTAGGTGTGTCGTGCAAACATAATGGATGGAGGGGTTGCCTCTCCCATTGCTATGGCAGGCCAGGCCCAGGTGAAGAAGCTGCCACCGCTGCTGCTGCCCCGGGCCGAGGAAGACCATGGCAAGGGCAGTGGTGGAGGTGGTGGGCCATGTCCAGGTAGAGGGCCTGCCTGTCCTGCCACTACCGCTCCAGGCCGAGAAAGACCCCAGAGAGGGCAGCAGTGGGCCAGGCCTGGGTGGAGGGGCTGCTTCTACCACTGCTGCTGCCCGGTGCCAAGGAAGACCCTGGTGAGGGCAGCAGTGGCAGCAGGCCAGGCTTGGGTGGAGGGGCTGCCTCCACTTACTGAATTACTTACTGAATTAGTGTGTCAGAAAATGATGCATGTTTAAAAAGTGTGTCACTAACATGAAAAGTTTGGAAAGCTCTTCAGTAGAGCCTCTTCTGGGAGGGGAGTGTGACAGGAGTGCTTCCCTCCTCACCGGCTGCCTCCATGAATGGAGGAAGCACAGTGGCACCAATTCTTCCTTCCTCAGCTCAGCTCCCCCTCAGGCTGCGCTGGGGCAGGAAGTGCAGCCATTGCGCTTGGAGGAGGGTAGCAGGAGGGCTGTGTGATCGCTGGTCATCGATGAGTAAAACCCATCAATGATTTGTAGCAAAATTGTGCCACCTGGGGATGGGAGGACAATGGGACTGCAATAATGTTGTACATAAGTGTTGTCCAGGTCCCATCCTTCTCCCATCCCCAGTGCAGGACGATGATGTCCTGTGGAAAGGGCCTAAGTTTGTTTACTGAGCATATTTTTTAAAGCAAAATTGACAAGCTTTCCTCCATCATTGTAGTTCAACTATTAAAGAACAGTAGTGGTGGTGAGGATTTTGTCAGTTTTGTCCTGGTTTTTGTATTGCAGCTCCAAGAATGTGGAAAAATTACTTTGTCTCGAAAACTTGCCAGGATATAATTTGCCAGGAAAACTTGCCAGGATCTCTGGGATCCTAATCATGCTGTAACTTACAGTGGCCCCTTCACTTTTGTGAGAGTTTGAGGCACAGAACACTTGTGAAAGTAGAAAAATCTGAAATAACTCCCCCCGTGTTCCCCTTCCAGTTCCCCTGGCTTTTGCCCTGGCACACAAGCCTTTCTTCTCCATACCCAGGCAAAAGGCAAGGGAATGAGGAGGAAGGAAAGAATGCCACCCCCCATTCCCTTGCCTTTTGCCTGGGCATGCCTGCAGACTGCCTGTCTTCTGTGTGCCCAGGCAAAAGGCAAGGGAATGCACCTCCCCATTCCCTTGCTTTTTGCGCAAGTGCAAAGGGTGCACACTGAGGCAAAAGGCAAGGGAATGGGGAAGGGCATGTGGTGCCTTCCTTCTCTGCATGCAGTGCTCGCTCTCCCATTCTCTTGCCTTTTCCCCAGGCGTGGAAAAGGATATCACATGCACCTGGGCAAAAGGCAAGGGAATGGGAGGAGGAGAATGAGGGGAGGCACACATGTGCCTTGTGAATAATAACATTTGTAAAGGTCAAACCAATGGATGTGAAGGAAAGACTGTACTTCTCTTTTCTATCATCCTACATCTGAAAATGTGCATTGTTTTGTGTTTCTTTTTATATTTTTTTTATGTGAACTAATTTTCAAAGGCAGAGTACAGGTTTAGAATATTCCATGATACACAAGAGTAGATCTGACCATGAACAGAGAGAAATATTTGTCTGTTAAAAACAAGTATATACAGTCAGCCCTCCACATTTGCAGGTTTCACTTTTGCGGATTTGATTATTCACAGATTATTTGCTGTCACCTCTGCTGCCTCCCTATGCCATTTTTAATAGGGACTGCAAGCCTCGTGAGACTGAGAAACTGCAAACGAGGCTTGTAAGTTCCTATTAAAAATGGTGTGGGGTAGCAGTGGAAGTGTTAGGAAGCCCCACCAGCCACCCTTGTGAAAGAATCCTGATTCTTCAGAGGAATTCATGGTGGGTTGCATATGGTGATCATACTGTTTGTGTATGTTTAATATGGTTTGGGAGGGCTTAGAGTTATCTACGGTTTTTCCACTTTCATGGGGGTCCTGTGTCCCTAATCCTAGCAAATGTGGAGGGATAACTGTACTGCTTGAAACAGCAACAACAATGTAGCTTGCAAAACAGTTAGAATAAAGATTCCAATAGAAAACCAATGTAGTAAAACTCACCACATATTTGCCAACACAACAAGAAGAAACACAGCTCAGTTTGGAGAAACATACAGAGAGAAGGTCTTCTGAAAGAGAGAGTGTGCGTCATTGATGCAGTACAATCCTAATCACTCCAAAGTACATAAAACTGACATTAAACAATACAGATGTTTAAGTGGTAGTCTCTGTGGATGTCCCTTATTTGAGCATTTAACCATCTGCAAATGGAAGTGGGGAATAAGCCTTCCATTTCTGCAGACTTGTAGGAGTGAGGTGTTTGGCTGAAGCCGGCAGAACAGGAGATGGAGAAAAGCAATGCAGATTGCTTGAACATCCTCATCAGGGTAGCTTTAGACAGCTTCCCTCTGCAGCTTAAGTCTGTTCTCAATATGCTTACCCGCCTCTCTTCCCTTATTCCATCCTCCACCTAGACTTGTCTCCATCCTCTTCCCGCCCCATCCCTCCAAAACCCTCTCATCTTGACTTTCTGGTGAGACCATCAGGAAGCATGAGGGGATGAATGAGTAGGAAACAAGAGAATGGTCGGATGTAACTATATTTAACAGTCAAGAATGGGCTCCTGAGTTCCCATAGCCAGTTCACTCTTATCTGGCTACTGCACCTTGGGAGCTAGTCTACATTCTTCGAGGGCAGGTCAAGCTTGGTCATGGAGTCGAGGAAAGGGTCAGCTTCTTCCTTTTAGTCTGAATAGGTTAATCTTTTGTGAGAGGCCAGAAAAGTTCCTCTTTTTTCTTGTTTTCTTTTCTTTTCTTTTAACCAGAGTTTCCAGGATTCTCCAGGATCGTCCAGCCATGGCTATGCTGATTGGGAGATTTCGGGAACTGGAGTCCAGAATTAACATTTCTAAGCTCTAGTCCTTGTTTCCTGGAATAAAAAGGAATTTTAAAAAGCAAGACCACGTTTCTCCAAAGGTTCTCTCTTCACTTGTTGCAGAGATGCACCTTGAGGTTTCTCCTTCAAGTCTTGGAGATCATAAAGAAACAAGGAAGACTTAAAGGAAAAAGCCTCAAGATGTGTCTCCTCATCATTTCCCTTCAGATCCTTCATCCATCCTGGTTCTGAGGCCTCATCCCAGCTTGTGAATCATGTTGCTATTGCAATAAGCCATGGAAGACAATGGTATTCAGAACTAGACAATTTTTTCTCTCTCCTCCCATCTTAACTCTTTAGTTCGATGCCTATGCTTTCTCCTTTTAAGGCCTTGCCAATCTAGATGCAATCCCTGATACCTCTCTGTCCCTTCTTTTTTTCCTTCCCACAGGATGGGTCCCGCCAGCGTCCTCTTCAACAGAAGAAGAAAACCGTCTCCTTCAGCACCATGCCCAGCAACCGCAAGCTCAGCAGCACTGCTGCCTGCATTTCCTTCATGCTCGAGGGCTGTGAAATGAAGAAGGTGCGCTCCAACTCCCGCATGTACAGCCGATTCTTTGTACTGGACCCAGATTTGCGTTTCATGCACTGGGAGCCTTCCAAGAAGGACTCTGAAAAAGCCAAAATTGAGATCAAGTCCATAAAGGAGGTGCGGGTCGGGAAGAAAACACCCGTGCTGCGCTCCAATGGTCTTTCAGACCAGTTCCCAGATGAATGTGCCTTCTCCATCATCTATGGAGACAACTATGAGTCCTTGGATCTGGTGGCCAGTTCTCCTGATGTGGTGAATGCCTGGGTAATGGGTCTGCGGTATTTGGCCTCCTATGGGAAACACACCCTGGAGGAGGCGCCTGAGGCTGGACACCCCAACCCCCGCACCTCCTGGATCTCCTCGGTCTTTGACATTGCTGACTTGGAGAAGGAAGGGCGGATCCCAATTTCCCGGGCTGTGCAGCTCATCCGAGCCCTCAACCCTGGCATGAAAGCTTCCACAATTGAGCTGAAGTTCAAAGAGCTCCAGAAAGCAGCCAGTGAGCGTGTAGGGGAGGAGGTGAACTGTGAGGTTTTTGTGGAAGCCTACTGTGAGCTTTGCACCAGGCCAGAGGTTTTCTTCCTCTTGGTCCAGTTTTCCAGCAACAAGGAATACATGGGCCTGAAGGACTTGATGAGCTTTCTGGAAGCAGAGCAGGGCATGGAAGGGGTGACAGAGCAGATGTGCAGGGAAATCATCAGCAAATATGAGCCGTCCAAGGAAGGACGGGAAAAGGGCTACTTGGCCATTGATGGCTTCACTCGCTACCTCCTTTCTGCGGACTGTGACATATTTGACCCACAGCATCGCAAAGTGTGCCAGGACATGAGCCAACCACTGTCCCACTACTTCATTAGCTCTGCACATGGAGCATGCCTGGCAGAGGACAGCTGCTTTTGGGGTGGCTCCACTTCAGACATTGGGGGTTATGTAGCAGCTCTCAAGGCTGGTTGCCGTAGCTTGGAACTAGTAGTGTGTGATGGCCCAACTGGAGAGCCAGTGGTTGGTGCTGGGACCCGTCTAGCTTTCTCCAGGGTGGTTGGTGCTGTGGCAGAGCATGCGTTTGAGGCCTCAGAATTTCCTCTCATCTTGTGCCTCTCTGTGCGGTGTTGTGTAGCCCAGCAGAGGCTCATGGCTGAACATCTGAGGAAGACCCTTGGAGACAAGCTGTACCTGACACCCCCCAACCCCAATGAAGTCTATCTTCCCTCTCCAGAAAAGCTCAAGGGGTACATTCTTATCAAAAGCCGGAAGCTGCATCCCAGTTGCCAGTCCAGTGAGGGAGATGTCTCTGATGATGAGGAGACCTTGGAGCTTGGCTTGCCGCTCAGTGAGGAGCACCAGGAGCAGCCCCGCTGTCGGCGGGTCTTATGCCGTGAGCTCTCAGATCTAGTGAGCTTGTGCCAGACAGTGACTTTCCAGGGCTTTGAGGTTTCCCGGCGGGGCCAATACTATTGGGAGGTTTGCTCCTTCAGTGAAGTGGAGGCTGGTCGCTATGCCAACGAGGAGCCAGAGGATTTTGTGGCCTATAACAAGCGCTTCCTGTCACGGGTTTATCCCAGCCCCATGCGCATCGATGCCAGCAACATGAACCCTCAGGACTTCTGGAAGTGTGGCTGCCAGATGGTGGCCATGAACTACCAGACACCAGGCCTCATGATGGACCTAAATGCTGGCTGGTTCCGCCAAAATGGGGGCTGTGGCTATGTCCTCCGTCCAGCCATTATGCGTGAGGAAGTGTCCTATTTTAGTGCAAACACCAGGGACACTTTGCCTGGTATCTCAGCCCAACTGTTGCACCTCAAGATCATTAGTGGCCAAAATCTGCCCAAACCGAAGGGCTCTGGGGCCAAAGGTGATGTGGTGGAGCCATATGTCTGTGCTGAGATGCATGGTATTCCTGCCGACTGTGCTGAAAAGCGCACCAAGACAGTGTTGCAAAGTGGGGACAACCCAGTCTTTGAGGAGACCCTGGAATTCCAGGTGAACCTTCCCGAGTTGGCTATCCTCCGGTTCATGGTGCTAGATGATGATTACATTGGAGATGAATTCATTGCACAGTATACCATCCCCTTTGAGTGCCTCCAGATGGGCTACCGCCACGTGCCCCTTCAGTCCCTCTCTGGTGAACCCCTTCCCAATGCCACCTTGTTTGTCCATGTGGCCATCACCAACCGGAGGGGTGGAGGCAAAGCACATCGCCGGGGGCTCTCAGGGCGCAAGGGCCGGCGAATGCGGGAGTATACATCCACCAAGGCCATGGGGATCAAGGCCATTGACGAGGTGTTTCGCACTGCCACTCAGCCACTGCGAGAGGCCACAGACCTGCGGGAGAACATGCAGGTACCCAGGTAGTGGGAGATGGGACTCCTGGGTTTGGTTTGGAGATGGGGAGAGGAGGTATGGTCTGTAAGAAACTTGTATGAAACCAGTTTTAAAAAACTCATGGCCCCCTCCTTTCTGGGAGCTTCATACCAGAAATCTCAGAATCCCTTTGACAGCATCCCTTTGACATGACCAGGGGGATTCCAAGAGTCATTACCCAGAAAAGGTCACATTTCCAAGCTTTTTAAAGGAGACCCTTAACCTCCTTATAGAACTAGAGGTTTCAGAGCAGCTGTCTCTGACCTGGTGCATTCTACTGCTCCCAGTGTCTTCAGCCAGCATGGTTTCTGATTGTGCTGGTTGCAGTTGAAAAGAATTGTGGCTGAAGACATCTGGAAGAGAGAGCACTAGTTTGGAGGACTCTGTTGCAGACGGACTTGAAACAGAACTGCAGCAAATGGGTGAATATGCCCTCTATATGACATGTTCCTGCCTGGAGAATATAAGGAAAAGAGGCAGATAGGTTGTCACAGGAAGCTTCCTTATACTAGATGAGATTGGTTGGCTTTCTAGCCCAGCATCCCTTACTTTTGAGGGTTTCAAGTACAAAGTGGTCTTTTCTATCACTACATCATTTATGGTGTAGATGCCAGTGATTGTACCGTAATTCTCATATGCAAAGCCTCAGCATTGTCATAGAGCTGTGTCCCTGCCCAAACAGGGTATAAACTCTCAACTGAGAATGAAGCATTTAGATGTTTCTGAGATTTGGTGCCATTAACATGCCTAGCCCTGTATTTACGTGGGGTCACTGGGCTAAATTTCATCTACTTGTTTACAATAGCAAATGAACAGGAGTCCACAGATTTTCTGTGCCTGATAGTCTCCTGTCCTTCTCTTAAGCTAGAGGTCAAAGAAGGAGGGTGATGTTTAGTCTTTACGTAATTGCTGTGAAACTCAGTGTGACATCAGAGATAACACCATGCTTTCCAAGGAAAGGAGAGGAAAGGCCAAAGCCAGCCAAAATTTATGGATCTAGATTAATGTGAGTCTATGGTAGAAGGAAGTGGTCAGAAATATGATGGGGTGGTGGTGGTGGTGAAGAACTCTGTGGTGGTCTACGGTGCTGATGTTTTCCCTCATCCCTCTTTCTTCTCCCAGAATGCTCTGGTCTCCTTCAAAGAATTGTGTGGCCTAACTCCAGCAGCTAACATCAAACAGTGCATCTTAAAACTGGCCACATGGCTTCAGCCCAGTGAAAAAGAGAGTCCCCCAGCGGTCACCTTGAATCTAGGAGAGGAGTACCCATCCATGGAGGCCCAGGGGCCGGTCCCAGAGCTCCTGAGGAAAGTGCTTTCTGCCTATGACACTGTGAGTGCAACCAACCATGATTATGTGGCGAGTCCCCCTACTGCTGGGCCTTGTCCAATGGTGCTGACAAGGGCTTCCAAAACCAGTCAACCCCCTTTTGGATAACCTGATTTTGTTTCAGTCCCAACACACAAAGTTCAGGGGAAGCACCTGTGGTAAAAATCTCAACCTGGGAGTCCCTGTGCAGTGTGTCACACTCCTGAGTTCAATGAACCATACACAGATAGCACCTAATCTCAGGGCCAGCACCATAGAGAAGCAGGGTCAGCAGCTATACCTTTGAGTCCTGGGTAGGTAACCCCTTTCCACACACTTCTCAACCCCCACCATTGTATCCCTCCCATCTGATGAAAATGGAAGTGATTGGAACATTATTTGGGGCCTAAGCATCTTGGGGGAATGGAAATAGTACTTAATTGAGGAATAGCATCCCCTGGAGGGCTCTGGAGCTGTAATTGGAACTGTTCCTGGAATACAATTTCCATAAGCCCTAGCCAGCATAAGTAGGAGGTTTAGTGGGAGTTGCAGTCCATTGCAGTCCAAGAACATCTGAATGACTATTCCAGCTTCGGTTTTAAATTTTGTATGAAAATTCTCTTCCCTTCTATCTTCAGGAGGAACCATGATTTGAAGGGCAAGGGATGAATATATATATTTGATCAAAAGACAGTATTTGAACAGCAGGCCTGCTTTTTTTTTGAAGCTTCACCTCAGTAGCTTTCAAGTTCTGGTGTTCAGATGTTGTTGGATTACAACTCCCATCACAACCTATGGGCATATCTGGCTTTCAGCAATGTTGAGTTATATTCCAATAATTTCTGGAGACCCAAGCTTGGCAGGTACTGTAGGTTAACCTCTGGTTTCTGTCTATCCTTCTCTTCAATGCCACTTCCAGCTCTGGTCATTTGTAGTACTCTCTGGGTTGTTTTTTTTTTTTAATTATGAGCCCTGGGGCAGAGTTTGTTCAAGAAGTATTTACCTAAATTATATTTAGTATCTAATGCCTGAAATGCTTTCATTGTTATTTCAAGGAATCTGCACTAAGAAGTTTTCTGGGTAACAGCTGAAGGCTTGTTCTCACCTGAAGTATCAGGTTATAACACACCTGACTGAACCTGAATGCTCCTCCATACATCATCACCACCAGTTGTTACTGTTATTGTACTTCTTCTGTGGTCAAGGACAACTAAGATATCGGGAAGATTTGTTTTCTATGTAAACAGCTGTTTGGTGCATGGAGGAGGATTCAGGCATGTGGGACCCTACCTGCAGCCTGAAGAAATACAGTCTAGGCACGGTTTTCCCACTGCCTGGGAGTGCAAAGCACATATGAAAGCATGGAGGGGCAGAGGAATCCATTAAATTTGCTGTTGCATTGCTTTTATTAACTGCCATCAAGTTAATTTGACTTACAGTAAACCTATACATGAGAGAGAGAGACCTCCAGAACACCCTGTCATTCACAACCCTGCTCTGATCCTGCAAACAGTGGCATAGGGATGGGGGGACAAGGGGAACAGTGCGCCCTGGGTGGCACTTTTGGGGGGGCACTGCCACTCCTTGCCTGCCCCCCTGCATGCTGTCACCCCACCCACATGTGCTGTAGCCCCTCCTCTGCACACCATAGCTCTACCCATGCACGCCATAGCCGCACCCACACATGCTGTAGCCCTTCCCGCCCCCCGCCCCTATTTATTTGTTTGTTTGTTTGTATCCCGCCTCTCCATATGGATCGAGGCAGTGAACAACTTACAAATAGCATGTATTTCGAAACATTTCTACACATGCCCCCAACAAGCTGGGTACTCATTTTACCGGCCTGTGAAAGGATGGAAGGCTGAGTCAACCTTGGAGCCGGGCAGGATCGAACTCACAGCCTTGTGGCTTGCAATACTGGCATTTAACCACTGCGCCACCAGGGCTCCCTACTCCGCTTGCACCAAGCTACACTGCTGCCTGCAAACAGGACTGTGGCTGTCTTGATTGAATCAACCCACCTGTTACATGGTCATCTCTTTCTCCTCCAGCCTTTCACTGTACCAAGCTTTATCATCTTTTCTAATGAGTCGTGTTGTCTCATGATGTGCCCCAAGTATGATAGCCTCAGTTAGGTCATTTTGGCTTCTAGAAAAAGTTCAGACTTGATTTACTCTTAGACCCTCTTATTGGTCATTTTAGCAGGTCATGGTATCTGTAGAATTCTCCTCCAGAACCACATTTCAAATAAGTTGATTTCCTTCCTCTTAGTTTTCTTCACTGTGCATGTCACTGTGCCTCTTCTCTGTCATAGGATAATAGTAAAAATAGTATAATGGCAGGGAAACTCCAGATGTTTTGGATTTCATCTGCAGAAGCCTAGTCAGGATATCCAGTGGTCAGGGACTGGAGGAGTCCAGCAGTTTGGAAGACCAAAATTTCCCCCTTTCCCTGTTGTAGCAGACATCCTGTGGCAGGCCCTCAGATATGAGGAGAGGCTGGAGAGCTTTGCTGGAAAATCTATCATCACTTCTCCAATCACATATTTTTTTCCCCTGATTCTCTCTGTCCCCTCCCAATTCCACTGCAGATGATCCAGACAAGCCGGACACTAATTGAGTCAGCAGATGCTGTTCACGCCAAGATTATTCAGGTGCAACAAACAGGTAGGAGGACATCCATCACCATCTCCTTCCTTTCGCAAATGCAGATGTCTTTATGGATTTTAATTCATTCCATCTGTATATCCCACTCTTCCATACCCACAAAACTGAGAATTAAGGCCTGTTGAACTCCATGGAATTGAGGACTCTTCATATGTCAACTGCAACTAGGCCAGGTTGTGAATGTAACTCTTACCCTTTTGTTCAACCCATGCAAGGATGAGAAGAAAAAAATATTTCCACCCAGACATTTGAATTCCACAACAAGAAATGCAACTTATGCTAGAAGGAGAGAAGAACAGGTGGGCACAGCTCTTGGCTAGGCCCAGCAGATGACGAAAGGCCCTCCACCTGTATCTCAACTGCCACTTCTGTGATCTCAGAAAGGAGAGAAGAAGAGACAGTGGCCATTTCCGCACTAGCCTGTTATAGTGCTATTACTCCACTTTCAACATCCTATGGAATCCTGGAGTTTACAGCTTAGGGAGGGGTCTCAGAGGCCCCTCCCTAAACTGCAAACCTCAGGATTCCATAGGATGTTGAAAGTGGAATAGTATTATAATAGGCTAGTGCAGAAATGGCCAGTATCTTCTGGAATTAAGCCATTTCCACACTATGCTGTTAATAGTGCTATTACACTACTGTCAACATCTTGTGGGATTCTGGGGTTTGTAGTTTATGGAGGCCACACAGCTCTCTGACTGAGAATTCTAAATGTGCCTCCCTAAACTGCAAACCTCAGGATTCCATAGGATGTTGAAAATAGAATAATGGCACCATAACAGTGTAGTGTGGAAATGGCCTTAATCCTCTCCCCCACTGCCATCCCATTTTCCTTGTGTTTCATATCTTTTTAGATTGTAAGCCTGAGGGAAGGGAACTGTCAAATTTACAATTATAAACTATTCATGTAAAGCACCATGTACATAGATGACACTATATAAGTGGTGGGGATGGTGGTGATTATGATGATGATAATACAAGGCCATCTCCATCAGTTCTATAGTTGGAACACAGAGCTAGATGGAGCAAAGAGTGGAGTGGGGCAGTTTAGACTGGGTAAAATAAGTTGTATTGCTTTATTTTAATGGCTATACTGTTTGATTTGCTTTTTAAAAAAACTGTGTTGTGCTTTTTAGTGATGTCCTCCTATAACCCTTTGCTGAACAAATTCTCTAGATTTCTTTAGCTAATTTTTCTTAATGACAATTTTTTTAACCAGAATGGTATACTACAGAAACCTGGAGAAACAGTTTATCACAAACCATAGTGGTATGAAAGCATACATCTCTCACACCATGTCCAGCCTCCTGTAGTCAGGGTTGTCTCCAACCCCAGAACTTGGGAACGATACTTTTCTCCACTACAACCCCAGCATTCCTCTGGAATGGGCCGTATAAATGCACAACAGTGTCTTTCAAGTCTCTGGAAACAGCACTTGGAATCATTAATTTTTGGATGACAGCTTCTAGAATTTCTTAGCTAGCTTTTTGTAGTCTAAAAAGTAACTTTTGTGAGCTCTGCTACAGCCTTAAGTGATGGTCTAACCCAGCGGTTTTCAAACTGTCTGATAAACCACTGATAGACCAATTTTTTAAAACCTAGTGTGCCAGGGACCAGCACATATTTTTTTCATATTACTGTCATATTCACATAGTTTCCTGAAAACTTGCTACATATCAGCATCAGTTTTTGGACCACCACTTTGAGCAGTACTGGTCTCACATAGACCAGAATGTGGCAGGCCTCTACCATGCTTCACTTTATCTCTCTTTCCTCTTTCCAATCCTCCCATCTTCTCATTTCTCCAGGGATGGGTTTTCATAAGGAGTTGCATCGCTTGGAAACCAAGGAAGGTCTGAAAGGACGGAAGATGCAGAAAGCTCTAGAAAGTTTTGCCTGGAATATCACTGTCCTCAAGGTAATTAAAAGGAACAGTTCTAAAGTGGTGGGGAACTTCAAGCCCTGGGATAGAATTCTGTCCCTTTGGGATCCCAATCAAGCCCTCAGAGGGTTCCCCACATTCCCACAGTCTCTTTGCCATAGCCCTATCTTTGATTGCTTTCCCAGCTTTGGTTTTGCACAAGTCTGTTCCTCCTTTGAAAAGATTGATATTTCTTTCCTAAGGGGGAGACTTTTGCCTTTGGCCCTGTCTACCATTGGAATGAGAGCCAGCATTGTATAGTGGTTTGAGTATTGGGCCACAATCCTGGAAACCGGAGTTCAGTTCCTTGCTTGGCTATAGAAACCCACTGGGTCACATACTCTCAGTCTCAGAAAAACTCATGATAGGATCACCTTAGAGTCACCAATTCTATGATTCTATGAAGGAACCCAGCAATGACAACAGGACCACTGGAATGCAAGCCCCCTGCACTCCTCTGAAATTGAATTCAGCTCTGGTTAATTATACTGTGAATTATACCGTGCAATATATTTGTAAGGATTAGCATCCTGATGCCAGGACTTCACCTTGATTAAATAAGAATGCAGAGGCAACTACCTCTGAATGTATACAAAGCGTGTCTGCCTCAGAGGGCTACGGGGGAATTCTGAGATCCGTAGTCCAAAAGACTAATTTTTCCAAGCTCTGGAGTTCTGTATAGGCAGGGTAAGAATTACCTGTCACAAGGAGACTATTTTCTCGGACGGTAGTCTGGGATGGCACAACTCTAGGAACAAGCTGCAAAGAATCCACATTGCTGCACTATTCCTAGCTTGTCTGGCCACCTGCACAATCCCAAGCAGCCTTCTCAGAATTTTTTGAGATTCCCAGGGGGTTCTGGGGTACGTTCCGTCTCTGTTACAGGAAACCTTTCATCCCAGCCTTCCTTGCGATGACAAAATGTAAAACTTGGAAAAATTACTTTCCCCCAGCCAGTGTAGCTGATAACTCTGGGAAATTCTGGGATTCTTACTGCAAATAACATTTTCAAGTTACTTCATCTTTCAGCCAACCAGGATTCCCATGGCAACTGTAAAGTATTCTCCTGTATTGTATAGCCCAGGAAGTGGCCTTTTCAAGATGAATTGTTTGTGTGCCTGCGTGTGTTTTTGTTTGCAGTGCTGTCACCTTTCTTTGTGTTTTTGCCCACCAAGCTAAATTCAGACTGACATTCTGTTTGTGATATATATGTGTGTGTGTGTGTGTGTGTGTAAGTGCAGCTTACATGCGGATATGTCTCTCTTTGGATGAGACTCAGCAGGCTACGGTATTTGCCAGTCCCTTTAACTAGCCAAAACCTCCCCCTTAGCTACTAGAAAGCCCCAGAGAGGTCACTGCTGCTGCCTCTTACCAGTGGGGAGAGAAAGGAAGAGAAAGGCAATTCAGATGATAAAAATGCATCTGGCTCCAAGGGGAAGGAAAAGAAGGGTGCACTCTCCAATGGAATGCATTTACATTTCTTTACCCTTACAGCCAAGACCAGCTGCTTTCTCCACCTAGTATTCCTCAGTACTGTCCCAATAGTGTTTCCAAGCAAGTATACAAGGCAGTGTTCCCTAGTGTACAGAGGTCTACTGCCTCTGGTACTGGTGGTACTATAAAGCCATATGTAGTGGACATTAACAAGTTTCTCCTCCATCACTATCTCTTGTGAAAATGATGGATTCCATCATTTAACCAGGCACTATGTAAAGAATTATTATCTTTTTTATGTCCTGAATTTGGGCAGAACCTAAATATCCTAAAGGCACCAGATCCCATCTCATCTTGGACCCTAAGCAGGGACAGCACTGGTTAGTACTTGGACATACTACTATTATGAAAGAAGGAGAAAAATTAATATCATAAATATACCTGTTGCATGTCTTCGCTAAGCTCCCTTTTTCAAAAAAGTTAGAAAGCTCTAAAATAAGAACCGAAATTGCTGTGAGCATGGAGAAAGTGCCAGTGGATTAACTACAAGTGCACAGAGGTGGGATTGAATAGAAGCCCTGTCAAATTAGATGGAGGGAATTCCAACCAGGTTTGAAAATGGAAACTTCTCAATCTGAAAGCTAAGGTTCATGCTAGACATGATGCTAAATATGTGAGTGTGAACACCTTCCCCAACCCCACTCCTTGGAGCTTACTGTTTTGTCCAGGAAGGAAAGTTCTGTTGACAGCAATAGAGGCCATTTCTGCATGATGTTGCTGTTCTGCAGTGGGGACACTTTGCTGGCAGTCCACAAATTGTGCTTTTGCATGACATTGGCACAGCCCCACTGCCAATGCATCCCCACCTATTGTAATCATGGGATATTCCATTAAGAGAAAAAAATCCATTAGTGGCCTGTGAACGTGTGACACTCACATCACTGGCAGCCATACAGAACAGGCAGAACCACAGTGTAGGTGCTTCCTTCCCCAGTGCAGCACAGAAAAGTGGCTGGCTGCACTGCAGAAGGAAGGGGCATGTTGCTCACGCTCCCGTCTGCAGACAGTTGGCCAGGTGCAGAGGGGAGCATTGGGGACATGCTCCCATTCTGGCAAAGACACTGCCAGGATGACACCAGGGCGACGTTGGAAAAGGGTAAGATGCAGAAAGGAACTGCCTGGCCCAAGCTTGTAGCTTGAGTGGTGAAGTATGTTTAAATGCTCATTTGAACCACAGCAGTGTGTTAAATTCCCATTTTCCATGAACATAGCCCCAGTTCTGATTAAATCCTCCAGTGTCTGTTAGTTAGAAAAGGCATGACAGCTACTAGACCCATTAAATGCATTCACAGGTCTACATTAGTCCAAAGCCTGCTCTAGGGGCAAGCAGCTTGCAAGAGTTGAAAGCTGGTCATGGGTTGAGCAAGCACTGCCACCTATTGGGCAATGCATGTTTATATGTGAGTGTACACGTGCCTTTGAGTCACCCATTGACTTACAATTCCATGAGTCTCATAGGGTTTTCTTAGGCAAGGAATACTCAGAGATGGTTTTGCCATATCATTTTTCTGAAATGTAGCCTACAGCACCTGGTATTCATTGGTGGTCTCCCATCCAAGTACTCACCAGAACTGACCCTGCTTATCTTCCAAGATCAGATGGGACATATGCATAATTTAGCTCTTCCCCTCTCTTATTTATTTTGAAAAAAGAAGGGCAGGAGATTGAGGTGACTGTTTCACAAACAGCTCTTTTGCATACAGGCAGGAAATATTGAAATCTCTCTGGATTAGCACACCTGTTGCTATTTACCAGCTATGAGGCTAAGGTTTGAAATGCTTCCCTAATAGTAATTGTTCCCTTAAATAAAAGTAGGAAAGAGTTCCATTGGTTTTGAGGTTTTGGGATGAAAATACCCAGTTTTTCCATCCCTCACCTTGTTAAGAGATAAAACACAGTTTCTCTTGGAAATTGGTTCATTTGCAGGATTTATGGTGTATTTTCAATGATTCTGTTTTGGAGGTTTTTAAGCAGAGGCTTGATGGCCATCTGTCGGGAGTGCTTTGAGGGTGTTCCTGCATGGCAGGGGGTTGGACTGGATGGCCCCTGTGGTCTCTTCCAACTCTACATTTCTATGATTCTATGATTCAAGAAGAAATATACACAAAATCATATATAGAGTTTAAAACTGTATATAACTAAAATTGTGTACGGTTGAAAAATATACACAAACATGCTTCAGTCAATGAGAAAAATGCAAACAGAAATATGTTTATTAAAACATGCATGAAACAATGCATGCATTTTTAAAAAATGCATCAAAAAAGCCATGTGTGTGAATTGAAGGACAGGAGAAGAAGAGAAGAGGAATTCACAAAAACACAATGAGTTCAGTCTGGAAGATTCTCACACACATATGCTTTAAATCCAGTATGAAGAGCAGGACTATGTATGTTTTCATTATGACTGTGGGAGAAGAATCCTAAGCAAACATCACAGAACATCAGTAAGCAGATGGACAGGAAAGCTGGGGTTATTTGCATAGAAATACATTTTGCATAAAAAACACATTATAAAAGACTGTTTCAGCCCATATAAAAGACTTATGAGCACTGTTTGTTTTAAAGGGCTTTAAATTTCCATTGGGAAAATTCCTGTTAAGAAACTCTTTGATATATTTTTAACTCTGTCCTTCCATCTTAAGCACTGCTTTGCACATCAGTTTTTCAATTTAAGGCTAGCTAGAAGACCGGCAAAATTTAACTGTAATAAAACCAGCCTTTGAAATAAGTTCAGACCAGAAAGTAATGTTTGATTTTTATTATTTTAAATTGATCTGTATTGCTTCTGAGGAGAGGAAGTATATAATATGTGGAATAAAATTTTATTCCAACAACTGAATAACTCTGTCAAGAAAGGAAGAACAAAGTTGAAAATGTCAACCAAGAAATAACCTAAAATCCATTGAGAATCCAGATTGGTCTTCAGTTCTCTTTACAAGGCATTATGCACTGCAAACATTTTATGTACCTTTGTTGCACATTATTCTAACATCTCTTTTTGGCCTCTGATAGGGGGACCACTTGTGTATCTTTCATTGATGTGATATGTTGTCCATTGATGTTTATTTTAGATTATTTTATTCTAGATCCAATGTTTATTCTTGATCTGAATTAGGACTAGAACAGCATCATATCATCCTTCTAAATTGTTCCCATATTTGATGTTTGTCCTCTCTTTGCCCATAAGAAAGATGAACTGTGGTGTGTATGGAAGCCACTTGTTGGCCCTTTCTGCAGGATGTCCCGTATTGGGATGGAAGAAGGACGGAACCCAGATGACGGTTCTGCATGATGTCATCCAGGTCCCGTCCTTCTCCCATTCCCAGGTGGCACAATCGCACAGTAAATCGTTGATGGGTTTTCCCCATCAATGACTGGCTATTGTGCTACCCTCCCACTGCCCGTCCACCCTTACCTGAATTGCAGAGAGCCAGGAAGTGCAATGGCTGCACTTCCTGTCCCAGCAAAGCCTGGGACAGTACCCGGCTGTGCTGCAGAAGCAGGAATTGTGGCCATCACGCTGCTGCATTCCCGCAGGCAGCGGGTGTGGAGAGGAGCGCTCCTGTCATGCTCCCATCCCAGGAGAACTGCTATCGAGATCCCCACAAGATCAGGAAGGGTGCAAAAAGGGCCTTTCTATATAGAACAGGGGAGAGGAACTATTGGCTCTCAGGTTATTGTTCTGCTATAAACTGCAAAGAGAATTTCAGTTGACTTTCCATATTTGTGGTATGGGGTGTAGTTCTTGTTTTTGCATATCCATCACTTTATTTTCCAGAAAGCCATGTCGGCAGGAAAGGAAAATTCAGCTGAAAAAGTCATTTAAAAAAAAATCAATTAAAAAAACACTTCCATTTTAAATGTTGTACTACATTACTTTTTAATTTAAGAACCATGGCACAATTACTTGAATAGCTCACTCTGAAAAGATAAGCTAAAAAGTGTTTAACCACTAATTAAAAGATTGGGAGAAGTGGCAATAAACATGGTGCTCAACCAGAAAGGCACCATTAAAAAACAAAGCGAAACTATGCTTTGTCTTCAAATGTTTTTTACTCTAAGTGCTGTTGCATGAATATTTTACCTTTAAAAAAAAAAAAGAACAGGTAAAAGGGAATTCTAGAAAATCAAAAGACTGATGAACAGCAGAATTTGAGACATGCCTTCTCAGAGGTTAATACTATCAGTGAAGTCAGTGTGGGGGGGAGGGTACTCTTGGGCAAGAGGATGGAGGCCCCAGTCTAAAAAAGGCCTAAATGTGCTCATAAAATTATGTGCTATTACCAGAAAAGTAATAGCAAAGGTACACTGACATGTAAATGCATCATGTTTGAAAAATGTGACAGCATTTGGAAAAAAATTACTGGTTTTCACTACAATCACAGAATCCCCCAGCAGTCTCTTAATTATAATGGCTCCACGTATTGCAGGGCTGTGACTTGGCTTTAAGCACTGGTTTCAAGGTTGCTCTAGTAGCCTTTTAAGCAAGGCAAGTATGTGGACATGAGTGAATATGTGTATTTGGGATAGCAGAACCAGAGAAGAAAGTTTTGAATGGATACCATTACTTAAATTTAATTCCATAATTAATTAATTAATTAATTGAGGAATTAATTAAATTACTTAAATTTAAATTCCATACCTTTCCATGAGCCTTAAGACTTTGCTCCAGGACCGTTTTGCTGAGTGCAGTGCCCCTTCTACAGACTGAGCTGCACCTTACGCTGTTCTTGAAAGTGAATGGATTATTTTTGGAAGACTTATGCAAAATTGAAGGAGAGAAAGTTCTCCCCGTTCTTAAGCCCTACCTTATAATTGTTGTCTTCTGGTGGTTGGCTTCCTGCTAAAGGAAGTGCGATGGACACGCCTCTTCCTTCTGCAGTGCAGCCAGGCACTTTCCCAGGCTGTGCTTGGGCAGGGAGCACCTCCATCATGCTTCTGCTGCTTCCACAGGCCAGGTAAGTGTGTGATGGTCGCAGGAGTGCAGGTCATTGAAAGGGAAAACCGGTCAATGATTTAATCCCTGATCTGGTGACGGGAGAAGAGTGGGACCGTGATGACATCATGCAGAAGTGTTGTTGCAGTCCCACTCCTCTCCCAACTCCATGCCAGGATGGGAGGCTCCTGCGGAAAGGACCTTAGCCTCAGATGTTTAAAACTACAAAGAAGAATAGGAACTTGCTTCACAATGGAGAATTACTAATTGGTGAGATGTTCAAGTACTTTCATACTGGTGTTGCCTGTTGGGCCATTCTTCTTTCTTTTGACTGTCTAACTATGTTCTTTCAACTCTTCTTTATCCACAGGGCCAGGCTGACCTGCTTAAACACTCCAAGGCTGAAGCACTTGACACGTTGTGGCAGATACACAATGCTGCACAGTCCTGTGGCATTGGGCAGAATGGTGCCGCCTCTCCTGACCTCTTTCGTGGCCGAACTGTTCTTGATCCCATCCCAGAAACAGAAGGACCCAGTGATGCAGGGTCTTGCTGATTTGGAATGGCTAAGACCAAGGGAGGAGAGGGGACCTGTGGTCACAGTGGGTTCCATACAGAGACACTGACATGTGGCAGATTTGTTTGAAACAAAAGAAGGGGGCACATGAAGTGCAGTGTTGCTTCTGATCTGGGAAGGAAATGGAAGAGTGCCAATCAATTTCCAAGTATTCATGTGTGTAGCAAGCACCAAGACTTGCTTATCACAAGATGTGAGGGCTGTTCTATATCTTTTGGATGTGCAAATTCTGGATGGTGATCAGAGACAGGCAAACCCCATGAAAAAAAATCCATCGCTGGATGGAACAAACGGCATAGTGTTTTCAGGCTCTTCCTGTTTATTTCAGTGAAACTGAAAAGAAGCCTGTTTGTAGCCAGAATAGCTGGTCTCTTAATTCTTTGGACCAGCAAATAATCTTGGCCTGAAAACTTTTAGAGGGAGTCATAGAGGTTCACTTTTGACCCATTCTGGCCTGCTGGTATGAGGAAGTATCCTTAGTGGAGCTCCTGGAATTCCTTCCTCCTAGCCAGAACTGAGTTTGGCTACAGGGGCTGAACCCTGCCGGACATACCCCAGAATTCTTGGTTCAAGATCTGCTGAGTTCTCTTAATGAGTTTATGTAGGGTGACCTAAAACAGAAGTGAGTTGTAGCAGTCCTCCAGATATTTTGGGCTACAATTCCCATAATTCCCTTTGACCAGGCTGGATAGAGTGGATGGGAATTAGGCCAAAACATCTAGAGAGTCAAAGATTCACACTCTTCTCCTGGTGTTTTGTACTTTGTGACAATGCCTGGGAGAAGGGTTTCCTCCGGGGTTTTGGATTTTCTTGGATTGACCCTGCAAAGAGTCTCTTTTTCTCTCTGCCTTAGACCTTAATTCACTAGAGCACAGGGAAGACCAAACTGGATGTTCCAGCCACAATCTCCTCAATAAAGGAATACCTCCTAATGACCAAGCAAAGCTGAATAATCCCTCTTCTCTAGAGTATGGATCTTGCTCAAAGTATGAGGTTGAAGTGAAAGGAGGACTTTGCCTTTGTGCAGTGGTTCCCAATCTTAAGTTACCAGAGGATATTGAACTAATGCACTCACTACCATGAACACTGACCATGCTGGCTGTGGACAATGGGATGGAGATGTAGTCTAGAAACACCTGGGGACCTAAGATTAGGAAAATACTAAGCTAAAAGAAGAGGTCCCTGTGTTTCCTGT
The DNA here is from genome assembly GCA_948474755.1 of Ctenosaura bakeri. Classification (NCBI taxonomy): domain Eukaryota; kingdom Metazoa; phylum Chordata; class Lepidosauria; order Squamata; family Iguanidae; genus Ctenosaura; species Ctenosaura bakeri. Next base: position 97,196 of record CAOLHI010000619.1, read on the forward strand.
CTTCTCTTTGACTTTCCTTAGGTCTAACAAGCTCATGGTTAAACGTGAAATGAGGGGAAGAGAGGGGCATCAGTTCATAGTTTGACCAGGAGTAGGCCCTTATTCTGCCGTGGTGGGGTGAAGTAGTTCTACAGTACTGGGATGAGGCCATGCTTGGACTATGGGCTGCCAGAGGAAAAGGGTCTCACATTTTCCTAAATTGGTTGTAATGATTTGAATGTTATATTCTCTCAACTGGGATTTTTCACAATGTCCCCAGTTAAGTAATTTTGTTGGATTTAGGTTCTTTTAAAAGAGAAGAAAGAGAACAGCAGGCTGTGAAATTTTGTATCTGACAATGCTCTGATGATTTTTTTTTATACTCACAGATAAACAGGGAGACACAAGAGGCAATCAATCCCAACTTGAAAGTGCAACAGCAGTAAGGAGTTAAAATTTGGGTAGAGACCTCTTCTGCAAGCTGTCCTCACTGATCAGGATGGCCAAAGGGCGAACTCAGCCAGCCCCAGGACTGCTGAAGCTGTGTTGAATCCAAAACCCTCCCAGCCTTCATGTGTTGAAATTGCTTAGGACACTCCTTCCTCTAGCCTAACTTTGTGCCAGCACTGTGGCTATATCAGTGGGACTGAGAATATTTGGATCTGGTGTTAATTTGGCTTTCTGTTCTGGTGAGCAGAATGGTTCTGCAAGCAGATTGTTCTGTCTTCCAGTCTCTGAAATCAGATGGCAAAAATGGGTTCTGCCAACAGAAGGGCATTTCTGTTGGCAGAAGGTGATTGTGTATAATCTGAACCCCATTTTTGCATTAGGATTTCACTGCCTTTCTGGTTGTATTTATCAAGCATTTTGCCCTCTCCTTGTCAGTCTGAAGCAAGCTGACACTTAACACTTGATCCTTGAAAAATATCCACGGCCCTTAAGACTGAGACTTTCAAAGTTGTCTCCTCTCCCCATTAAAAAAGGGGAGAGGGAGCTGATATTGGAGACGTCACATATCACAATTGTGCCAAGTTCTGAACTCACACAAAGCGGTGTTTCAGGTCCTTGCATTGATTCCCCATCTCACGTTCTTGTTTTGTGGGGGTGGGATGTAGCACTTCTCTCCTCTTGCTAGTCTAGGAAGGCTTGCTCTGGAATTGAGAAGTCTGGATTCTGTTGACAATAAAATCTGAATTTCTTTCAGTCTTTCTCTTTTCTTTCGATAATACTCAAAGCCAAAATGTGATCCACCTCAGTTCTCCATCAAAACTCTTAATCTCTACACAAGAAATATAAAACAATTAAAAACCTGTTCCAAACCAAGGAATTGTAGAAACTTACTTGCCAATTCGGTGCTAGAGACATACTTTCTAAATCAAGCAAGCAAGCTGGGCAGTAGGTGCAACTGATAACCCTGGTAGACTAAAATGTGCACCCTAATGCACCCTAAGGATCAAGTTACACTTGAATTAACTGCACATTTTGCATCTAGATGGTAAATTTTTGAAAATGCAAATAGCTTCAGTTGAGATGGGGCACAGCTGTCAATTGAGGAGATTGGAGCAGCTGAGGGAGATAGTTAAATCCATTCTTCCTTTCTGCAGCCTTGAGGAAAATGAGAAAGGGTAGGGTAGTAGTGGTCTGAGTGTTGGGCCAGAGTTTGATTCCCTGCTCAGCCATGGAAACCCACTGGTCCTTGGGCAAATCACACTCTCTTAGCTGCAGAGAACAGCAGTGACCAACCTCCTCTGAATAAACCTTGCCAAAAAAACGTCTAGGACAGGGTTTTCATAAGTCAGAGACAACTTGAAGACATGAAACAACTTTTTGCAGTGGAAGGAAATGCCCCATTGGGGGAAATAGAGGCCTAGCCTTCATGCTCAGTGCAAACACTACTAGCCTCAGAAAGCAGCGGGGGGGGGTCCTCTGTAGCAGAGGAGGAAAGGGTTAAATCCACCTTCACATCTGATCTGAGGAGGTTCATAATCAGCCTCACGACCTGATACAATGTGCTTTAATAAACAAAACAATTGTAGGTTAGTTGCAAAGGTTCTTTTTAAAACATCACTCTTATAGACAGGACTGGGAAAAAGTGGAAAACATTTGGTTTTCCAGATGTTTTGGTGTATAATTCCCATCAGCCCCACCCAGCATAGTCAGTGGTAAGGAACTGTGGTTATTTTAGAGCCAAAACTCCACTCATGGAGTGCCAATTTCTGTTGAGAAAGGGCTGGCAAGAAATGAGTATTAAACCTTTCCCCTCTGCATCTCTTCCCAATCTAACCTCCCCACATTGCTTGTCTCCTAGGCCCTTTTCGCATGCAGTTTTTTTTGCGCGAGGGCCCCTTGAGCGTCGCGTGAATGGGAGCATCGGTCCGTATGACACACTCCCACTCACGCGACGCTCACGAGCCTAAAGCGGGCTGCGCACGCATTTTTTTATTTTCAGCTCTAAGCCGAAAATACTGCGCGGTTGCGCAATGCTCGCAGGGCACTCGCACACTTACCTGCGTGCGGTGCGCCGAACAAGCCGGCCCAGTTGCGCTTCCTCCCCCAGGGCAGCCTACAGCTCCCAGGCTGTGCTGCGAAAGGAAGGGGCGGGGGGCTAGCGCGATGGTCGCGCAACCGGCAAGCCGCTGCGGGAGGCAGAAGGACTGCCGTGAGTGGCTCGTGCAAACAGCTGCTCGCGTGAGCGCTGCTCCTCACTGCCATGACGAAGGTAAGGTGTGAAAAGGGTCTTAGATAAGCTCTAAGACCAGATTTTAAAAATCATCTGGAAAAAATCATCTGGGGAAAGTTGGCCTACCCATACTGCCTCCTTCGCTTCCCCACCATTGAATACCTATCCAGCAAGAACAGTAGCAACTAGGTCATGCTAGGCTTTATGGTCTTACTAACCCCTGTTTCTAAAGATGGTGATGTATTTTAATAAGACTGGGAAACATGGCCTTCTAGAGGCTATTAGAATGCAGTTCCCATCATCCATCATAATTGGCTGTGCTATGCTGATAAGAGTTGCAGCCCTAGAACAATTGGAGGGCCAAGAAGAATGGGAAGGGTACATGTTCCCTGGACTTAGTTACTTATTTGAGACCTAAAGTGATTTACATTATGAATTTAAAACAAAACAGCCAAAACAAAACAGTACAAAAGTTTAAAAACCATTTAACAATCCAATTAAAACATCTTCAGAATACAGCAAAAAACATAGCACACCCATTGGGTATTGTTCTGCCCCAATTAGTCAAAGGCTGAAGGCCTGCTGAAATAGAAAGCACTTTGCCTGCTGGTAAAGTGAGAACAAAGCAGGGGCCAGATGAACCTCTTGATGGGAAGGAATTCTATAGCATACAAGCAGCTACTGAGAGAAGGTTCTCTCCCATGTCCTCGCCAAATGAACCTCTGAGGGTGGCAGGCCAGAGAAAAAGCCCTCTCCTGATGATCACAAGACTTGGAAAAGTACGTATGGGGAGATGAGAGCTTTCAGGCTTAGTGCAGTAATTACACTTACATCAAAACATGGAATGCTTAAGGGTCCACTTGCTCATTCTTCTATGTAGAGTCCTTGATGGAAGCCCAAGGTCTTGCCCTAACAGTACCACTAAGCACAACCTGAGTCTTAACTTGTCATGGGTGATGCATCTCTCATGTTCCGTGGAAGCCAGACAGTGAGGAAAACTGGCAAGAGAAATTATTTGAAATGTGGCAGTGGAGGAGAGTGCTGCAGATTCTTTAAATATTAAAAAGGCCAATGCATTCTGTAACAAATCAAGTCTGAACTCTCACTAGAAACCAAAATAATTGATGCTACCATAGGCCATTTCTGCTCTACACTGTTAGAGTGCTATTATTCCACTTTCAACATACTATGGAATCCTGGCGTTTGCAGTGTAAGCCCCCTAACCCACCTAAAAACAGCCTGGAATGTGACACCTTGAGGTATGCATCCCCGGATGAGATACTCATCTTGTAGGAAACTACAGGGATGCTTGGCTGTATTTTCTTTGAACTACAAAGCTGAAATCCATCTTCGTAAAACTGCAGCCATCTGTTCCCCAGGACATGGGGGTCAGCTCTATAACTAGGCCCTTTTCCTTCTCCATTTCACAGTTTAGGGAGGGGCCTCTAGAATTCTCAGCCAGAGAGCTCTTTGGCCTCAGTAAACTACAAACCTCAGAATTCCACAGGATGTTGAAAGTGAAATAATAGCACTATAACAGTGTAGCATGGAAATGACCTATGAGATGGTGCACCCCTCAAAAAAAATACCTCAAACTTCTAGCAGTGGATGCCTCCTTCATAAGAGTTTAAAGAGCGACATAACACTGTGGGAACATGTCAATGCTGCGTGCTCAGGGTGAGCAATGAAAAGGGCACTGCGGTAGCTACTCAGTCTGGTTTTTGATGTAATTATCCTAATAGGTCCATGCTAACGAGTGTGGACCCTCTCATTATCACAGCCTAGCCTTCGGCTGCTTTTGTGGCTGCCCAGTTCCTCAGACAATCACGGGTTCGTTAGCGGAAGGAAAGCGACAAAGGCAGGTAGATGAGTTGGCCTGTCTCTAAGAGACAGCCTACTAAAGCATTTTTCTTCTTTTCTGATCCCATCTCAGGAGATGATGGGGAGAGTGTTATTTTTGGCACCACCATGGGGAGTAAAGAGTGGGGGAATCATATACATGAGCAAACAGGATGCTTGATGCCTGCTCAAAATCAGACCCTATAAATTGGCTGCCTCCCCTGCCATTTGCTTAAACCATCGCCCCAGGAGAGTCATGACACAAGATCACTTGTGGCTTTGAAGATACCCAAGACTATGGAGAGCCAGAAGGTAAAAGTTATGCTTCTCTCTAGCAGGGGCAAAGATGGGGTGTGGGGGTTAGTAGGTTCAGGTGAATTGATGCAAGCTAAGAAAACCCCTTGAAGGAAGTGGAGGATAAAGCAGACTGGCCAATGCAATCTCATTACACAGCTAGCCAATATTTATAAAGCAGATTGTCAAAGACATATTTCAGAAGACTTGGGTTGACATAGGAGAATAAAATCTTTTCGGAGTGTCACAGAATCTCTCTTTAAACAAAAGAATGCTATGAAACTCCAAACTTTGCGTTAGTGTGTGTTGGTGCAATAGAAGACTTTGGCTGGAATCCTGCATCAGGAGATGTACATCTAGCAGGTAGCTACGGTACATCTCTTTACCTAAGTCTCCTGGTGCTAAGCCAAAAAACATTTTAAATGATGCAGCCCCCACTCCAACATGGCCACTTCTGTGTCGCTGGAGAACAGGGGGATCAGGAGGGACACATCCATCTATTTTCCGGCAGCTGGAAATGCTGCAAGGGTGTCATTTGCAGAGACATTCCAAAGAACCTCAGAGGCACCTGTGAATGCTTATTGAGGCACATCCAGCTACAGAAAATTAGCTAAATGCATTTCTGCCGATACCTCTGCTCCAACAGTACAGAAATGGCTATGTTGCAGGAAGTTGCATCCCTTAAAATGTGACTTGAGGGAGTGTTTGGGTCATTGTGTAGTTGGTAAAGAATTCCAGCTTCCACAACAACCAACAAAGTGGGCTGTGATAGCATAAGTGAGAGCCAGCATGGTGGGTGTAGTTATTTGAGTGCCAGACAAGGACTTTGAGAAACCAGGGTTCAAATCCCTGCTTGGCCACGAAAACCCATTGGATGACTTTGGGAAAGTCATATGCTCTCAGCCTTAGAGGAAGGCAATGGCAAACTGCCTCTGGACAAATCTTGCTGAGAAAACCCCATGAGAGCTTCACCTTAGGGCTGCCATAAGTCAGAAATGTCTTGAAAGCACCCGACAACAAGTGATAGCATAAGCTGGATTTGCGCTATTGTAACTCACTGAAAGGTTATTAGTCTCCTTCTGCTATGCATCATTTCCCTTCTTGTGATTTTCTAGCAATGATACCGGTACTGAGTAGCAAGAATGGAAGTGATGCCACCAGCACTGACTGGGCAGCTAGCCAGTTAGAGGGACAGGATCGAGGCATGGCCCAAACTGGACAATGGAAACCTAGAAATGTGGATCATGAGAGTGCGGTGTAACTGTGAGAATGTTGTGCTGGAATTTGGTCCCAGTTGCACTGCAGGTCCAAGTCTGATGCAATCTGATAACACTCACTAGTTGGACTTAGAACAGTCACTTTCCTTCAGCTTGACTTACCTTATAGAATTTTTGTGAGAATGAAAAGAAGAAAAAGAGAACAATATACAACATTGAAAGCCCCTCAGAAGCAAAGTGAAATATAAATTTATCTAATAAATTATAATAATGAAAAGATAGGGACAGGGACAACCAGAAAAACATTACACTGCCAGAGGCCGAGCACCCAGGGGCACAATTATAACTTTAGGGTTTTCCCCCCTGCGTAACGTAGTGCCACCTGCATACTCATTCACCTCTGACTTCGATAATCACAGAAGTGTTTTGGTACTGGACAATTGCGTACTAGGGCTAATTAGAAAGAAAATAGAACTGAAATGGCCATGTACAAAACTATGGTGCAATTACACTTGGGAATAAAATACTCTGTCTGAGTTCTAGTCACCACAACTACAATTATCAGAGGTGCAAGAGAAACTTCTCTGTGCAGAAAGGTTACAGCAATTCATAGTTTAGAAGAGAGATGACTGAGCAGGGACATAGTAAGGCAGGGATGGGGAACTGGATAGATTTTCTTCTGATGGCAGGCTTCTTCTGATGTTACCTTGAACAGTTATGGGAAAGAAGAGACAGGAAACTATTTTAAGTCTAAAAACCAGTGCTCTGATTTGAACTATAGAGTGCATCCATGTAGCATAAAGCCAAGCTCTGGTTTGCAGCCCAAGAAGCAACTCCGTACAATTAAATTCTCAGTTTTATGAAATGATCCATGCTGTGGAGAAATTGGATAAGGAGCCTTTTCTTAAAAAAAATAAAAAGCTCCCTTGTGGAACATTGAATGTGAACAGCAGGAAATTCGACAGAAGGAAGTGTTTCGTCACATAGCATGTCATCTATAGAACTCTGTACCAAAAATGGGGTGGTAGCTGCTAGCTGAGAATTTTTAAGAAAGAGATCAGACAATAGCTCTATGGAGGATGAGCCCTTCAGTCATGATGTGTATATACACCTCATCCAGCACATAGCCAGCATTACACCTATGAATACTGGCCGCTGGGGAGCAACAGCAGGAGCTTACAAGTATACTAGCTGTAGTTGAAATGACGGAATCACCAAACTTACTAGGCTACCATTCCCACCAGGGCTAGCCAGCATCAGTGAGGAATACTGGGAAGTGAGAACTGAAATCCTACAATGTTAAGAGAGAGGGCTGGACCTTACCCATGCCTGGTTTAAAGCAGGAAAACAGAAACCCTTTGTGGGTCTGCTACAAAGCACTCAGGTTGCTTCTAGATTAAGCTTTTGCTTTTGCAATTGGCTGCCTTAAAACATAGACTTTTATTCTGGGGGATAGGGGCATGTGCAGAAAATACCATCTGCTTGTCATCCTCCAGTTTTTCCTCCACCACTGCTCATAACTTTTTTTCCTTAATAGAAGAAACTGTGAAATGATGGAAGAGAGCGCAACAGCATAGCTGCAGGAGATCCTTTGAGTAGTAACATTAGCAGCCCTCTTCCATCTGGAGCAGGGTGGGAATTGTATGTTTCCAGATGTGTTGTCGAGTTGCACCTCCCAGCATTCCTTGTTGTGGTCTCTGCTGGCTGAGGCTATGAGAACATGAAGTTTTAGAACACTTGAGGAGCAACACAGGAAACTAGCAGATTCTGAGTTCCTTTTGCTCTTTCTCCATTGTACCTTATCTAGGCATATCATAAAGTTTTGCACAAATGAAAACTACGAAACATCTCTCCTCTCACTCCCATCAAACCCACCTTTTAGCTGCTGCAGCCTCCCTCCAACTCCAATTTACTGACCGGTAGGAAGTAGCAGAGAAACTTCCAGCTAACTTTATATAGTTGCATTCGTGTTTTCGTCCAAGACCTCTGGAGGAGCCCTTAGAGATCCCAGAGGATGTCTTGAGCGAGGAGGGAGTTTGATTGTTACACAAGGTCAGCATACCCTCCAACATTTCACAGATGAAAACTGGGGCATGTGTGGCCCAACATCAGAGTGTAGCCAAGGTAGCAAAATTTATTAATAAGGATGAATAAAGGAGAGTCTGCAGCGCTTAGCTTTTGCCTGAGCCTACAGAGAAGGGCAAGATTCTACCCCCTCCTTCCCTTCCCCTCATGAGTTGAGTGCAAAATACTTTTGCATTTTTAACTCACTTTGCAACAATGGAACTGGATGAGGACGAAGGGAGAAATGGATAGAGCAGAGGGAAATGGCAACATTTTTAAAGTCTCTGAAAAACCAGCATGACAGAGGATTGATCGGAACTGTCCCTGAAAAATTGGTAAAATTGGAAGGTATAGGTCAGTAGATAATTCCAACCTCCATAACAACCAAAGAAAAACGTACACTGGTCTACGCTGGATTGGATTTACATCTGCTTAAGTCACTAACTGCACGCCAGCCACTGTCTCTTTCTTTTATGGTCTGAATGTCTCCAAAGTGGGGATAATAGAACTCACCCATAATTGCAACATATTCTTCGTTGACTAGGCTCCTGCCGTTTTTGAGGCCATGATCACTGTTTGTATTTGAGAAGTGAATGGAGAGCTGGACCTACCCCTAAGCAGAATGAAGCAATCACCCCAGACAGTAGGTGCTGGTGGGGTGGCAACAGTGCTCCCACCCTTCCTCCAGCCATTCTGCTCCATAGGAGACAGATTGACTTACAGCCTTTTGATATCTGTGGCAGAGAAGCAAATGACAACCCACCCCCAGCCATCTAGCTTAAGGTACATCATGCTCTGAGCCAGCCATGTTATTTTGACATAGGAAGCTGAAAATCCCATAAGCATCTCTCCCCATTGCTGGCATTAAAAGGACAATACTGACAAATTAAGTACAGCAGGCCCACAGTATTCACAAGTTCAGCATTCGCCAATTGAACCCTACACAACGTGAAAAGTGGGGAAAAAATATTTCAATTAAATTGTTGACATCCAAGGTAGAAGTGGTTCCAGAGCAGCAGGGCAGGTTCACAGCAAAGCCCTGCAAAAAGGGCATCTCATGTGCTCTCTGGCGTCAGGAAGAGAGCTTGCCACTCTCTCGCCTCATCAATTACAGGACACATAGGAGAGGTTAGGCAGGACACAGCAGCAGGGGTGGTAACAAACCTTATTGACAGTTTGCAGGTAAGTGAGCAGGATCAGGAAGGCCACCCTTAACAATCCCAGGGCAGCCAGCAGCTCCTGAATGAAGCTGCTTGCTGTCTTGCAACTGTGAACGAATGGCCAGGGTGGGAACAGCTGCCAACAGTCGCAGGGTGGTGAGGAGCTTTGTCCAAGAGTTGCTGGCTGCTCTGGCTTTTTGATGGCTTGCTGATCTGGTTGCTCACTAGCAAATGAGTGTACAGGATTGATTGCTGCTGCTGCTTCCAACAGTCGCAGGACAGTGAAGAGCTTCAGCCAAGAGCTGCCAGCTGTCTTGGAGCTTCAACAGGGACATGGCAGCAAAGATTGACGCTGTCCTGCACCATTTTTTCATAGGAACTTGAAAATGCACAATTTTTCGTATTCGAAGAGGCCCTGGAATCAATCCCTCATGAATTTAGCAGGCCTACCAAACAGCGTGCTGTGCTTTCATGACATCTCCAAATCCATCGCCTAAGGCAGCTACCTCATTCTTTCTCATGGTACAGCTGACCCTTATGTGGAAGACAGAGCAATGTCTCCTTCACAAAGCCTGTCTTCAGGACCCTAAAGCAGGCTGCTACTACAGGTGCCAGTGAAATCCTATCACTAGTGCTAAAGTTAAATTCGACAACCTATCCCTTCAGCTTCTGTTCAAAGATCAAGAACTTTCTGCCATCTTATTATTTGCCTCAGGCAGCAAAATGTTTTAAGCCAGCTCTAGACAAGTGATTTGTAGTATATCCCTAGTATAGTAGTGCACTAGTATGTTAGTATTACTTACTAGACTGAGGCCATTTCCTCACTACACTGTTATAGTGCTATTATTCCATTTTCAAGATCCTATGGAATCCTGGGGTTTGCAGTTTAAGGAGGAGCATTTAGAATTCTCAGCCAGAGAGCTTTTTGGCCTCAGTAAACTACAAACCCCAGAATTCCACAGGATGTTGAAAGTAGAATAATAGCATTATAACAGTGTAGCGCAGAAATGGCCTAAGAGTAAGCACAGTTCCTTTGACTACCAATTCCTATGTAGCCAAAACAACACAATTGACTTACAATTACCCAACAACATGCCAGCTGACACCAGCCCAGCAATCTAGATGTAACAGATGACAACTGTGCTCACAACCATCCTGCTGAGCTAACATCTATGGTGTAATCATCAGTTTTTGTTGTCAGTCCTCGTTGTCTTGTTCCAAAGCAATGGAAGGGAGTTGCAGGGGATAGAATGATGTGAAAGGAAAAGGTAAGCACACATTCAACTCTTCTACCATTTTGCAGGAAAGAAGGGACACAGTCAGTCACCAGGCTCACTTGCTTCGCTTAACAGATGTTAAGCTGGGTCTATAGAAGTAAGCTGAAATTGGAACCAAAAGGTGAGAGCATTAAGGAAGGAGGAGGAAGAGGAGGAGGAGACAAGAAAACCAGAATCTTCATGTTGATATGAAACATGACCATGACCAGCACAGATGTAGAAAGAAGGGTCACCTTATTGGAATAAATGGTGTTGAGTTGTTAGCACTCTGAAAAAGCAATTCACTAAAGCCCTTCAACCTGACAACGTAGGGGGGCTGTGGTCAGGATGAGAGAATATTTCAGGGGGAATTAGCTGAGGCAGGAAATAAACTACCACCTAGTAGTTTATCTAGTTAATTTTATCCTATGGAAAATAAACTATCAAAAGTGTGAGATGAAGTGAATTTTTGAAACATTGATTCTTAATCTTGGAATATTCAGAATGACCTATATATTTATTTTTATTTTGAGGGACAAAGGAACACAAAACCAATTGATCGTAACACAGGGTGGGAATTGTGTGGCCCTCCAGTGTTGTTGGACTGTATCTCCCAAGATCCATATTTGTGCAGACTGGGGGGGGAGGCCGTATTAACATCTGGAGGGCTGGCTTAACAATTTTCCAGTCAAGCTAAAATTTGCCATCATATGGAGGACAGCGCAAACCTGTTTTCTGCTGCTCCAGAGATTAGGACATGGAGCAATGGCTTCAAATATCAGGCAAAGAAATTCCATCTAAACATTAGGAAGAACTTCCTGATGGTACGAGCAGTTCAACAGTGGAATGTACTGCCTTGGAGTTTGGTGGAGTCTCCTTCTGTTTCTAAACAGAGGCTGGATGGCCATCTCTCAGAAATGCTTTGATGGTATATTCCTGCATGGCAGGGGGTTGGACTTGATGGCCCATGTGGTCTCTTCCGATTGTATGATTCTATATTATTGCAACACTCTCAGTATTATCATATGTACCCGCAGATTGGGAGGGCAGGATGACTGAATGAAGAAAGGGCTAACTGAAAATATGGCAAATCCAAATTATTTCAATTTTTTTAAATAATTATTTTAAATATCAAATTATTTTTTTAAACATAGTATCATTTCAGCTCATTTGACTGTTCCCACACATTCTTTGGCTTGGTTATCCTGTCTTTTTCATGGAGCTAGGAAGTGCTGTAGAGCAAATTCTGCTGGCTGTAATAGAAGAAGCCGAAACTCAGTGGCAAAATACCTTGTTTCAAATGGAGAAAGTCCCATGCTCAATCCCTGGCAGGGTTGGAGCGGGGTAGGGGGGAAATCTTTTGCTCATATCTCTGAAGAGCCATCGCTACCAGTCAGTGTCAACAATATTGGCTTAGATAGACAAATGACTCCAAAATAAGGCAGCTCCCGCCAATGAACTGGAAACTGCTAACTCAGAATTCTCTCTCTTTCTTTCTTTCTTTCTTTCTTTCTTTCTTTCTTTCTTTCTTTCTTTCTTTCCTTTCCTTTCCTTTCCTTCCTTCCTTCCTCTCTCTCTCTCTCTCTCTCTCTCTCCAGATCTCACGAGCCTCCTTCCTGCTCCTGCTCTTCTCATTGTGCACCTTGGCAGCAGGCAAACAAGCCATGCCAGACTGTTGCCGACAAAAAAGCTGCCCTTGCCACATCTTTGACCTTCTGCATGGGATGGGCAACCATGCTGCTGGCATCCTAACCCTCGGCAAGCGGAGCAGTGCCACAGCTACGAAGACCTTCCAGAGCCGCCTTTACCATCTCTTCCACGGCTCAGATAATCAGGCAGCTGGGATCCTCACCATGGGGAAGAGGGCAAATCATCTGGCAGTGGAACCCAAGGAGAACATGTCCAGCAGCATCCAGTGGATGCCAGTTCTGCCATATGCCGCAGACTCTGCGCCAGGGTGCCTGGTACCCCTGGAGAAGCTCAAAGACTGGCACTCTTGATACCCTTTACTAAGATGCATTTAAAGAGGGGGAAAACTTTTCAGAGAGTTTCTCTCATCACCTCTGCTGGTGGTTACTTAACACCGACTGGGTACCAGGTGCTGTGACAAAGGTAGCATCGCTACGTCCCTTCCCCTTGTGTAAATAGCGCTTTTCAAACATCTATCGCCTCGGCCTCTTCTGGTCTTTCCTAAATAAAGGCAGCTGATCATATTTCATAGCTCCTCTGTTTGGTGTCTGTGTGAGACAAAATTGCATAGAGAACCTTCTTTGGCCAAATCAAGCCCAATCCAGCAGAGAGCTTAGCAAAGCTGCTTTTGCGACTACAGCTCATAGAATCTCCCTCCCTTAGCAACACAGTAACTGGTGTGATGGATGGGGATTCTGGGAGTTGTAGGTCAAGAAGTAACTTTGTCAAGCTGTGATCCTGCGATTCAGGTTCCTGAGCACTCCCAGAAAGCAAAGAGTACATGAATGGCATAGCTGTTCCCCTCAGTCTGCCCCTCAGTTATCTTGCTACTCTAAGGTAAACTGTTTCTGTGCAAGGAGGATCCATTTTGTTAGAGATAGTGGCCAGAATTCTGTATCAACAACTACATACTTCAGTAAATTTAACTAAGTAACTTCTCCTGGCCTGGCCCTCCCCAGCTTGATAGAAATGTCATTCCACCATACTCTAGTCACCAGTAAAATGGACCCCCATCTCCCCATGCAGCCAATGCCCATTAAAGTAGGTTGGGAGGAGTTACAGTCATGGCAATAGTGTCAAAATAATGACTTGTGAATACGAAATATTTGCAAATTAGTAAATCTAGGCAACTGTTCTGTGTTCACGATTGCTATTGCCACAGTTGTAACTTCCCCCAACCTACTTTACCAGACATCAGCTATATGAGGAGGGAGGTCCCTTCCGCCAGCAACTGGAGCTGAGCGGAAGATGTTACTATCAGGTTGGGGGAAGGCAGCTGTGCCAGAAGAAATCACATAGTTAAGTACACTTAACTAAGTACCTGATACAAAATTCTGTCAAATTATCTGCTACCATCACATATTTGACCTCAAAAACAGAAGTCCTACCCCCTTATTCTAGATGTGTGTTGGGACCCTTGCAGCCAGACATCTACAACGCAGACCCTCCAACTGAGTCAGACTGCATTTCCCATCATCCCCAGCAAGGGCTGACACTGGGTGCATAGGTAGGTGATGATATATCTTGCAGCTCAACACATCTAGGGGATCTAAAATAGGGGAAATTTGCTGTTTGCAATGATTCTCTTATGTTGTCATTGTTAAGCTTGTTTACAACTGGGACTTGAGATGATTTACACACTGAAATAAAATAAAGACATAACAAAAGAGGAAGATTAAAATGGAGTTAAACTGCCAACAACATTTAAAAAGAATATAAAACATGTGTTTAAAAATGATAAAAAGCAGTTATTTAAAAAGGAGTTTTGAAACAATGATGTTTTAGCTGTATGCTGGTAAGAAACCTGATAAACCTTACAGACTGTTGCAAGAAAATATATGCAAAACACTTTGGACATTCCCTGTATACATGGGAGATCATAGTGCCAGTGTGGTGTCTGAGCATTGGACCATGGCTCTGGAGGCCAAGGTTTGAATCCCCACTTGGCCATTGGCCCAACCCCCCCCCACACTGGGTTACTTGGGGGACTTCACACTCTCTCGACTTCAGAGGAAGCCAAAGGCAAAACTCCCTCTGAACAAATCTTGCCAAAAAACCTCCATGATAGGTCCACCTTATGGTCACTGTAAGTCAGAAATGCCTTGAAGGCACCAACAACAACAAGTATTTATTTTCAAAGAGCACTATCTGCTCACTGATCTCTCACTGAAGTTTGGGCAGGCAATGCTTGATGTATCTGAAGAACCACACATTTCTTCAGCCAAGCTGAAACTCTTCCTTGCAGCAATACAGGTCTTGGTCTCAGCAATCTTTTTCATGCACTCCAAACTGTTATCTATGTTTGCCTGCATTCCAGAATTCCTATTGTTGCTGCTGTTCAGACTGGGGAAAAAAGGCAAAAACACATGCACAAACAACCCTGGCTAAAATTTCACTGATGGTGCAATCTGTAGTGGGTCATGGGGGCAGAATATTTGCCCCGTATCTACCCTCCCCAAGACAGAATGGCAGAGAGATGGCAAGTGAGTGTGTCTTTGAGGTTGGGAGCTTTTACTCTATTATGATCTAACTCTGATCCAAAGGTCAAAGTTTGTATATGTGTGTGTGTGTGCCAATGGTGTTTTGTGCTTCCTAAAGCAGGCTCCATTTTAATCACCGTCCTTGCTCCCAAATTCACCTTTGTTGTCCTGAGAAACCAGGAACAAATGCTGTCTCCAACAACCTATCTATTAAACAGATGTTTCTGTACATCCATCACTGCTGTATCACGAGGTGGACCCCTTGCAACTTTTATCTCTCTCTCTCTCTCACTACTTGAACATCTTCTTTGGTTTGGCAGCCAGGGGGCAGTGTTGGCAAAGAAAGCTGGAAGCTCTGGCTGCACAGTGGAAATCTCTTTGTGTGGGTGATTTCTTTTGTATGTTGTTTGGACTTCATCTCCACAAAGAGATGCTCAGATGCTGTCTGCTTGCTCATTACATTGCACTTTATGTTGTTCTTTGTAGTTAGTCGGAAGGAAAAGGAAAGGAGACATCCTTCTGCCCATACTCAAGGATGCTATCTTCCTTATTCACATCACACTTCTTTATCGTGCTGAATTAAATTAAACCCTGCGTGGATCTGAATGGTCCCACCTAAAATTCTTCTCTTCCTTTCCTTTCTAAACCATCTCTGCTGCCCAAGACCTCAGTTTTGTAAATGATGTTTTGGCAGTTGTTAACAGGAGAGGAGATGGGGATGTGGGGCTTCAGTCCCCCTCTAAAGCCATTCTCTCTACCCTGGTCACTCCTCACTGTAAATCCCAGTTTCATGAGGGGCAGTAAATGGTGATGCCCGAGAAGGAGTGAGCAACACTAATTTCAACACGAATGTGCTCAGTAGTATCAGGCAGATTTGGGGGGGGGGAGGGCAGCAAAAAGAAAGAAGATGGAGAATGGAAAATGAAAGAGGAAGCCTGAGAAAAAGGGAAGAGAGAAATTATCCCTTCACAGACTTCTAGGAAAGGTGTGATGGTGGGAGAGGGAATGTGTAGAGCTTAAACAGAAGAGGGAAGGGGGCCCTGCAATCAGACTTCTGGTAAGAGTGATCTTGTCCCCTTTTGGCTGAGGATGAGGTAGAGAGAAGGGGGTAGCACAGAAAGGAATAACGACCCATCCCTTACCAACTCTGGTCCTGACCACCACACTCATACAACCCTTAATGACTTATTCTGGCAGTAATGACATTTTTGACACTGATATACCTGTATGTGCCATGTCGCACTCTAGCCAAGAAATATCTATTCTATAAATATTCTGCCTCTGCTTAGAGGCACATGGCTAATTTCACTTTCAAAGTTCACTCCTGCTCTGAAATGCAAAACTCATTTGAAGAGAAACCCCTCGGCAGAGTAAGTTTTCGTCTCTGTTCATACTTTTGAGATGGAAAGTTGAGTCGGATTCTGATTTAAGTCCTCGCTTGGTGCACACTTGAAACTCTGCATGCGTTTCAAAGGCACTCTTTCTCTTCTTTACTGTAACCTCTCACTGCACAATTGAGTTTTGACACTATCAAAACAGGTTTCTGGGGTGAGACTTTCACCTTGCCTCTCTCCCAGCGGCAGCAGACAAAATTCATCCAGAGGCAAAATGAAACCTGAGCATCTCCCCAGCACTGAACTTGAACTCAGCACTTGCCTCTCTGAGATGGTTAAAAGCAGCTTCCCCAGTAAGAGAGGACACACAAACTGTCTTGATCTGTCTCTTGTCACCATGGCCACTGGCACTGGGCAGGGCTCTGACTGGAGGAGAGAGAATAATAGAGTTGGAAGGCAACCAATGCCTATCTATTCTGTATCAGCCCCCTGCCTTGAAGGCTGGGCATCAGTTCAAGGTTTTTGTCTTTTTTATGCTGAGCGAAGGATATTTCCCCCACCCAAGGAGGGGAGAACCTTTTACAGCCTACAAGCAAATTCAGCTTGGAAAAAACAGCACCTTTTAAGAATATAAAAGCAGTCATGCTGGTCCACGAGCAACCCCCAAATCCCACAATTGAAGAATATTTTATTAAGATGAGTTGACTTAGACACCTATGTCTCTGTAAAATTAATATATCCATAAATTACATGATGCACACATTTCTGATTGCGTGAAAGGCCCGCAATCCAAAATAACAGTTTCCTGCTTTGTTTTGGCATCTGGTTCAGTATGAGTGAGTGTGTGTGTGTGTGTACAATCATCCCTCCACATTCGCTAGGGTTGGGGCACAGGACTCCTGTAAAGAACTCTAGGCTCTTCCAAACCATATTTAACACACACAAAAAGTATGATCACCATCTTCAACCCTCTGTGGATTCTTTTGAGACATCAGGGTTCCTTCACAAGGCAGAAGTGGGGGGCTGGTGGGGCTTACCACCACCTCCACTGCTGCCCCACACCATTTTTAATAGGGATTTGCAAGCCTCCTTTGCAGTTTCTCAGTCTCACAAGGCTTGCAGTCCCTATTAAAAATGGCACAGGGAGGCAGGAGAGGTGACAGCACATAATCCCTGAATAATCAAATCCGCAAAAGTGAAACCTGCAAATGTGGGGGGGGGGCTGAATGTGTGTATGTGTGTGTGTTAAGCTTTTTCAAGACTCAAACAGGGAACGTCCCTTACAATAAGCTTTCAGTCCCCTCCCCTCCCAAAGGGGTATCCCTTACAACAAGCGACCACTGGCAACCCTTAGTACGTACTACAGAGTCCAAAGAGGCTTACTCTCGGGTGGTAGCCTTTACATTTCCTGACCTCCCCATCTCCCTCCTCTTAAAACTAGCGGTTACTTTCTTTTCCTTCTCCAGCGTCTCCCTTTTCTTAACTCCGGGCAGGTGGGAACTGAGCGAGACCGTGAACGTGCCCGAGCGCGCCGACCCCTCGCCTCACCTCTTTCGCTCCACCTCCGGGCCGGGGGGTCTCGCGGAGGGGGTCTCGCCAGTTCAGACGTTCGCGGAGCATCTCGGGGGCAGGAGGTCGTGTGAACGGGGCGGGTGGGGGGAGAAAACGGGAGCGTGCGCGGAGATCGGGGCGGGATTCTTCCACACCCCTCCCCTCCCGGGCTCTCTCTGCTTCTCCCTCCGTCTCCCTCCCTCCCTCCCTCCCTCCCTGCTCCCCACACATCCACGCACGCACAGCCGCCCGGCCCGCTCAGTTGCTAATTGCACGGCTGGGATTAGCGGGGAGGGAAATGAGAGCCGGGAGGAGGGAGCGGGCGAGCCCGGGAGGCTCCGGCAGCCGCTGCCTCCCTTCGCTTCGCCTGGTGCCGCCTCCGGCCGGGATGTTACCGCGCCCCCCGCGCCCGGACCCCCTTCGGGGAGACGCTTAAGGCTCCTCCGATCCCCCCCGGCCGGGCTCCGCGCGGGCCACCCCCCCACCTCCGATCGCCGGCAGACACACGCACGCACCCGCACCCCCTCCCTCCCTCCCTCCTTCCTCCCTCCCTTCCCTCCCCGCGGGGGCATCGGGGCCGATCGGAGCAGCTTGTGGCGGCGGGGGGGGGCGCCCATGGTGCTGCCGCCATGCCGGTGATGAAAGGCTTGCTGGCGCCGCAGAACACCTTCCTGGATAACATCGCCAACAGGTTCGATGGGACACGTAAGTGGCCTCGGGGAGCGTGGCGGGGTGGCGGGGAGCCTCGGGGTGAGATCGGCGGGACTTGGCCTCGGGGGGGAGTGAAGAGGGTGAAGGGAAACTCACTTGAAGATGCGCCCGCGCTCTCTGCCTCCCTCGCCCTCCTCTCCTTCGATCCCTCCGGAGAAAAGTTACATTCACCCCAGTCGAACGGAGTGCGGGCGCCCCTGTGTCCCGGGGATGGGCGCTGGGCTCTTGGATCGGGATGGTTTGGAAGAAGGAAGGGGAAAAACTCATACAGGCTCTCTCTCCTCCTCCTCCTCCCCACCCACCGCCCTGAGCGCCTTTTGGTTTCTTCCCTTTCCGGGACGAACAGGGGGACGTGATCCCGGGCAGGAGGGAAGCGGGGCAGATCCCTGCTCTGGACCAGATCCCTGCTCTGGTCCGGAACAATAAGGGGACCTTCTGGAGCTTCCCTGCCGCCGCCCAGCCCTCCCGCCCCCGGGCGCGCTTTGTGTTGCGTCTCTCTTTTCTCCAGGCTCCTCTCCCCCCACCTCCGCCACCTTCCCTGGAGTTGACAAAGGGACGCTCTTTGTCTTTTTTTCGCGGCAATAACCACCGATTGAAGACGGAGGGAGGTCCGATCTCACTTTTCCGCCCTGTCCAGCCCCCCCGCCCACGGAACCGGAAAAACTGCGCCTTTTCCCAGAGGAGACACCCTCGCTACTGTTGTGAGCCGGCCCCTCCCTGGTCTCTTTGATGCTTTAGATGCGCCTCCAACTGTGATCTTGCCACCCCGGCGCGCTTCCCCGAGAGTAACGGGGCAGCCGACCCAACTTGTTACTTAACTCCGAGCAAACCTCTGAAGGGGTCCGTGGGGAGGACTGGTGACTTCGGCCATTTCCGCACTGGACTGTTATGAACTGCCTTTGAGACCCCTCCCTAGGCTGCAAACCCCAGGATTCCATAGGATGTTGAAAGTGGAATAATAGCACTATAACAGTCCAGTGCGGAAATGGCCTTCCGTGTCAGTGGGAGCCGTGAAAAATCTTCAGCTTTTAGCCTGAACTTCAAAGGCGCTCTCCCAGGTGCTAGACTTGGAGCCTAATGTGCCGGGATTTAGTTGGAACGCTGAAGGAGCTCTCCAGCGCTGAACGTGGGCTCTAAACTCCACCTTAGACAGCAGAAGGGAGAGGTTCCTTGATTCTACCCGCCACCCACCTCCCTCCCACCCACCAGGATTCAGCTTAGAATCCTCCTGTAGTTTAGTTCATTTTAGGCTCCAGGCCAAATGATCTAAAAGGGGGCAGATTACATCACTTCAAATAAATATGCCAGGCTTATTGCGTTTGGCGTCCCTCCCTACTCATTCTGCCAGTAGGGCCCTAAATTCCAGCCCCAGTGGCTCCACTCCATCTTTGAAATGCCCCACCCAACCCTAGAACTGACAAAACAAGAATCTAGCAGAGGCAGAGGGTGTCTCTGAGGGTGTGCAGAGAGGCGTTCCCATCCTGGCATAAAACAGGATCACTTGGCCAACTGGGATTAAAAATTTTCTTTGCTATCTTTGCCTCTCTTGTTCCCCACCTTTCGCTTTTTTTGTTGCTTCCCTTGTATTGGAAATGTTAGGTTGTAAACTCCTGGGGGCAGGGACCTATCTTCTTTTGCTTCTGTAAAGCATGTGTGTAACGGCAGTTGGAACAACAGCTACAAACAATAATGCAGAGGAGGTGGTGATAGCAGTGTTTAGATTGTTGAACAATCTTTGAAATTGAGAGGCCATGAGTTGCATCCGTCCTTTCTTTTGAGGAACTTTTCAAACTAATTGACATGGTGTGTGTGTTTCTGTGACCCGAGGGAGGATCTTTTGCTCCTTCAGCTCCTAGAAACAAGACAAGGCAGTGGCATCAGATTGTAAGACTGGGAGTGCCATTAAGGGGCATTAGGACACAACAGGCAGCTGAGATTGCAGGGTGTTCTCTTGTGCAGAACTTACTGTAAGAGTAGTACAGTTGTGGTGTTATTAGGTAATTCAAAACTCTGGATGTAATGGTCTTTGAGAGAGCTGTCTTTGGATGGGTCTACCATGTGTGTCTTTGCAACTACTTCAGATCTGTGGTGAGCACACTTCCAGTGCTTGGAGACCCTTTTACTTATGCCGCTGAGTGGGACCCTGAACTTAACTCCAAAAGTTCTGCCCCGAGGAAACCACTGGACATGCTCTTTGTTTGTTTTGATGAAGTTCCCTCAGTTTCACATAACGTTTGCTTGCTTGCCTGCTTTATTTCAGTCCAATCTCACCTTTCTCTATGAGATTATTTTAGGTCAATCATTTTCAGCCTGACCTACCTTGCAAAGCTGTTGGAAGGCTACAGTGGGGAGAAGGAAAGCCATGTGCAGTGTCGTGAGTTGAGTGGAGGAGGGTTATACATGTGACAGACAGCCTGTGATTGTAACCATTATAACACCCTTGCCCTCAGGCAAACTGCCTAAAAAAAGAGAACTGTGCAAGAAGGCTTGGATCCAAATCCCACCACTTCTTAGACAAATGCTTTCACATACACTCTGGCACATGCAACATAATGATAAAAAATGCCAAACTACCTTGAAGGGCTCTTGTGAGAATTCCTGCAACAACAATGTGTTTGTATGGGTTTTGATATTCTAAAGTAAAGTACTTGGCCACTTTGATGTGGCACTGAGAAATGCATTCCCAATGGATTGCATTCTGAAAAGCATTAACCACTTGTATTCCTTGGCAAGGCTAACCCAGGACATTCTGTTGCCTGAGGCAAAGGGCAAGACGATGGTTTCTCATTCTGTATCTGAAAACCAACAGAACAGTCCCTTTGCAGAACTTGGAAACATTGCCTATATGGACTGAGATTCTAGAATCCCATTGGTCCAATAAAAGAAAGTCACTTTCCCGACTTTCCTCCCTCAGTACTGATGAGAACTCTATCATGCCTGAAGGCCACAGGCCTCAGGTCATGCATAACTCTATCCTTTGTCAGTGTGTGATGATGGCCAAGAGGCTGCACAGTTACAACCAGGGGCATGCTGATGCTGCCCCCAGTACCTGCTGCCTGAGGCAGTCACCCAGTCTGAGTAATGTAGAGCTGAGCCTCGTGACTTTTCATTTAGACATGCAGACAGACAGACAGACAGACAGACAAACCCACCAAAATGCAAGCCAGTATTGCTTTCTTAATCTTTTATGGAGTAATATTGCCTCTCCTTACCTGGGAGTAAGTCCCACTCGTCTTCAAGTGAATTGCTTCTGAGTAGGTACATAAAGGATTGTACTGTAACAAGCACTTGGATTATAGGACTCTAAAAGCTGGGTATGAATTTCTAATTTCTTATTCTTGTTGAGAGCCGCATGACACTCTCAATACAGAGCTGGTATATTATATTCCACTGCACCCCAAAATAAGCTTCAAATTATTTTATATTTTAGATTACCATCCCTCTTCTAACTACCCTGTTCTGCCCCACCGGGAAAGGAGTACATTGGTGGAGATGAAAGGTGTAGTAATTGTGTTTTTTATAAACACAACTAAAATGCCATATTGTGGCTCAAGGATTTTCCCTTAAGAGGATTCTGGCAGGGTGGGGGTGGGTGAGGAGGATGGTTTAAATGCTTCCAGAAAGATCAATGAAAACTAATTTAGCCTTTTCCTTTTGGGGCAGTCCAGGGAAGGCTTTCATAATAAACCATGTCTCCACTCCCGTTCCTCCACCCATTGCTTTCTGTGACAGTCTGCCCCTTATTCCTTCCTGTGGGAACCCAAGAGACTGGGTGCAAATATACGAAGGAGAGAGCTTTTTGCTGAACTTTTGAGGACAGGGATCATTGTCCAAAGTGATATCAGTCTGGATTAAATGCAATATCATTCACTCAGGGATAGGGACAAGAGCTTTCTCCAGACTGAAGAATATCTTTTATTTAAAAGAGGTTTGTATCTGTGAATCGCTTGGTTATCTGGGAGATTACTTCCTGCCATGATAGCAGAATCAGGGTTGTTCTCAGTGATTAAAGTAGCAAATGCATTGGTTCAGCACTTTGGACAGCTCCTGAAAATCAGTGAAAGGGGCTTAGGTTCAGCAAAGCAAAGAAATATGTGTTAGTCCAGTTTCCATCAGCCATGATAAACATAGAAAATGGTAAGGGGTGATGGGAGCTTAACATCTGGAAAGCCACAACTCGCTTATCCCCAGGGTGAGGTTTCCTGCACTCTTGATGCAGAGAAGAATGCTTCTCTCCAAGTCAGATCCTCAGCACAGTCCAGTGCTCTTTTCCAGTGGAATAATGGCAAATTTGGAAGTGTACTCATGATCACAGTCCTCACAGCTGGCACCACACCAAAAAAGTCCAAAAATGCAAGTAGCTGTGTTGATCCATATCAACAAATATGTTCTAGCTTTTTTCAGCTTCATCACGAGCAGGAGTTTTGCAAAGCTAAGGGATTTTAATTTCCCATTCAAGTTCAAGCTGGCTGGATAACAGTAAGTGTGAAAGGGATCTAGGAGTCTTGGTGGACCACAAGCTGAACATGCGTCAGCAGTGTGATGTGGCAGCCAAGAAAGCCAACACGATTCTTGATTGCATCAATAGGAATATGGTGTTTAAATCAAGGGAAGTAATGATAGCACTCTATTCTGCTTTGGTTAGACCTCATCTGGAATACTCTGTCCAGTTCTGGGCACCTCATTTCAAGAAGGATATTGACAAGATGGAGCATGTCCAGAGCAGGGTGACCAAAATGGTAAAGGGTCTGGAAACCATGTCCTATGAGGAGCGGCTTAGGGAGCTGGGTATGTTTAATATTTGAAGGGATGTCATTTCAAAGAGGGAGCCAGTTTGTTTTCCACTGCTCCAGAAACTAGGACAAGGAACAATGGATTCAAACTACAGGAAAAGAGATTCCACTTAAACCTCAGGAAGAACTTCCTGATGGTCAGAGCTGCTTGGCTGTGGACTATGCTGCCTCGGAGTGTGGTGGAGTCTCCTTCTTTGGAGATTTTTAAGCAGAGGCTGGATGGCCATCTGTTGGGAGTGCTTTGATGTGTGTTCCTTGCTGGATGACCCCTGTGGTCTCTTCCAACTCATTCTATGATTCTATGAGACTATGATTCTATGAAATGTTTTGTATTGCCAACTGGGACAGTTCACGGTGATACATTGTTGGTGGGAAAAATTGCACATACAGAGACATACAGACATACTAAGAGCAGTAGCTTTTGTGGGGATTGCAACTGAGCTCAGAGAGAAGAGGGCAGATTGAAAAGAGTAGCAGACGATGTTGTTGATGCTGATAATCAGAAAGATCAAGTGCTTTGATCCTGCAAGCCCTGGCTGTGCTGAAACACTGCTCTTTTCAGACTAGGTCTTTACTCTAGACAGATGGTTAGCTGAGGATAGGGTTCATCTTTGAGAAACAAAAGTTGTGAAGGCTCAAGCTGCTTTAGAAATTACCATATCTACATTTTAGGTCCTTGAGTCCTAAACTTTAGATTTGTGATTATTCAAGGGTGATAGGAGATTCTGTAAAAATATATATTTGGGGTAGTCGTGCTGGTTGTGTAGCAAAATACAACAAAATCCAAAATTCACAAGCAACAATACCTTTACTGGGCCAACTCCAAAGTATAAAAACATTATGCAAGCTGAAAATTTCAGCTCCTGGATCTCAAAAGAAGTTGCTTCTCTGTGTGCTAATGGAGTTGAAATTTTATTATCTGTGTTTTATTGCTCTTTGTCCCTAGTCTTTGCATGGCCAATAAGGGGAGAGACCTCTGCCTGCATTGAAATCTCTCAATATCATCTCAACTGACAACATCTCAAACAGCATCTAGGCCTATGACTTTAAGACCATCACCATTTTTCTCCCATATGATTTTTTAACATCTTTACTTGATGAAGAAGTCAATGAAGCTTCACAAGCCTGCATAATGTATTTTATGCTCTAGAGTTGGCCCATTCAGATAGTACTGCTTGTCGATTTTAGATTTTATTGTAGGAAGTTATGTGAAATTACTGAAAGGAAAAAGCTGTGGATCTGAAAATGGGTTTAGAGGCAGATGGGAATGACAGATCAGAGAAAGGTCAGAGCTTATGTAAATATGTTTCCAGTGGCTACAGCCTCTGGCTTTGGAGCATAGAAAGCAATAATCAAGAGTGCCTCTGAGCAATTACAGACTGTCTGGCCACCACAAAACCACAGCTCAGGTCACACACTACTAAGCTTAGGGGAAAGGACCTATAGGCTAGAAGATAGTAGGTTACCATTAGTCAAAGTCAGTTTTGAAAGCAAGCATGCCTTGGGAGTCTACAAGGGCTCCCTCTTATTCTTGGAGAGGACTGGTACCTAGTGAGTGAGAACAAGGGAAGATGAGAATCAGAACTTTTAATTCCCATCACAACTTTCTGCAAAATGTTAACATCCTGTAATTGCAGCAGGAGGTTCTGGAAGTCAGGTATCTGGAATTCCCTTTTCAGCTTCAACCAGGGGAACCCTTTCATGGATCATGCTTGGCTGCAGCATGTTACAGGAGGCTTTTAAATGAGAGATTAACATCAAATCTATGGAATCACAATTCCCTGTTTGCTTACAAAGCTCATTCATCCCTTGGCTCAATTGCTTTGGATTTTCAATTCACATCCTTCGTTGCCTCCCACATGAATGGTTGATGCTGGATTATCTCCCTCGTGGCAACCTTATGTCCTCATGTCCAATCCCGTGTTTTGGAAACTGGCTGCCTGAATCTCTGAGCCCTGCTCTTGGCAGGCTCCATCTGTCTTGGGTTGTTCAGTAGATGGTAGCAGCAGCACCCACGTGAGTCTCAAAAACAGGAGATGAAAGGATATCTAGGCTGGTATATGATAGGACACATGAGTTTCCAAGTTTCACAGAATTCTTCATCGCTCAGGTAGCAGAATTACAGGAGCATCTGGATATAGCAAGTGAAAGTATTTTGCATTACAAATAATGGACTGTTTACAAGCAGAAAGCTTTTGCAGTCTTGCAATGATCTCAAATGAACAAACAAAAACAAAACCTTTCATTCTTACACTACCAAGGCTAATGCAACCTATTCTGTTGCTGCATCGATGAAGTTTAGCACATCTATAAACACCAGGAAGACACACACCCTGATGGTAAACTTTTTGAAAAAGATCACAGCTCAGTGTTAGAGCACACATTTTGGATGCAAAAGGCCTCAGGTCAAATCTTTAGCATCTCTAAGTAAGACTAGGAACGTCCTCACTCTTAAAAACTGGAGACTCACTGCCAGTCAGTGTAAACTGGGGTGGGCAACTTTCTGTCCCAGGGTCTCCTTGGGACCCTCTGATCTATTTAAATTGCTTCCAGGAGAGGCAGTTCAGCTCTCTCTCACCCTCCTCCTTCTGTCCCTTGCCAGAAAAAGGGTATGGTGGTGGTGCAGAAGGGTGAAGGACTGCAGAAACAACTTCACAGAAGAGCTGTGTGTCCTGGTGCAGATGGGTTAGTGGTCTGAATTTGGAGAGGGCCATGTTAACCATTAGTTCAACTCTTTGCTTGATGCAGGAAATGAAACCCAAAGCATTCCCTACAGATGCCTGTCTACTCTGTTTGAAGATCTCTAGTAAAGGAAAGCTCACTATTTCTGCACCAATTTGGTTCCATTCTTGAACTGCTGTACTTAAAAAGATTCCTTTAGCATTCAAATACAATCTAACTTCTTGTAACTTCAGCCTATTAGATCTAGTCCTCCCTTCTGAAGTAGCAGAGCACAAGTTTTTACCTTTTTTTCTGTGTTATAGTACTTCAGAATTTGGACAAAGGCTATCATGCTCCCCACCTTCATTTCTTCAGTCTAAACATAACCAGCTTTCCTCACAGAACTTATTTCTCATCTCCAAACCATCTCTGTTGCATTTCTCTAAACACTTTCCAGTTTCTCTACATCCTTCTCAAAGTGCAGCAACCAGACGTGAAAGCAAGTCTGACAGAATAAAGCAAAACCGTTATTGCTTTTGATTTCAGAACTGATGTTCTATTAATACAGTCTGAAATTATATTTGTGCTCGCTCTCTCCCTCCCCCCTCTCGTAGTTTCATCACACAGCTGGGTTTTGCTCAGCTTTTCATGAACTAAAATTCAAAGAACCTTTTCATATGTATCAGAGCTTGGGATGGGGGGGAAATCCCTTTCTTGGACTACGCTTTCCAGAATCTCTCAACCAGCCTGGCCAATGAGGATTCTGGAAATTGCAGTCCAAAAAGTAACTTTTCTAAGCTTTGCTATTGCCAGTTCAGCCGTCCTTCATCCTGTATCTGTGCATTAGCATTAAGATCTCAAATGCCAGCATGATATGGTCACTTTCTCCCTAAATTCATCCTTTGTTGTTGTTACTTGCCATCAAGCCAGCTTTGAGTTATGTTGGCCATATGAATGAAATACTTCAAATTATCCATAGTCTTGCTCAGGTGCTGCAGACTCAGGGCTGGGGCTTCCTTGTTTGAATTAGTCCACCTGTAATGTGGTCTACCTTTTTCTTGCTGCCTCCCACTTTTCCCACCATTATCATCTTTTCCAATGAGTCATATCATCTCATTTGCACAAAGTACAACAGCCTCAATTTAGTCATTGTTACTTCTAGGGGGAGTTCAGGACTGATTTTGCTTTCTGTCATTTTGGCAGTCCAGAGTGTCTCTAGAACTCTCTTCCAACAACACTTTTCAAATGAGTTGATTCTCTTCCTGTCAGTTTTCTTCACTGTCTGGCTTCCACAGTCAAAAATGCTGTGGCACGGACAATTCTGACTTTGGTATCTACTGGTATACCTTTGCACTTGAAGATCTTGTCTAGTTCCTTGACGAAGTTAAGCGCATCTGCATTGGAAGTTCCTGCTGTTTCAGTTTTATTTACCAACTCAGTTGGACATTATCAAGATAAGCACAGATAATCCTCTCATTCTTCCCCCACATTCCGAAAGAAAGCTCTCTGCTTTCCTAACCATAGGTAAGCTGCTCTGAGCTCTTCAAAGGAAATGGAACCTCCACTACCACCTCCTATAAATTAAAGTTAAGCAACACTCAACCCACAGGCTGCTTGGGCCCCCACCAATGTTGTGAGGCTCTTCTCCACATTTGTTGCTACACCACTCAACAGCAGCAGCAATAAAACACTATCCTGGCCCTTTAAAATAAAGGCATGCAGCTGAATTATACTCCTGAAAGCTTCCCAGAAGGGTGGTTCAGGTTAGAAAGAATGCATATGTCATATTGTAAAGCAAAATTATGAATGCTTTTGCCATCAATGCACCACCAGTGGCACATCAGTGACTGAGGGGTGTGTGTCTTCTAGTGGAATCAGGAGGTGCTCCAATGACCTATGGAAGTTACCCACCATGTTTTTAACCAACTTTGTTTCACCTCTCCACTATCCTGCCTAACACACCATTTGTAACCTGATGTTTAACTCAGTCCTGAGAAGGTGTGATTTTGTGACCTGACTTCTTACTATCAATTATCCCAGCGGGTTCAAAACCCACAAACTGGGAAAATCCTAAATTCTGATTATTTATAGTCTTGCTGCCAAAAACTCAGAAAAATTTACTGTTTGAAACTCTCATAACTCTCTATCCCGTGATCATGTTGACTAGGGGATTCCTTCTCTTCCAGAAAGGTAACCTTTCTAAGTTTTGCTGCTGCCAGGGAGATTTGCTAAACAACTGGGCTTTTGTTGCTGTCATCAAACAAACATCTAGTGTGCTCAAGAACTTGATTTAAAAAAGCAACAGGGATATTATTGCAGGTCCCAGATAAGGCTGAATCTGGCTGCAACTTCCTTATTTCCGCTTCTTGGTTCCTTATTACTGCCAAAATTGGAGCCTGAATAACAGACTGGGATTTGAGCAGATCTGCACTAATAAAAGAACTTTTGGACAGCTCCCAAATTATACTTCTAGACTACCAGGCAGCTCCTCTGATGAGCTACTCTTTGCCCATGTGCCATCTAAAAGTTCATTTGAGTCCTCTTAGGGTACACAGCTTAGTGGGGCTGTATCGCAGCTAACCAGCCAGTCTTGCAGTGTGGACAGTGTGTGTGTTTGTGTATAGGGGTATTCTACACACACACACACACACACACACATATGGGATCTCCTCAGGACCATGGAGAGTACACATTTTAATTCACAGCCATCTAAGCAGCCCCCTAATCCAGCATCCTAGAAGCCAAAAACTGGACTTAGCTACAGATGCAAACTATTTTTTGACACACACACACACATACACACTCACCCCTCCCGAGTTAATCCAAGCTGTGACCTGAGGTGACCGTGAGTTAAACTCCAGTTGGGTATGGGTAGAGTGAAAAGAAATCTCTCTAGCCAGGCCTTCAAAAAAGGCTACAAATTGGAGACACAGGCAGTTGGAGCTGGTTCTACCCTTCTCTTCAGTTCCACATCATGGGGAAAAAGCTCAAACACACCAAGGCCAGAGCTTAGAAAAGGTTTTTGGAGGGGGGGCACTATGGCTCCTAAAATCCTGTGGGCACTATGACTACTAGCTATGATGACCAAAAGATCCTGGGAGTTGTATTCCAAAAAAAGTAACTTTTCTCAGCTCCATGGGGCTTCAGTGTGTCATGTCCACATCTGTGAATCTTGCTTATCAATGCTCATTAATGAGAAAAGGGTACTTTGCATGTGTACAGAGGCACAGCCATTCTTGGGCTTTTCCACACTACACTGTTATTGTGCTATTATTCCATTTCAACATCCTGTGGAATTCTGGAGCTTGCAGTTTACTGAAGCCAAAGAGCTCTCTGGCTGAGACTTCTAAACAGCCCTCTCTAAATTGCAAACCCCAGGATTCCATAGGATGTTGAAAGTGGAATAATAGCACTATAACAATGTAGTGCAGAAATGCCCCTTTTTATGTCCCATGTCCCCACCAGCATAGAAAGCAGAATGTGGCCCTTAGCCCTAGTTCAAACTAAGTTGTGATATAATGGTAGGAGGATTTGATCCTACCATTAGAACTGGGAGGGGGCAGGTAATCTGTAACCCTCCAGATGTTACTGGATTGCAGTTCCCATCAGCATCTGCTAGCCTAAATAATGATGAGAAATTATAGGAGAATCAGTTTGCCAACATCTGAAAAGGCCACAGGTTGCCCACCCCTTCCTTAAAACATGGAACACTATGTCACAAGCATCATTAAAAGCATTAAAACAGCTAAAAGCATTAAAAACTTAAAAAATTATAAGAATTTACAATTTTTTAAACAACTTAGTAAATAAGTAAAAGCTCTCCTGCTCACCCATTAAAGGTCTGCTTTTTTTATTATTATTATTATTTATTTGTATCCCGCCTCTCCATATGGATCGAGGCGGCAAACAACTTACAAAATAGCATGTATTTCTATACATGCCCCCAACAAGCTGGGTACTCATTTTACCAACCTGCGGAAGGATGGAAGGCTGAGTCAACCTTGGAGCCCGGCAGGATCGAACTCACAACCTTGTGGCTTGTAGTACTGGCATTTAACCACTGCACCACCTGGGCTTGAAAAGAAATGTTTTTCTCTGCCTACAAAAAGAAAGCAGGGAGGGGGCCAGCCTAGTCTCCCACGGAAGAGAGTTCCACAGGGTGGGAGCAGCCACTGAGAAAGCTCTCTCCCATGTCCTCACCAGACGAGCCTGGAATGGGTAGCAGGGCCGAGAGAAAGCCTTCCCCTGCAGACCTTAGGGCTGTAGCAGGTTCATATAGGGAGATACAGTCTTTGAAATAGTCCAGACTCAAGCCATATAGGGCTTGATAGGTCATAACCAGCACTTTTAATTGTGCCTGGAAATGAACAGGTAGCCAGTGAAGCTGTTTTAACAAGGGAGTTGTGTGGTCTCTGTAACTGGTCCTAGTCAGTGTTTGGGTGCCACATTTTGAACCTGCTGAAGTTTCTGAACAGTTTTCAAAGGCAGCCCCATGTACAGTGCATTAGAGTAGTCCAACCAAGATGCAATCAAGGCATGTGTCACTGTAGCCAAATCTGACATCTCATGGGACAGGTGCAGCTGGCACAACATGTTTTAACTGTGCAAATGCATTCCTGGCCACTGTTGAAACCTGGGCCTCCAGGCTCAGAGTTGAGCCCAGGAGAACACCAAGGCTGCAAGACTGAAATTTCAAGGTTAAATTATTTTAAACAAACAATTAGTAAGGGCCACTTAGAAGTGGGTGATCTTCTTTGCATTCAAATGATCTGAGTTTTACACCAGATACACACAGAAGCTGCTCATCTCTATCAGGAAACTGAATTTTTAAACTCTTAAAGTTTTGCAATTGTCCATGTGAGAATCAGTAAGCAAAAGAAAATAGAGGCAAGGAAATTATATGGGACAGTGAAATGAGAAACAAGAGAAGGATTTTTGAGGGTGAGGTAGATGAGAAATTGGATTTTCAAAACTTCACACATTTTTTTCTTTTTTTCCAAAGCTCAAACAGAGCGGAAGGTAGGAATAAAACCATAGATGGTGTTTTTCAACTCCATTCTGGTAAACCTTTTAGCACAGGTGATTTAACTTAAATTTAAATGAAAATTTAACATAAAAGTAATGCTTTGAAGTCAAATACTCCCCCTTCAAAATAAATGCAGTTGAATTAGATTTTTAAGCTTACTAATAATTAAACTAAATGCATTAAATCTTTTCTACTAACTTTTCTATTTCTGATTTTAGTACATGATGCAGCCAACCAATCCCACACCACCACCTTAACCTTCCTTTCCAGAAGACACAGTGTACTATGTGTGAGGAATGTGTGGCCCTCCCCTGGGACAGCAGCTCCCATCATCCCTGACCACTGACCATGCTGACTGGGGCTGGTAGAAATTAGAATCCAACACCAATATCTGGATGACCACACATTCCCTACCTGTGGTCTACTGGAAAGTTTGATTTTCTTTGGCATTTCAACAAACCCTGTAATAGCACCTATCATATGTTCCCATTTATTTCAAGGCTGCTTGTGCAAAAGAATTGTGCTTTGATGGGTTGTGCCTTATGGATCGTATCTGTCTGCTCCCAAGTCTGCTTTCATTAACAGTGCCCCAAATTATCTTGATTCCAGTTAGGATAGTGATTTGCTTCACAAACGTTTTGTGGTCTGGGCTGCTTGAGAGAGTAGACCCACAACCAATCCCTTTTGTGCATCAGGGTTGCACTATCACATGGTTACTGCATTCTGGCCAATGGTGCAATTATTGCCAGAGAGGGCATGGACTCAGGTCCCATTATAGGCAGTGTTTTGACCTTGGTGGGCGGAAATCCATAGCCCAAATATCCTCTTTGGCACCTTCTGTGCTGAAGACCATCTGTCTGCTTTGGCACTCCGCCTACCAGCAAGGTGGCAACATCCTAATCAAAATACTGTGCAAAGCATGTTATCAAACAGAGATAACTCTTTAGAAAGGAGGCAGAGGCAACTGGTTTAAACTTGCCAAAACTCCATTTGCAAAGAGAGGGAAGCCATGCAACAAAACAGTGACACTGTGCTCAGAAGAGGCTGACAACTCTATAGCATCCCAGGAGACGCTGTTCTCTAGTGGGATTTTGGCCTTAGTGCCAAAACCAAGGGTAGAAAGGGGACAGAAAGACCTTCCACTTCATTTTGTCCATTAGTAAGGATGTTTTTTATGAGCCTGGCAGTGCCATTAGGCAAGAACTTTGAGGCAGAAGTCCAGGGACTCACTTAGCAGCATAATCAGGATGCGCCCAAAGCACAACAGGACTGATATGCCCCCATTTTGAAATAATACACACCATGAAAAGGGCTCCTGTGTTGGACTACTATGCAGGGCAGTTTCTTTTTCAGTGGGATGGTGAATCACCTCCAGGTATTAGTCAGCATGATAAAAGTAGGTATCCAAGATACTGAACTTTATCCCCAAAGTCAGGCCACCACCTAGGATATCTTTTTAAAGCTCTGAATGGAACCCAGAGATAATTCCCTGCCCCTCTGACATGGGAGCCAAGAGTCATCCCTGCTACTAAGTCCAGAGTCTAATATTCCCTAGGCATGCTACTACTGTTCCATAGTCTGTTGAAATACTGCACTTAGTTTTGCACCCACCCCCACCCCTAGCTTGTCTCTCTCAATCTCTTGTTCTCCCAGCTTCCCTGCTGTTCCCCCTACATTTGCTAGGATTAGGGGCACAGGACCCCTGCAAAAGTGGAAAAATTGCAAATATCAAAATCCATGTGTGTACATCTACGGGAAGGGAGCCAAGCATAGTGGGGAGACAAGGCATCCAGGGTCCAAACAGGTCAGCGTAAGGTGAGGGAAAGGGGGTGGGTTACATGGTGGCCCCATATTTCTTCTCTCCCACTCATCTCTTCCCTTGGGTGTGTGTGGGGCTTTGGGAGAGGTTTGTGGTGCTGAGAAATCAGGCTGCGGTCTGTCCTTAGCTAGCCAGACAGTGTCTGATGGAGGAAGAAGAGGACCAGGGTGGGTTTTTAAAGGGCTGTGCAGTCTGATGAGCACTGCCAAGAGGGGAGGTTCCCTAGGAAAAGAAGCACCTGAGGTGGGCAGGGGTTGGAAAAACTCACAAATAAGCAAATCCATGAAAGTGAAACCAGCAAATGTATTCCATTGAGAGCCAGTATGGTGCAATGGTTTGGATACTGGATCGAAGCTTTGGGAGACCAGCATTTGAATCCTCACTTGGACATGGAAACCCATTGGATGACCTAGGGGAAGTCGCACTCTCTCAGCCTCAGATGAAAGCAAACCCCTTCAAAACAATTCTTGCTAAGAAAATCCTGTGATAGGTATGCCTTAGGTTTTCCATAAGTCAGAAACAACTGGAAGGCACACAACAACATATTCCATGTTTTTGCAGCCAAACTGCATAATGCTGTTTAATTTCCCTGTTAAAAGAAACAAGTTTCTAGGCCCTAAGGCTATGAAGGTACACGTCAGAACAAATGGGGAATGCTCGGTGAAATCAGAAACAGGGGGGTGCAGTTAAGTAGAACGCCTATTTATTCTTCACAGGGAGCGGAATTCAGTTCTTTATATAGTATCTTACTCCCAATGCAGAACACATTATTTAAAATAGATGCACATTTCCCTGAGTAAACCCTGCAGATGCTCTGAGTTGCAGCTTCCTCTTTAGTAATGTTGGGCGCACAGATTTATCCGTCAACCTGCACTTGATTCAGTTTGTTGTTCCCATTTGGGATTTGAGTGCAGTGGGTGGAAGGAGAGAGATAAAGCAGGACCAGCCCATGAGGGTTTGCTGCCTGAGGTAAAGACTGAATTAGCAATTAATGGGATAGCATCTTGCACTGTATCTGGGGCAGAAGGTTAGTTTAGGGCCTCGGGATAGGCTGTGAGACATATATTACTCTGTCCAATGTGGTAGAGTGATCTGAGTGTTAAAAGTAGAAGCCTGTGAGACCAGTGTTCAAATCCCTGGTTAGCCATGGAACTCACTGGGTGACCTTGGATAAATGACATTCTCTCAGCCTTAGAGGAAGGCAACTGCAAAATTCCTTTTACTAAACCCTGCCAAGAAAACCCTATGAAAAGGGCATCACAACTTGGAGTTGGCTTGAAGGCACATAATAGCTACCTCAAACAGAAGAGAATGCTTGGAAAGCTCAGGGGAAAAAAACCGGTCCTGGAGCTGTCACCACCGTCTCCTTGCCTCTGCTGCCCAAGGCAGTTGCTTCATTGTACCTAATGGTGGAGCCGGCCCCAAGAAAGATAAAATCATTTATAATGCCTACATCTCCCCTGGATGCCAGTTCACTCATTATCCTGATTTCTCTTCAAGGGTTCTGACAGGGATCAAGTCATCTTAGGACATCTCACCCCCTTTCACCACCACTTGAGGGGACAGAGGTGTGTGTGTGTGTGTGCGCGCACGCGCCTAGTTCTAGCAATTGCTGAGTCTCTTGGCAGCAAAGTGCATAGTCAGTCCTAAGATCCAGAGTTATTTGCATCAGGGTGAGGGCTCAAAAGAACAATGCAAACCCCATGGGCATATTTATTCTCAGAAATGGAACAGGAGAGCATCGTGAAGGAGATCCAGAGGCAGCTCAACCATGACATGGTCTTTGAAAATGTCCCTCTTCTCCCTATCACTCCCATTGCTATTCCCAGCAGAAAGCTGCCACTGGATGCAGACATCTGTCCTAATCATTTTTGTATTTTTCTTTTTCTTCTCTCATCTCCTAATATTTTGTTCCACCCAGACAGATGAAAAGTTCTGGCAAACACAGAAGCTTGCGCATTTCCGTGGCATTTTGTTGTTGTCGTTTGGCCCTCATAAAGGTAGAGCCCAGCTCTGGTTTTTATTTTTAGTTATGATCAAGCATGGCTGCTTCTGTAAGAAGATTGTGATCTGTGGGTCAAATCTATCCATCTCCCACTCTGCTGCCTTTGAAAATGTCATCAAATGACATCAAATGGCAGTGGGCCTGCCTCATCTTTCCATTTCATCCAAGGCACACCTGCTAAAAATAAAAGCATGTTGCAGCATATCTTTCAAAAGTTGCAAAGATAATCTACTCGGTCTCTAAAGAGCCCAAAGTGCCCATTGTAATAAATAGTAGTTCTTACTCTGTTGTCCCCTCCATGACTACAGTTCTCTCTCCACATTCATGGGTTTGACTCTTATGAATTTGATTTGTGAGGTGCCCATGCCTCTCCCCCCACCAGTTCTCCTCCTCCCTTCCCTTCCATTTTGCTGGTGCAGAGAAAGAAGGCAAGCATGCAGAGGCAAAAGATAAAGCATAGTGGGGAGACAGAGACATGGGCACTTTCATTCTGCCCTCTGGAGCTCCCCTTCCCATCCCCTTGCCTCTGGCCCCACACTGAGAAGTCCTGCAAGGCAAAAGACAAGGGGAGTGGGGGGAAGAAGGCAGTGTGCATTTTTCTTCTGCCCTCCAGAGCTCCACTTTCCATTGCTTTGACTCTGCTTCAGTGCTGAGAACTCATGCAAGGCAATGTGGTAGGGGAAGACAAACACATGTGAGCATTCCTTGTGCCCTCTGGAGCTCCCCCTTCCCATTGCTTTGCCTCTGCCACAGTGCTGAGAACTTGTGTGGAGGCAAAAGATAAGGCAATGGGACAGGGGAAGACATCCATATGCATGCTTTCCTTGTGCCCTCTGGAGCTCTCCCCTCCCATTGCTTTGCCTCTGCCCCAGCACTGAAAACTTGTGCCAAGGCAAAAGATAAAGCAATGGGGGGAGCACACATTCTCCTTCCTTCTCCCCTCTGGAACTCCACCCCTATTCCCTTACCTCTGGCCTGGGCATGGAGAAGGAAGGCTCCCATGCCAGAGCCCCGGAAGGGAATAGGAGGGGGATTGAGGGGGGTTATTTGGAATTTTTCCACTTTCGTGAGGGTTCTGTGCCCTGAACTGTTACAAATGTGAAGGGGGCACTGTACTTTTAAGTTGTACTGTAGTTTCATTGAGGCAGAGGCCTGGCCTAGTTTTGTAAAGAACCAAGCTCATGAATGGCGCTTCAGCACCCTCCAATGTGGCATCCTCCCTGTGTGTGAAACCACACTTCTATTATCCCCAGCCATCATTCCTGGGGGCTGTTGATAATGGAATTGTAGTTCAGCATTGTCTGAGAAGTATTGGGTTGGAAAGGCTGGTTCAGAGTTTTAAAGGTAGCAACCATCACCTTGAAATGGGCCAAAGGCAAACAGGAAGACTGTTTGTAAGTGCTATATAAAACTGATCAAAAGCCTAGGCTCCTGTCAGCTGTCCTCCCACAACATTCTGCACCAACTGAAGCTTCCAGACGTATTTTGAGGGCAGCCCCATATAGAACACATTGCAGCAATCTAATCTCGACGTAACTAGGGCAAGCATAACTATGACAAACTGAGAATCTTTTACAGAAGACAGTGGATGGTGCACCGGATGAAACTGGGCAGAAATTTGCATGAAGGAGGACAAAAGTGAGCAGAAATTTGTATTAAAATGTGTATATACGAATGTAATATACACAGGTGCCAATTTAGAAATAATTGTTCCATGATTTTATATATAGAAACACGTGACATCTCACCATAATGGGAAAACAGCAACTAGGACCATTTCTGCACTAGACTGTTATAGTGCTGTTATTCCACTTTCAACATCCTATGGAATCCTGGGGTTTGCAGTTTAGAGAGGCGTCTTGAGGGGCCATAGGATGTTGAAAGTGGAATAATAGCACTATAACAGTCTAGTGCAGAATGGCCTAGGTGACCTGTGTGCCCATCTGCGGCTGCTCACTTTAATTTTCTTGTTATTTCTTCTTAGGCTTCTTGATCTTTGAACTGAATTTAAGGATAGACAGCCCTTCAAAGAGAGAGCAGTCCTCTGCAAAGCAGAACACATGACCACTCTCGCCAAAACACTTACCTGTTCTTTTTGGGAAGAGGGCAATTCCATCCAGAATAGGTCTATACCCATCCTCCTTACAGACCATGCTTTCATCTTATCTGGATCAGAGCTTGGGAGTGCCTGGTTACTAAAGTGGTGGTACAACTATACTGCATTATCAGCAGTAACTCCACTCTTTTTTAAGTGGCATAACTGACTTTTTGTTACTTTTATAGTTATGGGGATGACCTTAATAAGTGATGGCGGAGGAGGAATGTCACATGGTTCAAGTGCAGAGTTGTGTTGGTGCCTCGTGCTGCTGCCTTGTGCTTGGTTGCAAGCGCTAAGGCAATGACAAGGTGGACAGGAGAAGTGTGTGTTTTATAAAACAGGACAGCAGATTGTAGTGTTCAAGGTTTTTCTTTTTTTTAAAGTAAGAGCTATTTTAGTTACTTTTGAGAAATGGAATATTAAAGTATTGTTTTTAACAAAAAAACTATTAGTTATGATAGTCCCTAATTATCCTTTTACAGCCTTAGAACTATAGTGACAAATAATTACCTTTTAAAAATATGTTTTGAAACTCTGAATTATGATGGAAAATACAGACAGGGGGGTTGTTTGCTCTGAATATTGGTAGCTCGATGTTACCAAACTCCGGTTGCTCTCTAGCTCAAACAAACTTCTGGACAAATTGGCTGAAGCATTCTAGGAGTTATGGTCCAGAACAGGAACTTTTCTAAGCTCTGCTGCAGTATTCTTTTCTTTTCTTTTCTTTTCTTTTCTTTTCTTTTCTTTTCTTTTCTTTTCTTTTCTTTTCTTTCCTTCTTTCTTTCTTTTGAAAACATAATGAAAAGTCAGGGATCAGCTGTTCAGCTATATACATAGATACAAGTGCTCATTACACTGTTTTTGCTTGTAAATATGTTATTTCTTCTCTGCAACATGCACTATTACTAGTAAAGCATGGAACTGTAGCAGATGTG
Organism: Ctenosaura bakeri; assembly: GCA_948474755.1. Classification (NCBI taxonomy): domain Eukaryota; kingdom Metazoa; phylum Chordata; class Lepidosauria; order Squamata; family Iguanidae; genus Ctenosaura; species Ctenosaura bakeri. The sequence continues at coordinate 134,787 of CAOLHI010000619.1, forward strand.
GGGAATGGGAGGAGAATAGACATGTTACTTGTGGGCTTCACAACAGAGTTAATATATACAATCATCTCAAAGTCCAGCCCTCTGTACTGGTAAAACCACACAGTCTAAGCCATTTCTGGACTAGACTGTTATAGTGCTATTATTCCACTTTCCACATCCTATGGAATCCTTGGGGTTTGAAATTTAGGGAGGGGCATTCAGAATTCTCAGCCAGAGAGCTCTTTGACCTCAGTAAACTACAAGCCCCAGAATTCTACAGGATGTTGAAAGTGGAATAACAGTGTAGTGCGGAAATGGCCTAACACAGGGGTGAACAAGTGTGTGAGGGCTGGAGCCAATTTTTATTCCCACCTCATCCCTCAGTGGGCCACATGGATGCATTCCAGTTGACTTGGAAGTGACCCATAATTACTTCTCGTCTTAGTTTTTCTTTATTTCTGACTAATTTCTTCTGCCACTTTTTCTTCTTCTTGGGACACTGGGAGGCAAATTTAGCCAAGCTGTGACATTATAATGCATTTTGGCAAAGGTTTTGGTGGTTTTCATGATCCTTTGCCAGGGAGTCCAGATGTGGGGTGTCTAGAAGGGCTTAGAGGCTGCCAAAAATTATGTTGGGGGCCTATACATGGTCCACAGGTCCACTCCTGGTCTATCTTCACCCTAGCTGCCTCAGTGGGGCCTGGTGTTCCACATTGTCAAAGATCAGAGAGGCAACATGATCACTGTAAACAAAAGAGATTTAGTCAGCCTTCCAAAGGCCTCTGGGGGCAGGCAGGCACATCTGAGCCTCCTGTGGGAGGGAGTTCCACGAGGAAGGTGACATAACACAAAAACAGCCATGAAGGCTAAACCTGTGAAGCACAAACACAAAGCAGGGGCTATCTCTGTTGCCTCCAGTCTTAACAGATGAGGGGGCCCATTTAGGAAGAGAGGACTCCCTGCAGTGTCTTTGGTTTTACAAATGGGGTGTTGGCATTGGTACAGAAGGACCACAATAAGGTTTTCTCACTTGCAAAATGTTATTTGGATCATGTGTTTGACATGTTATAGAAAGAAGTACAGAGCACTGCACCTAATTTTTTGAACAGAGCTTAGAAAAAAACCATGCTCGTTGGAGGATGTTGCAATTCAACAAATTAATTTTTCCAGGTTTTGTTCTGAAGAAAGAAAGACACATGCTATAGCAGAGCCCTTTAATTTTAAGTCTGTGTGGGCAGCATACAGGACTGATTTAATTTTAAGTGTTACTCTTTAATTTTAAGTTTGTGTGGGCAGGTTGCAGGAACTCATTGCTGAGGCTACTTGATACATGCTCAGAGGTATTTTTTTAAAATTATTTTATGTAACATGGTTGAGCTGGCTGGAGACAGGTAGCACATCGTACAAGATTCAAAAGTGGCTTGAAAGATCATTTTCTGCTAATGGCACAAACATGCACAGTAACAGAGACACTGATACACATACTTATGAAATTGACTCTTCTGCTCAAACAAGTGTTGCAGGTTTTTGAACAACACCAAAACCTGACAAGCTTGTTTGCCCATAGGGAAGAGTGGGATGAAGAGCATATCAAACATGAGCAACAATCTCCCTTGATAACTGTCTTGATAACTGCCTTCAAAACTTGGGATAAGGGTGGGCTACTGTCTGTCTACTGTCTACTCTCTGTTTCTAGCAAAGAAAGAGTATGGCCATTGGTAGGATATGTTAAATAGCAATAGCATTTATTTCTATACCGCTTATCAACTGAGTGTTATCTAAGCGGTTTACAATGTATTTTAGCTAATTGCCCCCAACAAGCTGGGTACTCATTTTACCGACCTGCGGAAGGATGGAAGGCTGAGTCAACCTTGGAGCCCGGCAGGATCGAACTCACAACCTTGTGGTTGCAGTACTAGCATTTAATCACTGCACCACCAGGGCTCCTAAACAAAACAGGTTGTACCTCAGTGACAGAGAAGTTGTGCTTCACATCTAAACCCCAGAGCACTGCTATTCCTGTGGTTGAAAAATCAACATTTGTAAAAGAATTCCCCTCCCCCCATGATTCTTCTGTAGGAACAAGCGTCCCTTAAAACAGGCCATAATAGCATACCCTCCAACTGTTCCAGTTTGGAGGTACAGGCCCAATTAATTCTTTATCATCCCACTTATTCAGCAACTGTTAAAAATGCCCCAATTTTTCTCTTCTCCTCCTCCCACTTTTCCCCTTTGTCCTCAACTTACTTCAGTTGTTGCAAACAGAGTTCAAAGCTAGTTTGCACTGAATAAACTCAGCAGGAGGGAGAGAAGAGGAGTGGGTTGAATCTTGTCCTTCTCAGTACCCTTAGGCAAAAGCAAACTGCGGCAGCCTTTCCTATGCATTCATCTTCATTAATAACTTTGCCATCTTGACCATGCTCTGATGTTGTTTGGTCACATGAGTTTTCATTTGTGAAATGTTAGAAGGTTTGTATAGGTCATTGGAGCAAAACCACTTAGATTCCTGTGTTTTGTTACTTTTTTGTGGGGAGACCACAGTTGCTACAATCCACTGGGGAAGCTGTAACCCTCCCCGCCCCCACCAAGTAAATTTTCCAGACTCTTTCTGTTTTGATGTAGTAACTTCAGGGCTGTGGTCTCTCTCCTCTGCTCTTTACAGACAGCAACTTTCTCCTGGCCAATGCTCAGGTGCATCGCGGGTTTCCCATCGTCTACTGTTCTGACGGATTTTGTGACCTCACGGGCTTTGCCAGGACAGAAGTCATGCAGAAGAACTGTAGCTGTCGTTTTCTCTATGGCAGTGAGACCAGCGAAGCCGTTTTGCAGCGCATCGAGAAAGTATTGGAAGGAAAGCAAGAGTACCAGGCAGAAGTCTGCTTCTATAAGAAGGGAGGTAAGTTTGTGAAGAACCTTCCTCTTTGGGTATGGGTGTATAGGCAGATTGCCCAGTGGGAAGATCTGTTGCAGAACCACTGTTGAGTCCTATCCCAGGTGGAGCACAAGTGGAGGATAAGGGAATTTTTCACTTGTTGTTGTATGCCTTCAAGTCATTTCCTACTTACAGTGGCCCTAAGGCAAATCTATCATGGAGTTTTCTGGGGCTGAGTGTGTGTGATGTGTCTACTGTCACTCTGTGGGTTTCCATGGCTGAGCAAGAAATTGAACCCTGGTCTCCAGGGCCACACCACACTACCCATCCTCAAAGGCTCTCAGAATCCTCCTATGGATTACAATGGGATGGAAAATATCTATGATGAGGAAGGCATGGAGTCTTATAATGAAGAAAGTAACACTGGACCCAGTGGGGCCAAAACTGTTGCCCCTCGTCCCAAAACATTCCTTTTGAGGACCTTACCTCATAGAGCTTTCTGCAGATGCATTTGTAGTCTTGGGATATCTATATTTCTGGTGATGGAGATCCTTTCCTTTGGCATAAGCAGATCTCTGTGGTGCTTGTATCTCTCCAACTAGTAGATCTGGAAATGAGGGTAGCATAATGAGTAAATGGTTAAACTGTAGAATGTACACAGACATAAAAGGGCATCCTGTAATCCAGGTTTCCTGGGTTCTTTCTGCCCACCTCTTGGAAGTGAATGTGTCCAGTGAGACATCCACTTCCCTGGTAAAGGATGGGTGTTTTACATCATAGGTGTCTTCTTCACTCAATACCCCAAGATCCCTGTTTTCTTCTGGGCTCAAATGAAGATATGGGTTATATACTACAGTACAGAGTGTTCTGTACAGACAGAAACAGCCCAGCGGGGGTTTGGACTGGAAGGCTTTTGGAATCTCTTCCAGTTCTATGCTTCTATGGAAAATTTCTTTGAACATCTCACTCCCTGCCCCAGCCAATGATCTGTGTATCTATATCTTTGTGGAGGCTGCTAAGGGTGATTGTCTAATTTACAACTCACAGTTGGGATGACAAAAGCATATAGAGTGGAGGTTTCTCTATCTGGCTTTCCACCGAAATGCTAGGAAGCAGCTTCCTCCAAGCTCATGCCCTCTAGATGGGTTGGAATGCAGCTCCCATTATCACTAGTGAACATCACCATATTGTCTGGGGATGGTTTAAGCCAGCAAGTCCAGAGGACACCAGCCTGTGAAAAGCTGTGGAGAGATCAATAGCTGCACCTCAACGTGTGTAAAATAGACTTTTCTGGACTGCTAAAGGCAGGACAATCACATAATTCCTGTGATGTAGTGTTGTGATGTAATGTTATGACCATGTAGGCTGGGAATGATAGTGGTTACAATCCAGGACATCTAGAGGTGTGGGCTTAAGACTTGGCCCACCAGATTGTAATCCATAGTATGCAATATTGTATCCAGACCAGAGATAGGAAACTGTGATCCTTGGGCTACCTATAGCTCCAAACCATTTGTTGTAGCCCCTCAAGTTCCTCCAAAGCTGCCAGATTCCCTCCTTAACAAAACAGAGTGAAAAATGTTCTATTGAAAATTGTGGATTATGTCCACAAACACAACCTGGAGTGGCATTAGGCTTCAAGATAACTCCCTCATACTTTCCTGACCTAGAACACTTCAAAAAGCAATCAGAAAATTGGCTGATAAACCCAGAACTGTGAACTGAAAGCAGACTTCTGAGGTCAATATTCAGCTGATTTTTCAACTGCAGAGGCATGAGAGGTGAGAATTGCCCCTACTCCTTCTGTGATGCCCATTCCTGCTCCAGATATCAGAGTGAATAACTGTATATATTGACAGAACTTTAAGTCAACGTAAGAACTGTATCAACGTCTTGGAAAAGTGCTCCTAAGAAATGTATATTGTAACTATTATTATTAGTTCTCTGGTATCCACTGCATACACCTCCTGTGCTTAAAAATAAAACCGAAAAAGGAAAACAAAAGAAAGCTCTCAAAATAGTCCCAAGTATTGAAACAAACAAGCAAACAATTTTTTTAAAAAGCAAAACCCAAGCAGTTGCCAAAGGAATATGTAATATATTAATAAAAATTAACCACCTGCTGATTCTTGGAAAATGTCATCATCAGAAGTGTCTGTAAATAGCCAACAGACAGACCAAGCAGAAACAGTGTAAGAACCAGAGCCAGTTCTAGAAAGGAGATGGGTAGATCCAGGCTTCCTAGATCCAGTTTGCTCCTCCTGAGATCCATCAGCCAGAGTTACATAGAAAAGAGTAGATATCAGATAGGTAGATATCTGTAGATAGATGTCTGTGGCAGCTGGTAATGAATCCACATTGTCAGCAAGGCAATGAATCTGGTCAAGATTTTAGGTGAAACTTTTAAAGTGCTATCCAAGGTGCTAGAATCTAAAGCCTCTTGAAAATTCAGGCTAAAAGTCAGAGTGAATTCACCACCACACTGACATAGGAGCCACCAGCTGCCACTTGCAGACATACAAGAATGAAAAGTATGGGACCCTTTAAATATATGGTTTGGCATAGGAAATTTTCACCAGTACTAGATCCAAGTTTAATAAGTCACTCATTCCACATGAAAATCCACTCCCAATTGTTCCTTAATCATTTTTCTACAGAAGCATGATGGGCCATGGCGCTTTTAAAATGTTGCTACTGTCAGACAGTTGGGAAACTGTAGCAATCCTTACCAACTTGCTGTCAAGAATCCCAAGGAACCTTCTGTCAGCCCTTGATAAAAAAGATTTGAATAGCATTTGTAAAAAACGGATGATTATTATTAGTCTCGGGGGAGGGGGTACATTTTTGTCCCCTTAGGCTTTCCTTATGAATGCTCTTCTAGCCTCCTGTAGAATGACGGCATATTCCTTACATTGTTTTCCCTTGTCTGCTAATATTTACACCGATCTCTGATCAAGGCATTAGCTGAAATTTTTGTACAATTAATTTGTGTTAATAGATGCTCTTTTGATGTCTGTTTGAGACTGAACTCTTTTTCAGCATACTTTTCTTTTTTAAATTAAATCTCCTGCTGTGCTATATAGTCCTTGGTCTCCCTCTGGAGATTTACCCAAACCTAGGCATCGGATGTGTGTTTTTACAAAGCTGTTTTAATTTGGGTCAGATCATAGCAGCTTCATTCAACCCAAACCAACACAAGGATGGCTCTATAGTGCTGCCAGGTTTTAGTTTTTCAGAGAGCACTTGAGCATGGGTAGAATGCCATCCCATCCTCAAGAAGAATACTATTTTTTTTTCTAAACAAACTTGATCAAAGGAAAGAGGGGTTTTTTGAAAGTACAGAGTGCCTTCCGCTGTAAGAAGATATACCTCTAAAATTGGTCCACTCCAAGAGGATCTTTTGGAGCATTTTAGGTCCATAAGGTTTCTTTTGTTGTAGGCTTAAGGAAAACTGCAGGAAGAGATTCAATGAGGGTCAATTCAGCACGAAACTTCAATCTGTCCTGAAAAAGTAGGAGAGGGTTAGAGATAGCTGCTGATGAGCATTGCAGGGATTATGTGTGTGGAGGGGGTTTGATCTTTTCCTAGGGCTGGATTAAGACTTGCAGAGGCCCTAAATGTAAACAGTCACAGCTGGTGGTGTTGATGTGAATTCTCTCCAGGTTTTAGACTGAACTTTGAAGTTGCTATTTGAGGGTGTTGGGTCGCTAAAAGAGGGTCAGCACCTTGAATAGTTCTTCTAAAGTTCACTCTAAAACTCAGAACAGATTCAGCGCTTGACTGACTCAGAAGCCACCAGCTACAAGTGGTATCGAAGATGCATGAAGTTTAAGAAGCCCAGTATCATTGCACCCAAATGTGAATTATTCTAATATATATAATTCTAATGGATTTTTTTTCTTATTGCATTTTTGCCTTGTGTTTCTGTGTTGTTGTATTTAGAGGCTCCTGATAATCTGAGGTCCTAAACTGCAGTTGACTTAGTTTGTGTGTAATTATTACGCAGATCCCTCCAATACACACAGAACATGCAAAAGACATACAAAGTTTTGTTCTTTTTGCTCTTCCCTATATGCAGGAACAGCCTTTTGGTGCTTGTTGGACATTGTACCTATCAAGAATGAGAAAGGCGAGGTAGTTCTTTTCCTCTTCTCCTTCAAGGATATCACCGAGAACCATGGGAAGAGCCACCTCAGTGAGAAAAAGGATGGTGAGGCACTATTGGGAAAATGATTTTGGTTCAGCAAGCATGTTGCAGGGTACATGCAGGATAGCAGGAGGTGAGGGAGAGTCAGGATGGAGACAGAACTCAGGAACATTGTTTTTGATCTACACCTCTGAGAAACCTCCAACCATCATGCCCAGTGTCCAAGCTAGCTAGATAGTTATAAGAATTGTAGTGCCAAAAAAGCAACTTTCCTAGGTTCCAGATAATGAAGCACAGAGGGTAAGGGATATCCCTTAAGGCAGTCTTCAGTTATGAGCCTATGTGAGCATTCCATGAAAGAAGAATGGAGAAAGAACACCAACGATTCCTTCTTTTTGTGTCTTTTCACCTGGGATGCTCATAGCCAACATGATGGTTGGCACCACCTGTCCATTCCTCAGAAAAATGCTCTTTCCACTTCCTTTGGAAAGAATAGGGAGAGGATACATAAGCAGCGCAGGCTTCCTCTCCTCTGGACCTTTTCCAGTGGGGGAAGATGTGTATTATTTCTAGTGGATCTCATGCATGTCCGTTTGGTCAAATCACGTTTCCATTAAACATGGAAGTATGCGTAACTGTGCCTCTCCTCTCCTCTCCTCACCATTAAGAGCACTATCTGGAAGCTGAGAAAGTGACATAGCTCAATAGCAGAATACATGTGCTCCATGCAGAAGGTCCCAGTTTCAGTTCCTTCAAGTGGGGCTAGAAAAAAAAAATCCAGTCTTAAATTCTGGAGAGCAACTTCCAGCCAATGTAGACAATACTAGCCTAGATGGACCAATGTCCTGACTCAGTACAAAGTTGGTTCCTATGTACCAAATTAGCAATTTTTTAAAAAGTTATATTCACTTTCAAATATGTCTTTAAACACACATTTCTCTAGGGGCAAAGGCAAGAGGTCAGTTTGCATCAAAATCTTAAAAGATCAAGTTCCTCAGTGCTCCTAGTTACATTCCGAGCTTGGATATGTTAATTTTTTGCACTGCAACTCCCAGAATCCCCTAAGCAGCATGACAACTAGCTATGATGGATGAGGAATTCTACAAGTTGCAGCTCCCAAAAATAACTTTTCCAAGCCCTAGTTGTGTCCCATATCAACTGTGCCATAATAGGGGTGGGAGCAGGGACAGTGTTGGTATCGTGCTGCATTCAAAAAGACTTTGGCTGGATGTTAGAAAAAATGTTGGCTGGTCAAGGTTGCCAACAGGATTTTCCTCAAAACTGAAAGACCGAGGAACTTAATTGGTTAAGTAAGTTGATTATGCCTCATAGAATCACAGAATCATAGAGTTTGAAGGAGCCGTATGGTTCATCAGTTCCAACCCCCTACTCAGCACAGGATCTCCAGCTAGAGCATCCCCTGTATGTAGTTGCCCAGCCTCTTTCTGAAGACATCCAGAAAAGGAGACCTTGCCACCTCTCTAAGAAATTGCTTCCATTGACAAACCATTCTGTCAAGAGGTTCTTTCTAATGTTCAATTGAAATCTACCTTCCTGTAACTTAAAACCATTAGACCTAGTTCTATCCTCTGAGGCAGCAGAGAACAAGCCTGCACTCTCTTCTTTGTGGCATCCCTTCTCTTCACCAAGCTCAGTTTCTTCAACCTCTCGTCATATGTTTTGTTCTCTCTACCTCTTATCACACTTGTATCTATTCTCTGAACTCGCTCCAGCTTGTCTGTACCCTTAAAATGAGGCACACAGAACTGACCACAGTACTCTAGATGAGACCAGACCAGTGTAGAATGCAGTGGGTTTGTTATTTTCCTTGACTTGGAAACTATGCTTCTATTAATGCAGGTTAAAATAACATTTGCCTTCTTTGCTGCTGCATCATACTGCTGGCTCATGTTCAGCTAATGGTCAACCTTAATCCCAAAATCCTTTCCCCATGTGTTATGCTGAGTCAAGTATCTCCCATTCTATGCTTGTGCATTTGGTTTTTGTGGCCTAAATGTAGAATTTTGCATTTGTCTCTGTTGAATTTTATTTTTTAAATTTTAGCCCAGTTTTCTAGTTTATCTAGGCCCTTTTGAATTCCATTCCTATCTTTAAATGTGTTAGCCACCCCTCTCAGTTTTCTGTCATCTACAAATTTGACAAGGATTCCCTCCATCCAATCAGCTAAATCATTGATAAGAATAATTAAGAGCCTCAGCAGCACTCCACTTGAGACCTCGTTCCATTTGAAGCACAGCCACTGATGACAACTTTTTGAGCATGGGTTTCCAACAGTTATGGATCCATCTAATAATGTTTTCATCTATTCCATATTTAATCAGTTGGCTAATCAAAATTCTATGGCAGTTCTTATCAAATGTTTTGCTGAAATCCAGATAAATGACATCCACAGAATTCCCACCATCTATTAAACTGGTGACCTGATTAAAAAAAAAAAGATAAGGTTAGTTTGGCAGGATTTGTTCTTGACAAACCCATGCTGCCTTCTACTAATCACTGCATTGTCATCAAGATACTTGCCAATAGACTCCTGTATAATCCATTCTAATATTTTTCCTAGTATTGAGGTCAGGCTGACTGACCTGTAGTTTCCTGGGTCTTTTTTCTTTTCTTTTCTTTTTTAAAGAGAGGGACAATGTTTACTTTTTTCCAGTCCTCTGGCACCTCAACAAGATTTTTCAAAAATGATGGCAAGTGGTTCTGCAAGTATGTCAACCCACTTCCTTCAGTACTCTGAGATACAGTTCATCTAGCCCTGCAGATCTGAATTCATTTAAGTTAACTAGGTGATTCCTAACAACTTATCAGTCTTGATTTGCAACCCAGATTCTGTGCCAAAGTCTCTGCTGTTGCATAAGGTTGAAGGCAGCAGCTGGTACCTTAGATTTTCTTAGTATTTAAGCCTATGCATACATACCTGGGAGTAAGTCCCATTACATATGACAGGACTTACTGAGACTTGAATAAGATTGCTTTGTCAAGGTCACCTTCAGTGACAGATACAAAGATGCCCATTTCTTGAGACCAGGATGGCTAGTTTTTTGACTAATGATAACATAATTAAGCAAGATTCCTGCTGTTTAGAAGCACGTTGGACTAGGTGAACCCACAGGATCCAGTTTAAATTTTATTTTGTGACTAGAGACCAGTAGCCAAATATTTGGGTGGCCAGCTCATATTTGAATTTATTTTCTTTTATTATCCCTTTGGCTTGCCTCTTCTAGAATCCTCCAGTTCCAAAGATTGTTGGTCATTGCTCTGTCTTCCCTATATGACAGGGTTTCCCCCCCCCCTGTTTGAGCTTTCACTTCACTTACAAAGCTGTCTTGTTTATGATTGTCCTCTTGTTGACAGCTTTGTGAACCCTGTATGAAATCACATTATCATAAGCCTTGGCATCTGAGAGGACTTGCCCCTGAGAGATAACAGCAGACTTTGAGAATCACATATAGGATTCTGAAGTCAGCATTTCCGGATTGGATGGAGAGTCTGAAGGAAGGACAGCAATTTGTCTGGAGGGAACAGGAAGGAAAGCCAAAGAGAACAAAATGGTTGCTTTGGAGCCTATACAAAAATACACACCACTGTTTGTAACATCAGGGCTGTGACTCCAGTGACTCCAACTCTTTCTCTTCTCTTCTAGAAAAGCACCGTTGTAAGAAGGCAGGGAGTTCCCACCTGCGGGCAGCCAGGAGACAAGGGCGCACAGCTCTCCACCATCTCGCCAGCCAATTCTCCAAGAAGGAACGGACAGAGATGAAGATCAACAGTGTAAAGACATAACCTGCTTGTAGAGGAGAGGGAGGTTGAGGGATCTCTGTGCTCCAAATTTCTCAGTTTTGTACATGCCGGCATATTTGTTTCTGAATCGTACTCCCTCCCCAAATAACTTCCTCTGATAGACATTGTTCCATTTTGAAGTGGGGGTTTCTTGGAGATGAGAGTTTGGGTCTAGGCCTGGGTGATTCAGCTAGGACATCTGCAGTTCTGCCCTTTGTGAAATCTGATCACATCTTCAGTGGATCTGAGGAGGCTTCCAACAGAAAGGACTAAGATCATGGCCCTCCAGAGGCTTTTGGGCTACAATTCCTATCATCCCTCACTACTGGGAGCTAGTGCAAGTTGCAGTCCAGCAACATCTGGAGGGACACATGATCCCTACCATCTGTCATTTTGCGCATTTAAACAAAACTAGTTCTTTGGAGTAACTACTCCTGATGAGGAGCCATTTGCATGCTCTCTCCAAGCAGAGTGCCTCTCCCAGAGTCCAGAGACATGATTTTGGGCAGCAGCCAGTGCCTACAGTGTGTTAATAGCATTACGCTCACCACTTTGAAGGCCATTAATTCTGCAGCCTCAACTGAGGGTCACCTTTCAGCTGCAGACTTTACTCTTTTGAAGCAGCTTAGAGGCTTCCCTAGATGGTGGGAATGATGCAACAGATGAAGACCACGGTGAAGCAGAGGTTTCATAGGGCTAAATAAGGGGAGAACTACCCAAAGCCCAATTCAGGGCCATGCTGACTACTGAATTTAAAACAAGGATGGAAAGTATAATGCTTTCTAGATGTTTCTGGTTTGCCTTCCTCATCAGCTTTCGCCAGCCTAACCAATGGTGAGAGATGATTGGAATTATAGTCCAACAAGCTCTAGAGAGCCACAAGATGCCTTTGCCTGGTTTAAAGAAAGTGTGTATGAAAGCTTATATGCACAAGAGAGAGAGAATGCTAAAGAGTGATGCAAGGGGCCAGACCTATAACTTTTCAGAGGTGAGTTGAAAAACTCTCTGTGCAAACAGAGGTGCTCCCTTTTTCACCATGAACTCACCTGTTCCAAAATCAGGAGAAATGGTAACAAGTAGTAGCTGAGTTTGATTCTCTGATTTGGGATAAAGCTTAGTAAAGTTACTTTTGGGCACTACAATTCTTAGAGTCCCCCAGTGTTTGACAAGCTGGCTGGGTGATTCTCAGGGTTCTGTAGTTACAAAAAGATAAATTTTGAAGCTCTGTTTTTTGAGACAGGGGAGAACAAGTCTGACTCTGCACCTCATAAGGTAGTTTATATGATGAGCCAAGGGCTTAAGACATTGTGGGGTTCCTAAAAGCAAAAAAGTCGTGAGTCTTTTTTTTTTCTTTGTTGTCCTCTCTATTACCTAATCAACGTCATTTGGCAGAATGGGTAGTCAGTGGTTGGTTGTCATTCTGTCTGGGTTTCTTTCCACCACCACAAGCACACTTTCTTAAATTACACAGCCAGCATTTGCTCAGTTCAAGAGTATATCCTCATCCCTTTGAGGGGTGCCTTTGTACTTCTTTTATAGTGGATTTTATTTTTGTGGGGAAAGCAATACAGTACTGCTTGTCTCTTGGTGGCATATTTGAGAGTTGTGCCATGTAGCTGCCAGTCTGACTTTGCCACAGGACTTGGTCTGTTTGTTTATATATTGTAGGGTGGATGGGGTGGGAAGGAAAGTGTTGGTGGCCTGGCAGCAGCTGGAAATCCAACCCTGGCAAGAAGGGCCCCCTGCTGACAGCTAAGACCTCTGCTCTTTCCCTCTGCCTCTCTTCATGCCTTGACAGCTGTTCCCCTGTGACCTAACACCAAGGCAGATTAAAAGGCTTTGGGCTGCTTGAGGGAAGGGTGGTGGTTGGAGGCCGCAGGGCATGTGGGGGGAGGCATGAGGGGTGTGGTGGAGATATACACTGTTGAACAACAGCCTCAGCAGCTGCTCTTGCAAGCTATCCATTCTGTAAACCCCTTCCCTGCCACAAGTGGGGGAAAAAATCCAGAGGCTGACATGCACTAAGCTGATAATGGTGGGCAATTTCCCTACAGAAGGACTGGCTTCCCGATCCTCATCCACACTCAAGGGGCTAAGGAGCTTTGTTGGAGAGGGGTGTTTGGGAAGAAAGTGGTCCCAGAGGAATTGTAAAGGATTATCTTGGGTGGCCGTAGGAAGTGTGTGCACGTACGTGCATGTGCTGGGCAGTGGTGACAGTGCCCCACTTTTTTGAGATTTCCAAAACTGGATCACACTAGATGTTTGAAAGCCATCTAGTGTTGTGGGATTGTTGGCAGACAGACCCAAAGAAAAAAATAGAAAAAAACCATTTTTTATAAGCCTGAGAACTCCACTGCAGAGGAAATGAATGCTGTTTTGGGACTTCCTCCCTCTTCTTCCTCTGTTTTTCTCTCCCCTGCCCCCTTACCTACATTCTCTCTGACCTATAGATCATAGTAATCAAGAGGTGGGTCATGATCCAAAAACCTTCCGCCATTTTGTTGTGGGTGAACCCTTTGGCACTATAGACTAAAATATCTGCAGGGCCAAAGATTCCTTGCCCTTGACTTCTAAGTTATTCTTGCTTTTCAAGAGAGAATGATAGGAGGAAAAAAATGGTGAGGAAGATGGAGGGGGGAGGGGGAGAAGAAAAGATACATATGTTGTTGGCTTGTTTGTTGTTGTTATTATTGTTTTTTAAACTATGTAAACTTCATCTTATAGGTTAGGGTTAAAAATGGTCCCTGGATCTTAAAAGTTTGAAAATTATTTCCATTCCACACCAACCAACCAACCAACCCACTGTGGTAGTCATAGGGCATTTACCTGACAGCTAACTAGAACTAGAGACATTAGAATACTCTTACATTTCTCTTGCTTTGGATTATGTTTGCTATTTCTAGAGTCTCAGGCCCTTTCTGCAACGCACCTTTAACATGGAGCTGGCGTGCGGGGATCGTGCAAGCAGCCTCCAGCAAGAGGCTCTCGCATCCTCGCTGCTTCAACTCTGCACGAGCTGCCTGCTCCCGAGCAGGCAGTGCGAGAGCCCCACCTCTTCCTTCCGCAGTGCAGCCTGGGGCTTCCCCAGGCTGCGCTGGGCAGGAAGTGCAACCTCTGCAGCTCCGGAGGTTCCACATGCATGGGAAGTGTGCGCGGGGCCCTGGAGCAATGCACGATTGCACACCATTTCCAGCTGAAAGCCGAAAATGAAAAAGTGCACGAGTGGCACCTGCCCTACCCTGGAGTGTCACACGATTGTGAGTGCGTTGTGCAGATCGCTCCTCACAATCACGCAACGCTTCAGGCGCCCTTTCGCATGGCAAATGCTGTGCAAAAAGGGCTACAGAGAAGCAATTTTGAATTTCTTCTCCAAGGCCATTTCCATACTACACTGTTATAGTGCTATTATTCCACTTTCAACATCCTGTGGCATTCTGGGGTTTCTAGTTGACTAAGGCCAAAGAGCTCTCTGGCCAAGAATTCTAAAGGCCCCTCCCTAAATTGCAAACTCCAGGATTCCATGGGATGTTGAAAGTGGAATAATAGCACTATAACAGTGTAGGGCACCTGCATTCAGCTTCCCAAACTAGTTTTCTCCAACCCTTTCATTTCAAAACAAGTGGGACATGTTAGAATGGGCTTCTACAACCAGAGGTCCTCCAGATGTGTGGATGATAAGCCCCATAATCTCTCCTATTGTTGGTTGGGGATGTTGAGAGTTTTAGTCCCAAACCTCCAGGATATACCAGGTTGGAGAAAGTTGGAGGAGCAACTGTTGTTGCTCTGAATCTAATCTAATTTGCTAATCTAAGTACAACTTAGATTAGCAAATCTTATGTAGATCCCATTAACTGGATGTGATAATTTAATCATGAGTAATTTATCTCATTAATGTCAGTGGGGCACTAATCCAAATGCTACCAGTGAATCCAGACCCATATTTTTAAACTTTCTCAATAGCTACCTTTGCAGCTTTTGCTGAAAATCAGGTTAAAAATGTGCTTATATGAATGAAAGAATGAATGTGGCTTATGAATCTCTTATTGCCTTTGCCTCATGGGCTGCTGAATGAATGTGTTCTTGGACCACTGTTAACATGATGCTGACAGGGATTAGAGAACCCATCTGCCTGGTATCAGGGGTCACATTCAGTATCTACATCTTACAGATAAGATGTGCTTAATATTTTCTCTGTTTTGGTGAGTTTGTCCATCCACTGAAAGGACGGGAGTATATTCAGGGATTTTCAGAATGTATAATTCAAAGACTTTTCATAGTGGATGGCAATCCAGTCTTTAAATATAAGTTATCTGGGTGTTCTTCCCATTTATTTTACCTTTTAAAGAAATCTTGCTGCGGCTGCTGCTTCTAGCTTAGCTGGATAAAGTCATCCTGGGAATACCATCATGACATAGCACCATTCTCAGGGGCATTTTTGGGATGGCAGGCAATTACACATGGCTGCCCTCCCAAAAGGGACAGGAAACATATGGCCCTCAAGATGTTGTTGGAGTTCCAGCTCCCATCATGTTTCACCATTGCTCTGCTGGCTAATGCTGAAGGGAGTTGCACTCCAACCTTTGAGGGGGGCACACATCCTATGTGACAAAATGCTGAAAAACTGCTAGGCCCCATTCTTTCACCCACTAGTACTTGTGAATGCCCCATCCCCTTAGTTTCATGTGCCACTGAGAAGCTGGGGACTAAGATTATCTTCTCCTGTGCCCTTCAGGATGTCTTCGAGAGCAAGCCCTCTGTGCCCGAGTATAAAGTAGCCTCCGTGCAGAAGTCACGCTTCATCCTCCTCCATTACAGCATCTTCAAAGCCCTGTGGGATTGGCTCATCCTCCTGGCCACTTTCTACGTAGCTGTGACTGTTCCTTACAACGTATGCTTTACAGACATTGAAGACAGCTTGGCAACTGCCCGCAGCACCATCGTTAGTGACATTGCTGTGGAGATGCTCTTCATTGTTGGTGAGAATAATGCAATTCTGTCTTCTCCTGGAACAGGAAATAATCATATGTGTATGTATATATATAAAAATTAACTGAGAGGAGCAGAGGGGAGGAGAGCGGGAGAGAAGTGTTCTGTTATATAACACCATGGAACAACAGGAGAGGTATGGGGAGAGATGTTGCCCTTCAGACGTTGTACTGCACTTTCCATCACCCTTTACTACTTCTGTTGTGGCAACAACTGATGAAAATTGCAGTCAGAAGTGAAGAAGGGAGGCAAGGTCTCTAGGGCAGGGCTTTCCAAACAGTGTGCTGTGACACATTAGTGTGTTGCCTGAAGTGTGTAGGTTTGTTGCCTATAATCTTGGAAGTGTTATTATTTATAAATCATATATTTTTTTTAAAATGTATGAAAGGTTTTAATGAGATGTTGTGTCCCCTTACAGTTCATTTTTACAATTTATGTATGTGTTCGTATGTCTTATAAGGGGTTAGTTTAACCTTCCATTTGCAACTGTGTCATGACATGATGCATGTCTAAAAGATGTGTCACTAACATGAAAAGTTTGGAAAGCTCTGCTCTAGAGTATGGTGCTCTGGAAGGCCCAGATCTCTGGAAGTCTGCTTAGTAATAAAAACAAACAATACATTACAAAATAAATTTTGGTACCTCAGCAGACCAAAGAGCTGTAACAAATGGTTATTGTTAAATTTAGGAGAGAGCCTGAACATCCATCTTGTCCCAGGCCCAGGCCCAGTGCCAATTTTTAGCAACTGTGGTTGCAGTGCAGTACCATTGGGTGAACCAAATCTACCCCTGCACTACAACAGGTGCAGCTAAGGCAGACACAACCTGTACAGAGAGGCAAGATGGGACCCAAATACATATAATACAGCGTGCATGTTGTAAAGAAAATATTGCCTAATATTATGCTAGCTTCTTAGTAATCACCACTGATGATTATATTATATGCTACTTTTCTTTTCTGTTTAGAACAACCAGAAAAGTTTATAAAGTAGTATACAGTCACATAGGGACGGGGAACAATGGGAACGGATTGCCCGGGGCAGCAATGTTTTGGGGCGTCCTGGCCCATAGCCGTGCCCCTGTGAGCCCTGGCCACACCCCCACGCCCTGTGGCCATGCCTTCACACACAGTGGCCATGCCCCCTACACCATGCCCCCCTCCTGCCCCCCCTCCACACACTCCAAGCTCCGCCATTGGTAGTATATGAAAAGAGAAGTGCTTGTTTGCTTGGAGGCTTAGGCTGGGCAGCAGGGCAGACAGAACAGTATGCTTGCAGCCTCTCTGGCTCTGCACTTATAGCCCAGCAAAATATTAAAACACTGAAACAGTAAATAGTGCTGGGTAGTATAAGAAAAAATGGGAGACATGCTACTATTGTGTTGTACTGCATTGTACTGTATTAGAGTGTTTTATTTATCCTTCCCCTGTGAACCCAGAGCAGATAGTTGTCTATATAATGGCAAACAGATTTAAATCACAAATTACTAATATCACACATTTTGAATATAGCAATAGCAATAGCAGTTACATTTCTATACTGCTTATCAGTGTGAAGCACTCCCTAAGCGGTTTACAATGTGTTAGCTAATTGCCCCCAACAAGCTGAGTACTCATTTTACTGACCTACAGGATGGAAGGTTGAGTCAACCTGGAGCCCTGCAGGATCAAACTTACAATGTTTTGGCTGCAGTGCTGGCATTCAGCCACTGCATCACCAGGTTGCAGTGGTTGAATGTGGTCGAATATAAAAAATCGTAAGTTGCAAATATGTAAAAAAATGCAATAAAAAATAAACCCAATGCAAATTAAAAACAATAAAATAATCTCACAATTTGTGTCTTGAGCAGTTCTGAAATCTCCAGTGAACTTTTGGGATACTCTTCTGTAAGCATACTGCTAGAGAATATTAGACACTTTCACAAATTAACATATTTCCAGAGTTACATTAATTAGGAGTGAAGGAAGGATACACAGTTTATAAAAGCTTTTAAAGATGTGCTCTGCATAGGGTTGATTAGCAGAGATAGCTAAGAAGGGAATTCTGATATGTCAACAGGCAATATAACTGCAGTATGTGATGCAATCAGGGCAGGTCTTTGAGGCAGACCTCCAGGCCCTCACTCAGCAGAAAAAGAGGTTGGTCTCCTAGACACAGCAGGGATGGCTCTCCACAATTTGAAGTCATATATATGTCAATTAGAAAGAGGGAAGTGGACAGGGTCATTATGTCCCGAAAATTGAAAGGAGCACTATTATTTCTGGATGCTGGAGAGAAAGAACAGTAGATGGCTTCTGCAGTTTTGAGTTTCCTGGGAGAAAACTAGAAAAAGTTATGTTTTTGGACCACGGCTCCTAGAATCACTCAGCCAACATGGCCCATAGTCCATGCTCTATCAAAGGGGCACATTGGACACAGTGTGTGCGAAGTAGGTCGATATCCCAGTCTTTGAGGACTACAGATCCCCACCCCACCCCCAGTAATAGTCACTGGTCATGCTGGCTGCGGTGTACTTGAAGCTGTGATCTAGACAAGTAACTCTTCCAAGCTCTGTCTGAGAAGCATGATGGAAACACAGGGCCAACACTGTTATAGTGATATTATTCCACTTTCAACATCCTGTGGAATTCTGGGTTTGTAATTTACTGAAGCCAAAGAGCTCTTTAGCTGAGAATTCTAAATGCCCCTCCCTACACTGCAAACCCCATGATTTCATAGGATGTTGAAAATGGAATAATAGCACTATAACAGTGTAGTGCAGAAAGGCCCATAGTATAAGAATATTTCTCTGTGTGTGCATGTGTGTGTGCGCGCGCACGCACAATGCACATATCATGTCTTCATGTAGAATGTAGAGACTTAGGGCCACTGATGTTGAAGGAAGGACTAACTGATGTGCACGAGCATGTGCAGAGTGTTTGATCTTTTGCCTCTTCTATCTTGACAGACATTATTTTGAACTTCCGGACCACGTATGTTAGTCAGTCGGGCCAGGTGATTTATGATACTCGTTCTATCTGCCTCCACTATGTGGCTACCTGGTTCTTTGTGGATTTGATTGCAGCCTTGCCCTTTGATCTCCTCTATGTCTTCAATGTTCCAGTGGTGAGTGACTCTTTAAACCAGAGGATGGACAATTTGAGACAATCTGGGGACCAATTTTTCCCCTCTCAACCCTGTGCTGGCAATGTCACCCTCTCCTGATGAAGTAGCCAGAAGCCTCTCTCCAATTTCTACCTCTTCCCCATTTCACTTTTTAAAAAGCAGGAGCACAGTGTGATCTAGTGTAAATTGTACGTCCAGGAAGGTGACTCTCCACATTTTGGGGGAAGGGAGTGTGGGTGTAGGGCCTGCAAAAATGGTGATGGGTACCTCCTGTGGTATGGAAGCCATAAATCAGGTACCCTGATTTTAAATCCATCCTTAGGAATTAGCAAGTACTGGAATTCAAAGGATCTAAGTTGTGTTGGAAGGATTGCTGAGCAGTGACTTTCTAAAAAGAGATGCCCACACCCAAAGGTGCCAGTCTCTGAGCTGTGTGATTGAAAGCAGATGTTTTCTGTTCTTGCAAGAATGAACGTGATGCTTAACACATGCATTTGAAAACAAGCTACATAAATGGCAAATGGTGATAATAAAGGGGTGCCCGCAGCCCTGCTATCTCAAATGCATAAATGGAAGAACTGTGGTTACCAAGTAGAGACTAGAAACACTTTAGACATGCTCAGAAACATTCTAGAAACTACTACCACTGTACTATATTTATAGTTTTTTCATATATATTACCTCAAGAAAACTTATTGTGGTCTTGAAAGTCTAATTAGTATTATTATTTCCATAGATGCTACTTTCTGTAAAGCATTTCAGTACAAATTATTCTTGTTTAGAGTTTCCACCAACTAGCCATCCAGACAGCCGTGCCTTCTTTCAGGATATTCTGGTCTGTTTTCCCAACCATTTCCAAATTCCTACACTACCCACCACCACCAGTCAGCAGTCTTCCCTTGGCTACTGAATATTCTCAGACCTCACAGAGATGTTTTCAGTTTCTCTTTCCTTCCTGGGTAGGACTCCTCTTCAAGATTCTTTGTATTTTTGCAAACCTTGCAGTAGCCCTCTATATACTCCTATCTCCCTTTTGTGCAGGGCTGGGTTATTTAGGTGGCGTATAGACCTACAATGGGACAGTGAGTTCACTGTTTATTGTATAGAATGTGGTACTGAAGATAAGGTACCAGAGCTAGGCCATTTCCTTTGAGGCCGCTCCCTAAACTGCAAACTCCAGGATTCCATCTAATGTTGAAATTGGAAAAATAGCACTATAACAAGCTAGTGTGTAAATGGTCCTAGATATATGGAGCTTGCCTACGAACACCTAATGAACAAGATGAGATTTGAAGTAGGAGTATCTGGATTCACAGCTCTGAATCTGCTAGGCTGTATTGTGTTTGCAGCTACATTGACTCTGACTTAAATCCTACTTCTTATTCCTAAAGAAGCAGTTGGGAAGGAGGCTGTAGCCAGCCAGTGGTGGTTAGAAGTATATGTTGTATATTCTTTGAGGCCACAGTGTTCTTTTCTCTAACAGATCTAGTATGTCTAAGCTGGTTCCAGAGTTGAAATTAAGCCTTGCAACTACTGCAAAACAGAATCTTCAGTGAATTTTGCTTCACAACACACAGACATAAATAACTCTCCATAAGGGTCACTTGCAGGCATGCTTCTTTGGGCTGTAGCATGCGGTGGGAAAAAGCAATGGCTAAAAAAATCTCCATTGTTGAAAGAAAACACCTGCACATCTAAAAAAAAAAAGTGAGGCAAGCCACTGAGGAAAAAAAAAGGCTTCCCAGCTTGGTTCTGAACTCCAGAAAGACAAAGAAAGCACCAGTGCCTATTGTTCCTGTTCACCACAGACACAGGAAACCTGTCTTTTGTCAAGGGCACTCTTTATTTTTTACTATTTAGCCTTTGGGAAATATGGGAGGTGCTTCTTGTAGAAAATTGTGCATCTGAGATCCAGAATAGCCATTCTTCCTACTCCAGTCTTTCCCACTCCCAATGGTCAAACATCTCAACCAGAGGTAGATGTACCTTCACTACAGACTAGCTTCTTGATCTGAAAAAACATGGTGGTACAAGTGGGACCTACAACAAATTTTTGCAGTGTGGAATGTTTCAGCCAGCCCAGACCTTTTACATGATACTCCATTCTGTTCCTCCTGTCCCAAAACTATTAGCTAGCCTCAGTGTGTCTACTGAAAATACTCAGTCCTTATAGGGCTGTTCAGTAGGATTCCTTTTTTTTTTTTTTTGTATTTCTCCTGAGCATTCTAATGCCTCCCTCCTGTTCATGGATGATGTTGCGTGATTAATTTGTCATTCCTATAAAGCACACAAGTGTGTCTTTGTTTCTGTCTTTTGATCAGAAATGATTTCTCACAGCTGTCAAAAACCATGCAAGAACACCACAGTGCTGTTGCAGAGCTGTTCTATATTGTACAGTAGCCCTAAGTTGCTAGCACGTGTGTGTATGTATGGTGGGTTTTTTGCGATGTGATACAACTTTCAAGATTTAGCACTGAATTTTGAGTGCTCCTCAAAATGTTTAAAATCATAAGTTGCATGGTTTGACATTCTAGATTGAAGTTTGAGGATTTACTTCACTGAATTTCAGACTGGCTCCAAATTTTGTTTCAGTTCTAATAGGATCAGATCTACTCTCTGCTGGCCTAGCTTAAGATTCCTTCTCCAGCTGCAAATCCCTCATCCTACATTTGCTGCTTCCTCCCAGTGGATGCACCATTATTTCTTAGCCCCTGTGTCCCTGGGAGTCTTGTTAGGCAGCTTACCAAAGAGTACCTTGATGTTGTCAGGATCCAGCCTTTGAGGCCTTTGAACACTGTCCTTGAGCATGAAGCTGGTATCTACCTGTTGCTTTTCTTGGATGGTACACAGAGCAAGTTGGGAAAGTCACTAGAACTTAGCATTTCAATTAAATCTTGTAAAACTCCATTTCCCTCTCAAACTGACTCAAACCAATAGTGTGTGTCCAGGGAGTCAGGGAGCAGACGATGATAATCTCTATCAAGAGGAAATTAAGATCCCTTTGCTTTATTTTAAAAGTTGCTCCAGGCTGAGAAAAAGAACTCCTAGAACTGTTTTGTTGATGTGGATTAATGCAGATGATAGCATTTAGGGGCTCTCCTAGGGGACATGGCTGTGGGGGACTGTCACCCTGAGTGATTCCACTTCAGAGTGTTCCCACTGAACCACTGATAATTGATGAACCTGTGACCAAGGCTTGCAGAGTGTGTTTGAGAGCAAAATGTGCTGGAGAATCATTCTACCCATATTGCAGGAGAAACAGAGCAATTTTGCATCACGATCTACCCTGTGGCCCTTGATGCTTCCCTTTCTGATATGAGGGTTCAGTAGAACCCACAACAGAGTTACTGTGCCCCTGAACCCAGTGGCACACACAGCATCTGGCAAACTGCTCTTTTGTCCAAAAGCAGAGAATGGCTGATTAGTTCAGGGGGAATGGCCAGAGGCCCGCTGTCTCCAACATCTGCTTCAGGGGTATCCTGTTCTAACTATTGTATCACACGGTCTATATAATACAGTAGTCTGATCTCTTCTCCTTTTCTGTCTCTCCCCCACCTGCTCCCAGACATATCTTGTGCACCTGCTGAAGACAGTGCGTCTCCTGCGTTTACTACGCCTGCTCCAAAAGCTGGACCGCTATTCTCAGTACAGCGCCATGGTCTTGACATTACTCATGTCCATGTTTGCTTTGTTAGCCCACTGGATGGCCTGCATCTGGTATGTCATCGGCCGGCAGGAAAGCAATGATCCTGTGACCTGGGACATCGGTGAGCTTTGAGCATGGTCAGGAGGTCCTTGTCACAGACATCTTGGGCATGGGACACCATGTGGGATTAGATGTGTCTTTGGGATTGATGGACATCCATTATGCATTCTGAGAAAAGGGTGAGATCTGAGCAAGACTGGAAGACTGGAGACAAATGCAATTTTTTTTAGAGATTGCTGGTTAAGAAACAGAGATTGCAAATTTACCGTATTTGCTGGCATATAAGATTCACTTTTTCCCTGAAAAATACTGCTTGAAAATGGGGTGCATCTTATACATGGGTGCGTTTTGTACACCAGCAAATACAGTACTTTTAGGATGGACATGTTGCCTGAGAACATGAAACCAGAGAGCCGTGGCACCTGATTTTCAGCCACTCTGAACCTCAGGGTGGGAGGCATAACGTGATACCATACCTACCATTTAGGTCAATCAAATCACTGCCAGTCAGAGTTATTTTTGGATATATATTTTTTCCTGTTTTGGGGTTGGGGACAGGGGAAAACTGCATTTTAAAGCATTCCTATAATTGTTGGGACAGAGGTTTGGCAGAAGATAGGATGTGGGGGAAAACCTTCTTCGGGGGTGTTGGGGGAAGTCAGTGGGGATTTCAACTGCAATTTTGACCCAACAAGGCTACACAGTTCCCAGCCTGTTTAAAGGCAAACAAATATAACAATGCATTGAAGCCATCTATGACGGAGCAGTGGTGGGATAGTGCACTGGACAATGTGTGTTATAATGGTCTAAGCATTGGACTATGACCCTGGAGAGCATTTCCCCAGTTGGCCATAGAAATCCTTGGATCCCGTGATAGGATTGCCTTAGGGTTGCCATAAGTGGTAAACAACTTGAAGGCACACAACAACTAACACAGAAGGCAAGTAAATTGCAATTACAGCAGGAAAATAGCATCTTTGGCTGGGATTTATGTTGTTTCCCTTCTGTTGTTCTCCAGGAGGGAAGCTGCTTGAAATTGTTTCTTTTATTAACACAGAAAACCCTTTAATGGCCTCTTTTGTAAGGGAATCACTCTCCAAATGGTCTCCCACAACAACTGAAGAAGAATGGGTTAATGTGATAAGTCCAAGCCAAAGATGCTATTATCATTCTGTAATTGTGATTTACTTGCCCTGTGTGATTGAGTCCTCAGAGTAATAGATGGCTGCACCTTGTAATTATATTCATTCATCTTAAAAGTGACTTTCCAAGGTCTCTTTGGAAGCACCCTCACCTGGGTCTATATAAAGGTACTTTTTGTCTCTCTTGAAAATGAGCATCTGGAGATTTGTAGCACAGACCAGTTTTGTCCAGAAAAAATGGGGTTTTGAAACCATACGGAGTAACTAGTGTCTGTAACATTGCCAACTCCCCACCACTCCCTCAGTGGTAATTGCTGGCTCGCATGTCAATAGAGGTGATGAATCAATTCTCTTTTTTAGTATGAACTTTAAAGAGTCATCTAAGGTGCTGAACCCTAACCTCAGAGTAGATCTAGTACCTTGAAAAGCTCCTGCAACATTTGAAGTAAAACCTGGTATAGATCCACTGCCCCACTGACAAAAGAGCCTCCAAGCGCCACTGTACTTCCTGGATCGGTTTTGCAACTCTTAATGAAGTGTTGGGAATTTTACAGATATGCACATACGCAAATAAGCCCATAGAGATTTTGCTTAATTAAACAAATCAAAACAGGCAGATGGATGCACCTGAAGTATAGTGGGAAGGGCAGAAATGGATGGTTGATGCAATATTTGACTTGCTGGTATATACGTCATGCAAACTGTGAAGCAGGTAGAAGAATCCTCTAGAACTGCTCTTCTGTCTTCACTGAGAATTGCAGAAATGCAGTGCTGCATAAACAGGCAGATTGTCCAGAGGGGTTCAAGCTGCAGCCACAGATGGCAATTGTCTAGGTTCAGTATGGATTAGTTTATAGGAGATTGGAACTATGTATATCTTATCATGTTGCTGGTGTCAGAATCAGGCTGTATACAAAGCAAGCTTCAGTAGCAGTTGGTGGCTTCCTTGTCAGTAGAAATCCATGCCACGTTATAGTCTGTACTTTAATACAGCTATTCAAAGTGCTGAACCTATTTTGAGAGGGTGTGGTTCAAACTTTGAAGTCATTATCCAAACTTTAAAGGAGCTGTCCAAAGTTCCAATATATTGGGGATAGGGCTGAGCACTTTGGATACTTGTTTAAAGTTGAGGCTAAAACCAAGAGCTGATCCACCCACCCACCTGACATGGAAGCCATCAACCAGTTCTGGTAAGAATTCAACAATAGTCTACACCACTTAGAAGTTTCATCCATCCTGCAGTTAGACTAAAGTTTCAGGCTCTGTTCTCTCTAGGGAAGACTGTAGGAATTTGAAGGATACAGGCTTTATTTCTTAAGTGGCAGCTTAGGCAGAGCTGGTAAGGTTTCTGCTGCTCCTTAGATATGAGCCAGGAAAAGCTGCTTCATGGAAACTGAGAGTTGTAGTCCAAAAAGTAACTTTTCCAGGCTTTAGTGGTATGGTAGCGAAGAGTTGCCTTCTTGACTAGAAAACATTCTGAGGAATAAGGGATGGTGATCAGAAGCCAGCATTCTGGACTCGCTTCCTCAGATGTGTTATATTACAACTTCCATAATCTCCAACCAACACAACTATGGGTCAATTAAGAATCAGCATGTTGGGACATGTAGTCCAACACATCTGAAGAAAATAGACAGGGGCAGTGTTGGCCTCTAGAACTTCCCTCCCATGAGAGTCCCTGTCAAACCCTTGTCCTCATTCCTTGAGACTAATCCCTGTACCCAATCAAGTTTTCCTCAGTTTCTTGGTCTCTGAACTCCTTAATGTAATAGCATGACATGGCCTCTCTGGAGATCTGATTCTCATTTCACTGTGCCTATCAGGTTGGCTCCATGAACTGGGCAAGCGGATAGAGGCCCCGTACCTCAACACCTCTGTGGGTGGGCCATCCATCCGCAGCGCCTACATTGCTTCGCTATACTTCACCCTCAGCAGTCTGACCAGCGTGGGCTTTGGCAATGTCTGTGCCAATACAGATGCCGAGAAAATCTTCTCCATTTGTACCATGCTCATTGGCGGTGAGTCCTTACAGTTGCATGGCGCTACGCATCATTCACAACAAGTGCACCATAACAATACATGAAACTTGGTACTGGTGTCCCAGAGAATTAAGTATCCAGAGAACCCCAGTTTATATTTGGTGGAGGGACATAATCTTTTGACTCTTAACTGTGCAAAGTTGGATTTGAGTGGTGAGAGTTTGGAGGACAAATTGGATGTGGCAGGCTTGATATGATTTCGAGTAGCCTTCTGCTCTTTTCACCTAATCACAAGCAGAGCAAAATACATTAGGCAAAATAAGAGGAATTTGTAAAAATGTAATTTGCATTTTACCAGGATGCTAGGTTCAGAATTTCAGTTTGGTGTTCATTTGATTTTTGCTCTAAATTGAACAATGTATGGGGAGGAATGTAGGGATCAGACCTGCTGCAGAGATGTGGAATGTTATTTTTGACTACAACTACCAGAATCCCCCTGCTGATAGAAGAATTCGAGGAGTTGTAGTCCAAAAATATTTTTCTAGGTTCTGTTCCTCCCTGTCTGATGACTGATGTATGCATGGTGCATTTTTGAAGAACTTTGTTTTTGCTTGGATCAGAAAGACCTGTAGTTATTTCTGTCCAAACATAATGCAGCTTTGGTCAGATCATTCTCTGCCACTGAAACTATAAACCAGAATTCAGAAGAATTGTGGCTTATTATGAGCAAATTGTGTGCTTGCACATGCAGACTATTTGCTTCTCTTCCTACTAGAGTGGCTGATAAACAAATCAGGACTGGTTTTCTTTAATTTGCAAATAGGGATCCTGGATTCTGGCTTTCTTCACAAGACAGAATTCGAAACATTTGTTTCCTTCTGGTTTATGATTCCCCACTTGTTTTGAAACTACAAGCCTTGAGCCCAACTTTGGATGCACTGCTAGACTGGAGTGGGCAATTGATTGGCAACATCCTAAGTATCCCTTGACTTCTGTTCCCACCATCCCCAGCCAGAGTTTGGGGGGGAATACTTCTTTGGGCCACAGGTCCCAGAATCCCTTAATTAATATGATTGGCATGTTAGCTGTGAGATTCTGGGAGCTGTAGTCCAAAAATATAACATTTGCCATAACCAGTATAATCTATGGTAAGGGATTAGGGGAGTTGCAGTCAAAAACACCTGAAAGGCCACAGCTGCCCACCATGCACTATATGGAAAGTTAGAGGGTGTGGTGGTAAAGGAAGACACCAATCTTTATTATAGAAATAATGGGAAACGTGATGTCACCTCCAGCACCCTAGGGAGAGCCAGCTTTTTCTGAGAAACAGGCAAATGAACAAGACGTTTCTTGGTCCAAAAGGCTGGGCCCGTAGGCCAGGTTTATTCAGTACAAAAATACAAAAATACAAAAATACAAACAGCTGCAGCTGGGTGGCGATCAAGAGATCAGAT
This sequence comes from Ctenosaura bakeri, assembly GCA_948474755.1. Classification (NCBI taxonomy): domain Eukaryota; kingdom Metazoa; phylum Chordata; class Lepidosauria; order Squamata; family Iguanidae; genus Ctenosaura; species Ctenosaura bakeri. The sequence continues at coordinate 161,957 of CAOLHI010000619.1, forward strand.
CGCAACAAAGCATGGAGGCCTGACCAGGCTTTATATGCAGGTAGCAACATACACTCCCACTTCAACATTTTCCACCAATGAGGAAGTGCCACAGTTGAGGAAGGGGCTGGGACCCCTTGTGGTATGTGACCTCCTGCTAATATGTAATGGCGGCTGGTTTTTTTCCACCCACAGTATAGTGAGGTAGTCATGTGACATGGCAGACATGGGAGGGGGCTAGAATACATGGGAGGGGGCTAGGACTTCCTGTGTTTGGTTTTACTCCACTCACAGTTTCCCCCCTCACACAGGAAGTACCAGCCCCATCCCATATCCCTGGAGTAGAATTTGAGACTCTCTAGTAACATTGACCCTTCGAGGTAGATCAACAGGCTTATCATTGGGTAGTATATTACGAATGATTGGCATACATTGCGATAGACAACAGAAACTCAGAGTTAAACAAGACAAAAATACTTTTCACTCATCCAAGAGCTGACCAGGCCCAACCCTGCTTAGTTTCAGTGCAATCAATCCTAATCTACTGTCGATGTAGCCAGTGCTGAAATTACTTCCAGTGGTTAACAGGCACAGTTCAAAATCCAATACTGAAGTCTCAGGTCAGCCTCCGGAGTGACCCATGAGAACCAATGTCCCTAAAAGATCAGATATCTGGCGCATTCCTTCTAAATAGCAGCTTGAGTCTGCCGCTGGCGTCCTTCCTGTAAGGATAAAGAGCGAACAGGGGCCACAGAACAAATAGATTTTTATAACAATGCATCTTCCATTTCAACCTCCCCCCTCAGGCTTCCCAGACAGAGTTGGCTAGGGAAATTTTGGTCCGGTGAGAACAAAGCAAATTCCAGCAAGGCGGGATAAAATTTGAAATTCAGCCAGTGAACTCTCAAAATCAGGGTGTTTTTGTTTGTTTTGTTTGTTTTATAGCAAAAATTGTGCCTGAGGGCCAGACCAGGAGACATTAAGAACAGAGCAAATTTCAGGCTGGACAAAGGCGGATCTGAACTGCTGCTATCCATGTGCAGCACTTATCACGGCCTTGCTGTTTATTGGCGCAAATCCAGCATCATTGTAAAATAAAATGCATCTGATGCATCTGCAAGCCAGGTGTGCCAGCAAAAGGTCAAATTATTTGATATCAAAAGAGATATCTAGTGCTATCAGTGCTCAGGTCTGAACCACAGTAACAACTTATTGGCAAACATATCAATAATGGACACATGCACTCACAATGGACGATGTTCACTGGATGAATTCCCATTGACGTGAATGCAATGCAACAACTGCAAAACAGAGGAACCCTGAAATGCTGTAATTCAAAAGCAGGCTTTTGTGAATGAAAGCAATCAGAAAGGCGAAACAGTTCCATGAAAAATGTGGGAGGGCAGTAGATCAGGACTGTAGCATAATCCCAACAAGAAAAGGATATTTCTAGTATAGAGGGCTTTTAGAAAGAGAATTATTACTATAATGTACACATAATGGATATATGAAACTAGTTATGCACTTCACATAGGTACAGCAGTAGATACATGAAATCAACAATTGGTCTTCTTAGATGCAACAGCATGTAAGAGAAATCAGCAATTAATTGACAGTATTCTCTGGCATACAAGATCTTCTTTGGTCTATCTAACAGAAATTTCTATTCTATGATATGATGTCTATTTAATAATGATATCTGTAGGCAGATAAAAACAACAAAGCACATCATCCCCCAGACACAAAGAGAGTGGGGTTGTGCTCAAGTTTACATTAGCAATATGCAAACAATTCAGAAAAATAACAAAGATCAGTTGAAAATCAATACAAGTAGGCAAACCTGTGGGTTCTGAGTTCAAATTCTACCACATTTCTATAAATCTCGTAACATCACACTAAAAATACCTAAAAAGGAAAGAGAGAGAAAGGGGGGGGAAAGGCAGAAAGCATAACATCCCACATCCAGTACACTCATAACAACTGAAGCGGAAATTACTAAAAGAATACCTCATATAACAACAATTACAAAGAAATACATCAGCAATCAAAAACTTGAATGAAGGCAATTGAATGATAGCATTACAAATTCAAATACACAGTCCATAGGCAAAAGTTTCTGGAACATTAAAAACATTGAAGTAAAAATACATTTAAGATGTTGTTGTTGTTTTCAGGTTTGGGGCTTAACCCTCTTCAAGTATCCAAAAGGAAAAATCTTCTGTAATAAAAGCAGGAGGAAACCTATCCAGGAGGGTTTCCACCCCCCTCTGGTATCAAAGTGTAGTCAAGATGCTTTAAGATACAAAAAGAGGGGCCATGAGTATTCACAGTTATGCAGAACCATTCTTGGTTAAAATTCCTGCAAAAAGGAGTAGTAAAGCAAGGTGCTATTACAAAGGGATGAAAAATTGGATGCAAAAGCCATTTCCTGGTGTGTTTAGCAATTCACTAAAGTGAAATCACAATGTGAGTGAACAAGGAGTACAACTACTTTGGATCAGTGCTGCCGCCAGAGAGTTAACTTGTGAGAGATAACTGATAACACTCATGAAACAATTTAACACAGGATCGGCTGAAGCATCAAGCATTAAAAAAAAACAAAAAACCAAGAAAACGTTTCTGCAGACACGGGCGCCTGGTTCCCGTTTCTTCAAGGTCTTATGGCTCCAAGCTGCCAGCCTCTAAAATTTATGCCCCTCAAGACTATTTCAAAAGCCCAAACACTAAAACATATATGTGTGTAAATATATCCAAAATGTGCCACAATCTATAAGCCAATACATATGTTAGTAATACTTGTTAATAATATTGCAGAAGCCAAAATATATTCCATTTCTCACAACTAAATCAGGGTACCTGCATTTAAAAAGAAAACTCAAGGAACAGTTTAATAGCACCCCCTCCGCGAGACTGAGGGGGCGTCTTGCCATGCAGGCTGTTGATATGTCCCTGATAAGGAACAAAAACAACAACAAGAAAACAAAACAGCAATGGTGGGGTGTATCTGGCCAGTGCAGGTAAATGCTGGAGAGAAAAATCAAGGAGCACTACTTGGCAGAGTGCCCTTTTCAAATCTTTCAACATGAAAACTTTGAAAACCAACAACAATACAAAGCAGCAATCATGCATGAGATTTAGTTATATTGAACTATATTTGGCATGTTAGTATCTATTAACTCAGCCGATGCACCATCCCTGCAGTGTAGACCACTGGCACAATTTGGAATGCCGAAATTAAAATCGCATAAAAGAAAAGTATTAATCTTGCAGTGGTTAGCAAAAAGGTTGTTTCTGGCTGAAACAAACGTTGTTAATTGGCTGGCAATTACTAAATTTTGGATGAAGTTTAAAAAGAGGTTTGTCTCAAGACCCCCACCTTCTCAAACCAAGAGATTTTTTAAAAAAGTGAGCTGTTGAAGAGTCATGGTCTGGCCCCATTGTTATGCAAATGCTCAAGAGACAAAAGAGATCTGCAGCTTAACAATTGAATGTTTCCTTGAGGACTAGAAACTTGGGAAAGAACAGATTTTGAAAAAGAACAGTTTCCTTTTCTGCAACTTCCCTATTGCAATCCTTATGGCTAACATGTTGTTCTGGCTGGCTAACATGTGGTGGATTGGCATGTTCTTCTTCTTCAGTGGCCAGTCTACTCTGGGCTTCCTGAGCTACAAATGCAAGAGCCAATTTGTGAAAATAAAGAGGGAAAAAAAGAAAAATTATATGCTTGCACAAAAATCACCCCAAAACCACTCCCAAAGAAAATCCCCAAGTTCCTGCAGAGAAATGAAAACTGGCTCATTCTCAGTCACACAATTGCTGATCTTGAACAAATTCACGCCTTCTTTGTTCTCCTTGGAGGAGACAACAGAGAGAAAAGGCTATCTTGCTGGCCTGGGATTTCTGGTTAAAAAAAACATGTTTCGTAAACAATGCAGAGATTAACAACAGATTTATGTTCTTCCTGCTGTAATTCAGTGGCAGGAAATGGAATGAAAGAGTTCCTTAAAAAAAATGAAACAAATCAGAACATAAGGGCAGTACACACTTAATTGTTGAAATAAAATATGTCTTTTTTTAAGAAAAGGAGAGATGCAGTCGAGAGATGTTGCACAGATGAATGTTTAACACAGGTCCAGCACTTTTCTTCCATATAAAAGAGTTTTTTTTTCATGCTGGATAACCCTTGGCAGAAGTGCTGAGCAAGGAAAACGCCCCTCATTCCCTTTGGGAAAGTGCAAGAAAGAAAGAAACCCCAATTCCAATACGTAATGTAACCTGTTAATGTTTAGCAAATAGAGAAACAGGCTAAAAGAATATCACAGGAAGAGATACATTCTTAACATTTCATTGAATCTGATTCAAATTTCTGGGCATTAGATGCAGGCAGAAATTCCCTGTTCAATAAACATAATATACCATATCCTTTCCTATTGATTACAAGAAGCTGGGCGCTCCCAGCACAGACACATTTCATAAATCAATCCCAGTACCAGATTTTATCCCTGGGGAAAACCATAAAAGTCGCAAAATGTAAAAGGATCAGTTTGCAGATGAAGGCAGGAGCTCAGGCAGAGGAATCTCGAGGAATCTCAGGGCAAACAGCCAAACTGCCTGACTGCAGCCCTGGGACATGCTGCAAGAATTTGTTGCAGCCATGCCTGCCCTCACCCAGGGAATTCCTTGGACTGAGGGCACTAATTAAAAAAATAAAACTACAGGGAACACAAATGCACAGACATTTCTCACTCCAGGCACAAAATGAACGCAACACACACACACAGAGAACGCAAATTCATCAACAGACAGTTGGAGCTCCCCATTCACACGCAGCCACAGAGCAACAAGAGAATTCTCAAAACTAATTTCAAGCCCAAAGGTACCTATCTAGGGCGGTCCCTTTAAAAAGTTTTTGGGACTTTTCCAGAGGGTGAGATGTATCAGAGGCTTCTGATAATTCCAGATCTCACCCTAATCAATTTCGGAGGCTTACCAGGGGGTGAGGTGAATCAGAGGCATGTTCCAGAGGCGTCCAATTGTTCCAGACCTCACCCTACTCAGATTCCAAAGCCTTTTGGATCAGGAAGGTAGAACCTCTGTTGCCGCTGATCAGGGAGCGTACTGCGAAAATTCCTGTCACGTCTCAAAGGGACGTTGGCGCCTTGACATGAAAAATTCGATGTCTGCCCCCAAAATCAGACGGTTTTCAGAGGGGGCCTCCCCGTCTGTTCCCCTGGGCAGAGGGACTAATTTGGGTGCTCCTCACCCCTGCCCGCTTCTCACGAGCCCCACGTTGGGCGCCAAAAACTGTCACCTCCAGCACCCTAGGGAGAGCCAGCTTTTTCTGAGAAACAGGCAAATGAACAAGACGTTTCTTGGTCCAAAAGGCTGGGCCCGTAGGCCAGGTTTATTCAGTACAAAAATACAAAAATACAAAAATACAAACAGCTGCAGCTGGGTGGCGATCAAGAGATCAGATCGCAACAAAGCATGGAGGCCTGACCAGGCTTTATATGCAGGTAGCAACATACACTCCCACTTCAACATTTTCCACCAATGAGGAAGTGCCACAGTTGAGGAAGGGGCTGGGACCCCTTGTGGTATGTGACCTCCTGCTAATATGTAATGGCGGCTGGTTTTTTTCCACCCACAGTATAGTGAGGTAGTCATGTGACATGGCAGACATGGGAGGGGGCTAGAATACATGGGAGGGGGCTAGGACTTCCTGTGTTTGGTTTTACTCCACTCACAGTGACATGAGGCAAAACAAGTTTGATTTGATTATCTCTGCCTACATAGACTCCAGAGATAAGTTGGATTTTCTGAGACTGAATAGCTTTATATTTTAGTGACAACAAAGAGTCCTATGTATGAGGAGCAAATTTTTCCACAGAGTCATTGTGTTTATAATATCAGGCACCAAATGTGATTTAGTATTGGGAACACATTACCCTCCCTTTTCAAAATGCTGAGGGTCATTTTAAGAAGGAGAAATAAATCCAAGCAAGATCCAAAGGTGACAATATTGTAACAATTAGTAACTTCAATTGCCTCTACATAGACTGATTCAGTGCATGTTCCAACAAAAACACATTTCTAGCTATCTTAACATGACTGTCCCATAGAATATTCAGTCACAGAGTGTCAATATGGTGCAGAGATCAGAGCATTTGACTGGGATTTAGGAGATTTGTGTTCAAAATTCTCCACTTAGTCACAGAACTCATTGGGTGATATTGAGCCAGTTGCTCTCTCTCAGTTCAGCCTACTTCACAAGGTATAATGAGGATAAAGCTGAGGAGCACAGATCCATGTACTTTGCCTTGAATGATCATAAGGTGGTAGATAAATATAGCCAATTAAAAGAAAAGAATTATTAGAGAGACAATTCTGAGTTCACTCCTAAATGAGAAGGGCATAGAGGAAACCCCAAAAGAATGAGAAATCGTGCATATGTGTGTGTGTATAGTGGGAAAGAATTTATATCATATGCCTAATTTTAAAATTTTGTTTCTAAATTTATTGCAGTGTTCTAGGTCACTGGGAGGGGTGGTAGGGATCCGCATCCAAGAAAAATAGATCAGTCCCAGCTACTGGCCAAAATAGCTAAATAAACCATCTATGTTCAGTCTACACGTAGTCACAACACTTGTGGAGAAACAACAGGGGAGGGGCTACTGTTTTCAGGCCCTTCTTCTGCACAGGTGGCTACTGAAGTAGACTGGCCAATGGTCTGATCCCATGGAGTTCTTCTTATGTCCTTTTTTCTCCCTGCCCCAGCTTTGATGCATGCTGTGGTCTTCGGCAATGTGACAGCCATCATCCAGCGCATGTATTCCCGACGTTCTCTCTATCATACCCGAATGAAGGATCTTAAGGATTTCATCCGTGTCCACCGCCTGCCCCAGCAGCTTAAGCAACGTATGCTAGAGTACTTTCAGACCACCTGGTCCGTCAACAATGGCATTGATGCCAATGAGGTATTGGGACAGAGAGGGAATCACTCTGTGAAATTCCTTAGGAAAGAGGTGGGGAGGAATTGTCTGATCCAATAGTTAAAGAGGTGGGCATAAATCCATCATACCATGTTTCATGTCCCACCTGTTTTGGGGTTTCACTGTGAAGTTTTCACCAATCTTCTGAGCTTCAGTTACCAGTTTATAAAATAGGAGTAACAGTGACCCTCTTTACTACATAGTGGTAATGTTATTGAGATAAATGTGTGACTGTAAAATTCTTTGGAAATGAATAATTGTTAGAAAAATAGTAAATATTAGGAAGAAAAACACTGCCATAGTCTAGTGATTTCCCAAGGTTGCACAGAATAATATATCAGTAGATTGTCAGATCTATCTTTCTGCCATTCTTCATAGAACTCAAAATCTAACGTCTCACAGAGCAAAGAGAGGTGCTGACATATGCTGGTAGACACCAGCAGCAGTCCAGCCCCAGGTGTTCTTCTTGAGCTCCCTTGCCATTTCATTATGTTGGAAGACAGAGCTCTGTACTAGCAGAGAATAACAAGGACTTCAAATGACTATTAGGAAAGTCAAGGAAGGAAGTAATACTGCAGGGATACTGCTGCACATTAAGAAAACAGAAATAATGATAACAGATATTTACATAACTTTTAAGATGGATGACAAAAACATGGAGAAAGTCAAAGATTTTCTATACCTTGGCTCAGACACAAATCAAAATGGAGACGATTGTAAAGAAATCAGAAGACTAGGACTTGGAATGGCAACTATGAAGGAACTAGATAAGATCCTCAAGTATAAAGATACACTATTGAATATCAAAGTGAGGATCATCCATTTTATAGCATTTCAAATTTCTATATATGGTTGTAAAACCTGGACAGTGAAGAAAGATGACAGAAAGTGAATCAACCCATTTGAAATGTGGTGCTAGAAAAGTGTTCTTTTCTAGATACCACAAACTGTCAAAAGAACCAATAAATGTGTCCTAGAGCAAATCAAGTCTGTATGATCCCAAGAAGTTAAAATGACCAGATTTAGAATATTGTATTTTGAAAGGCCATGAGATGACCTAGCTCATTAGAAAATTCAATATGGCTTGATAAAGTGGGAAATAATGGGAAAAGAGAAAGACCATATTACAGTAGAATCAAACAAGGAAGCCACAGCCCTGAGGTAGGGCTCTGGCCTGTTACATAATCATCCCTCCATCCCCAAAACTAGCTTGCTTCTGCAAGATGCTTGGTCGATACTATCCCATCCATCACTAGGAATGAAGCTAGTCCAGTTCCTTTATCTGTCATATACGTATCAATATAATGGGGCCAAGAGCACCATTTTGTCCGTTATCTCAGACAGCAAAACATCTTGGTCAGACCTTGCCATTTCACATGGGTCCAAAGGAAGCCTTGCCTTGGGTTACTGAGAAAACTTTGCTCTTTGAACTGTGACATTTTCAAACATGGTTTGGGAAAATTCTGGATCTTCTAGTCTAAAAAGAGTTAATTTTCCCAATCTCTGCTTATTGCAGCAGATCTCTGCTAGGACCCTACACCCTCTCATCCACCAACACATTCTGATCCACATTTCTCAGATTTCCTCCTGAATCTTAAGCTTTAGGCTCTGGAACAACTTTACATGGAGGGGAATAGCTGATGGTTGGTGCATCCAGTGGTACTGAGCATGAAACAGAGGTTTGATTGTAGGTTGAGAACCAGTGGTGGATTTAGATTGTACCCAAACCCCCTCTGTCTCCTTCTTTCCTTATAGCTTCTGCGTGACTTTCCAGACGAACTACGAGCTGACATTGCCATGCACCTAAACAAGGACATCTTGCAGCTGCCACTGTTTGAGAGTGCTAGCCGGGGCTGCCTGCGCGCCTTATCCTTGCACATCAAGACCTCCTTCTGTGCTCCTGGAGAATACTTGCTCCGGCAGGGAGATGCCTTGCAAGCACATTACTTTGTCTGCTCAGGCTCCCTTGAAGTCCTCAAGGACAACATAGTGCTGGCCATTTTGGGTAAGCGCTCAGGAGAAGCAGGAACTAAGGCCCCACATTGTCACAACTCCACAATGGAAATCTGTGTTTCTTTAGGGACTTAGTGGTGGTGATATCCATACTAGGCCCATGGACAAATACTATATATAGCAATTCCAGGAAAGTGCCTTTTTTTGACTATAGCCCACAGAGTGCTCTGAGAAATTATGGGAATTCTGTTCTTTAAAAGTACCAGTAACTGTTCCAGCCTCTGGAACAAAAAGCATTTGGGGAGGGGAAAATGCCAGCAGTATCTGTATATACTTTGAAACCCAGGTTGACTGGGGGATTTTGGGAGCTATAGTCCTGAAAAAAACCCTGAAGGAACTTCCTGAGACTGCCACATCCATAGTAATCCTGGTCTTGACTGTGTCTCTGACACCAGGAGCTGCAGACTGAAGTACAGCAAGCAGAATTTTCTTGTTTGCTGATAGTCAAAGCAGAAAGTCATTTTCCTGTTTTCCAGTCAAGAGGTTGCTATACTACCTGACAATTGCTGATGGTACATGTCTCTGCTCTCTTAGTTGCCTAAAAAAGGCTCTGAAGTGAGGCCTGAAACAGGGTGCTTATTACACTCATTCAATCCTCAGCTAATGCGTGTTCCAATTCAGGCCTCAGACCAGAGATGAGAAGCATTCATATCTTACCTACAAAAGCCTTTTTTCTCCAGAAGTCTCCATTCTTTCAGAGAAGGCAAAGTGGGCAAGAGCGTAGCTACTGTGTGAGCCATCAGCTGGAGGATCACATACCCTCCAAATATCCTCATCTGGTAGGGTAGTCCCACTTAAATTCTCTGCAGTTCCACTTGTTCAGTTGCTTTTAAAATGCCCCAGTTTCTATCTCCTCCTTCCACTTTCCCTTCTTCCTGGCTTACAGCATGAGTTCAAAGTGTAAAAGTAGCCTGCACTGAACTCAGAGGACTGGCAGTGGCAGAATCTTGTCTTTCCCTGTAGACTCAAGCAAAAGCACATCCCTGCAGCCTCTCCTAACTTGCTCACTCTTTCTCATTCTTTTGCCATCTTGGCCACACTCTAATGTTGCCTGGTCACATTTGTCCTGGTATTCATCTGTTAAATGCTGATGGCTATGGGATTAGACATTGGTTCAGTCTGCTTCACTGCTCCTTTGTCTTCCCACTTGAGAATGGACAGAGATGGAGTAACAGTGGCTTCTGAATGAAGCACCAGCTTTAGAAAGCCTCCTTAAACTGGGTCCCATACCAGGAGAAAGGTGGGGTATAAAGTGAACTAACTAACTAACTAACTGACTGACTGAATGAATGAATGAATGAATGAATGAATGAATGAATGAATGAATGAATGGCAATGTAGTCTATTTTGTTCCCTGCTCTCCTATCCTTTGGGAAAGGTGGTGAGGGAGTGAAATTGATTCCAGACTGAGCCATGCCCTTGAGCACTGCTTCTCAACATAAGGGAGGTTTAAGTTTCATTGCCTTAGCACAGGAGTGAGCAAAGTACAACCTATGAGGTGCATATACACCTCCAGGGTTTTTTTTGTGGAGGAGGAAGAGGGGTCAAACATTTTTTTTTAACTCAAATGCCCCAAAACTTCCCGTGGGGGGTGTGGAAGACAATGTTTGGAGGTCCTCTAGGCCTTTCTGAGGTTAAAAAATGCAAAGTATTCCCCCCACCAAAAAAAATTGCCCTAAAATATACTCTAGGTGGAGTGGGGGCATTTCCACCACATTTGGGAGCGGATAGCTGGGACAATTTATGCCCAGGAGAGTCATTTTTTTGAAATACAAAGTAAACAAGAAGTGACTTCTGCTTACTTCCTGTTGTAAAAAAAGGCACTCCTGGACCTATAATGGCCCAGAAGCTTCCAAACATGGTAAGAATATCCTCTATATCCCCTAGAAGATGTTTGGGACATCTGGTACAAATTGGTTTTCTTAGGGGGGTTGCAAGTGTGGGTGAAGTGTGTGAGGAGAGTGCACCTGGTCTGCTGATGGGACAAATACAGCTGCTTACCCTTCCACCATTGCCCACCTCTGCCTGAGTATGTCATGGTGGAGATGAAAATGACCACCCCCCATTTCATTTGCATGGATTTACTGCAGCAAGCAGAAGGCTACTGGCCATGGGGACTGCAGAACTATGGGCATTTAGTCTTAACTATTCTAAGCTCTGGAATGACATGTGCTTGAGTGAAGATGGGGACATGCCAGCTGTGGCTACACCCACCTTTGTAACTGGCTTCAGCTATTTTTTACAGTGGTCTCGCCCATGCTGTCACAAGGCCCTTGAGCTGCCATCCTAGATCAGTTCAACCCTTTGGAGGAATAAGTTCTCTGTCACTTCCCTAAACAGTCTGTTACTCATAAGTTTTCAGCTCTGAGAAATCAGGAGGTGGCTATGGCAGTATGTAGTCTAGTCCCATTCACACATATTCTTAAACTTGACCGTTTCATAGGCAAAGGGGATCTCATCGGTGCTGACCTGCCCAGCAAAGAACAAGTAATCAAGACCAACGCAGACGTCAAGGCACTCACTTACTGTGACCTCCAATACATCAGTCTGCGTGGGCTCTTTGAGGTGCTGGAGCTATACCCTGAATATTCAGCCAAATTCCTGGCAGACATTCACCAGGACCTCACCTTCAACCTACGTGAAGGCAGTGAGATTGAGGTAGGCATACAAAGGATGTTGCTGGTGCCAGGGATGTCCACCTATTCCTTCCTCTCCTTTTTCCTGTATTTCTAGTGATTTGTTCCCACAGGGTCAGTCCCACCCAAGGCAGGCCCCTTGACCTTCCCAAGAATCTTTCATATCCTCTGCTAAGCTTACCACAACCATTAAGCCATCAAAATCCATGTTCCCCATTCTGTGTGACTGCATTAGCATCCTGTCACCCTTGCGTCTTATATCCCTCTCAGGGCAGAGACAGAAAGTACTGCCCTCTCCCTGCAACTCATCCCTCAGTTGCCAGGAAGGTAAAGGCAGCCTGCAGATGAAGACACACAGCTGTTTTGAGGGAATACAACAGAGGCCTTTCTTCCCATCATGTTTGCCTGCTCATTCATTTTTGCCACAGGGTTACGGCTAATGAAACAGATCTTCCAGGCTTTTGAGGTATCCTGGACATACTATCTTCCCCTCTGATGAAACATTTTTTTTTTTTTTTTAAGTAAACTTCTTTCAGAGATGATAAGAAGGTTAGAAAATTTGGGGTGGGGGTGAACCCCTCAGAAAATTTCTTATTTACAAAGGTTCATGTGGAAAAATAACTATGGCAGGTTTAGGCAGCCCTGACAATCTGTTACTCCACATCCAGAAAGAGATGAAAACACATGTTAATAGAGCCCTTTTTGACACTGTCATGACTGTGTTCATAGCCTGGGAAATTTTATATATTTGGACTAAAATTCCCAGAATGGCTATGCTGGTTAGGGGATTCTGGTAGCTGTGATCCAAAAGCAATGTTTGCATTTTCTGGACCAGGATGGCATAGCCACTCAGTAGGGTAAAGCAACCTGCCTCAGGTGGCCTCATAGCACAAAAGCTGAATTAGGCAGGCATCAGTGTTGGAAAGGTAGAGTAAGGCTTTCTGAACAGTTTACCATTGTGATAGAGAGGGGATGGTTGCTTAGATTCTGCTTCAGTTAGTCACAGAAAATTTGGGCCAGTCACTGACTGGTCAGCTCACTTTGGCTTTAAGGATTATCAGCTTTGCAGTTTTAATTTATGGGATGAATTGTCTTTAGCAGGCTGTAGATGTACCATAATTCAATATAAGCATAGAAATTATCTTAAACAAGTCAAATTTAAGCCTATTAAAAGAGGTACAAGGAGAGACTTAAAAATTTTGAATAATTGTGGAATTTCAAAATTGGGGAGAGTAGGATTTTCTTGCAAGGTGTAGACAAGGCTTCAGGAGCCCAAATAACTCTTTGTCCAGCAGTTAGCAGAAGTAAAATCCTTTCTGCAAAGTAATGAAAGCAAACATATGTAAATATATGCACAGTATGATCCCAAAGTGCAGGTCCCTGAAATTAGCCTGAACTGAGACATTTCATACTTCCTATTGGAGCCTCTCCTGTAGTTAGAACAGAACTTAGAATTCTGTTGTTTCTAGATCTCATTCAACTATTACATACTAAGGTCTGACAAGCTTCTTTACTGAGTTACAATATCCTCCCTAATCATGTACAGGCAGAACTAGAAAATGTTACTTTTTTTAGTACAGGTCCCCCAATTCCACAATAAGTTCGGCCAATGGCCATGCTGGTTGGGGTATTTGGGGAACTGTAGTCCAAAAAAGTAACTTTCCCAAACTTTGTGTATAGTTATCATGACAATTGATAGTCTTGATTATTCTCCATGAAAAGCTTAAGCTCAAGAGAGGTCTTTTTTTGAAGAAAGGAAGTACATAGGAAATGGCTTCTGGCCACTTCTTGTTGTTAAAAAGGCCTGTCCTGGGCCTAAAATGGCCCACAAAGTAGCTTAAAACATGAAGAAAATGCCCCCAACCTTTCAGGGTTGGGGACATTTTGAGGTATTTGTTGTTTGTTTGTGGGAGAGTGCAATGGAGGAGGTAGAGCCCTCTAAGCCAGTGGTTTTCAACCTTCCTAATGCCGCGACCCTTTAATACAGTTCCTCATGTTGTGGTGACCCCCAACCATAAAATTATTTATTTATTATTTACAATGCCTCCCCCCCAGCAAAGGCCGCCTCACCGGCCAGGAACAGGGGGGCGTCAGGGAGGGAAAGAGGAGCCGCGTATCTCCCCTGGGAAAAAACTCCAAGAAACCCCCCCCCGGCTCTGCTTCTGCTTCACTGTCGTTTCTGCTGGGAGGGCAGTGTGGGAAAAGTTTCCAGTGTGTTGACCCTGGCCGGGGGGGGAGGAATCCCAGTGCCTTTGTCTTTTGCGCCAGGCACAGCTTGCCCCCCCAGCCCTTCCGCAGTGCCCCCCTCTGTGGCGAGTGGGGCAGGGGCTGTGGCGAGGAAGGAGCCTGTCCCCCATGCTGCCGCTGCCCCCCAAGCTGGCCCATCAGACGGGAGTTTCTCCCAGTAGCAGAGAAGGGGAGAGATTTCAGTCCCTTCTGAACAGGGGGCAGGAGGACGCGAGCGCGTGGCTCGCACTTCTGCACCACCACCGAGGAGGGAATGGAGCCTAAGACCATCGGAAATACGTATTTTCCGATGGTCTTAGGCGACCCCTGTGAAAGGGTCGTTCAACCCCCAAAGGGGTTGCAACCCACAGGTTGAGAACTGCTGCTCTAAGCCCTCCTGGGAAGGGCTAATGGAATCCTGTAGCCTCCCACAGTTATCTACACCTAGACTGGAGGAACGGGAATTGCACCAAGGAGTCAACAGGAAAAAAGGAGTGCAAAAGCCAGAGAGATATTCCCTATTATTTACTAGTTAACATTTATATTCAACCTTTCCTCCAATAAGTTCAAGGTGGCATATATCGCTCTCTGCCTCCCCACTTTATCTTCACAGTAACAAGAATCCTGCAAGACAATCAGTCTGAGAGTGAGTTAGTGAGAGATCCAAAATTACCCAGTGATCTTGTTTCAACAGGGATTAGAAACCACACCTCCCATGTCCCAGTCCAATACTCTTATCTACTACAGCATATTGCTGCTGCTACATTGCAATGACTGCTGATCAGATTGGAGCCAGAAGTGATTGTATAGTTAGGTTTACATGTTAAATGTTCCCATGGAGGCCCTTTAAAAGGTATAACCAAAAGAAAAGGAGAAGAAATGTAATAAAAATGTGAAGATAACTTATAATATATTAAAAATCTTAATAGCCCTGGATCTTTAAAAACTACAACAAAATAAGCCAAGTGCATGGCATTTTTTATTCATTGGTTATTTAACTCCACCCAGCAAATTATGAGTGCATGGCAAATGGTTTCCATAGAGTAGCTTACCACGTGAATCAGGCAATGTCATTTATTTAAAATATTTGCATCCCACCGTTCTGCATGACAACAAGCCTCCAAAGCTGCTTGCAGTGGAAAAATATACAATAAACACAAGTTTAAAAAAAAATAAGAAGGCATTCATGGAAAAAAAAATAGGTTCTGTGCTCTACCTGCTAAGTATAAATTAGAGTAGTCACACACAAAAGGGTAAAAGACTCTTACACCTTTCACAGTTGTGTTGAAGAGGGGATTTCAGCAAGTATAGAACTTGTTCTGCACACTTTCTCCGTGGAAATGCCCTTTACTATACTACTACACAATACTCTTAACAAGAGGAAGTGGCCAAAAGCCACTTCTTTTGCACATGGCCACCATCTTTGTAGAGTGTCTGAAGAACCCTTCAGCTGGATGCATCATAGAATCTTAAGTTGGAAGGGGCCACATGGGCCATCTAGTCCAACCCCCTTCAAGCCATGCAGCAATATACAACTACAACGCTCTGTTCAAAGACCTCCAAAGATGGGACCAAAGCTTCATCTGGTCCAGCATTCTGTTCAACCACAGCCAAGCACTGGCCTCTGGGAAGCGTCTGTCAGACCTGAGGAGGGCTGTGGGCTGTGCCCAAATGAGGAAAATACCTCCTCTCTTTCACACACACACACACGCACAGAGGAGCTGGAGAAACCCCTTTCTGGCTGTGAGATGGTTTGTGGCTTACAGGGTTGGCCCTGCTATTGGACAGAGTAGGAGAAATACCCCAGGCAGCAGATGCTGGGGGCAGCAGTGGCAGCCTTGCAGCTGTTCCTTCTGAGCTTTCTAGCTTTTCCCAGACAAAGGACCTAGAATATCATCCAGGTCATTTTCTTCCTGCCCCATTTTTCCTTCATTCCATGTCCTCCTCTGTCTACAGTTTCCCCTTTGGCCAGGACTTGCCCAAACTCCTGCTGATTGTGATGGTGGTTTTTGTCCACTAGGACCAAGACCGTGAACAGCCAGTTACTCGTAAGCTCTCCAACAGCCGTCGGATGGTAACATGTTTTGGGCGCTACCGGCCTGGGCTACATTCGAGCCAGTGACCTAGAGGTGAAAGGTCTTATGTCCCAACCCAGTCCTACTTCCCTCATCCCACCACCTCCCTCAACATGCCTTGCTGCTCCCACCTGGCATCACAATGATCCACTCAGTGTCAAAAGCAATCCTAAATTTTCTTGTCCCCTTCCCTTCCTGACACTTTGATGTAGCACATGGAAAATTGTCTGTCCCTAGGTTTGTCTGCTGTGATAGTAGGGTGCGTGATGAGCTCCCCCAAGAGCTTGGAAAAGTAACCTTTTGGACTACAACTCCCAACACCTACCTACAAACATGGCCCCTTATCATACTGACTGGGGGTTTTGGTAACTGTAGTCCAAAAAGCAATTTCCTCAGTTTTCTCCTGAACAGATAAGAAGGTTGTGTATTGTGTCTGTGTATAGATAATTTTAAAATAAAAAAAAAACTATAAATAAATTTAGAAGTTTTCACAAAAGATCCTGCTCAGGCAGAGGTGAGAGTATGGACAAAACCTGTCAGTCTGCAAAGAATAAGGAAGAATAATATGTGCATTTCAAAAGACCTGTCAGACATTCATCTCAGGTAGGATGAATATACCTGGGGAAGAAGGGGCTGGCAATTGTGGCACTACAAATCTACCTTCTGCTGATGGGTATTGGAATCCATGTCTTCTCTCTCTCTCTCAATCTCTTTCTCTCTCTCTCTTTTGTAAGCAAATAATTTCAAAAGTTTTCTCCTTTCTGGGCAACAATGTGAGAACTTTGGTTTTTGGCTTTTTTTTTTCCACTTCAGGCCTTATTTCAGAAAAAAAAATTAATTTGGACAAAAAACACTTTTTTGTGCAGAAAACCAAGATTTTTGAACACAAAAATCCCAAATGGTAGTTGACCATTTTCTCTTATAATTTCTTTTTGAGCATGAGAGATCTTTACATGTCTACTTCAGGAGCATTATGGATGTCTACATAACTTTCTAATGAACACAGAGAGAACAAAGTGAAAGGGGAAGTAGAGTGTAATATCACAATGCTGCTTCCCTACCCCATGTCTGTTCATTCTAACTCAGGGGTTAGGAAACCTTTTTCTATCAAGGGACACATTTCTTTTGAGACATTGGTCATTTTTGCATGGCATCACAGTCCTACAATGGTCCACAGGTCATGCTTTCATACTACATCATCGCAGTCTCATTGCCAACTCATCCCCGTCTATCGCGATCGTGAGATATTTGCTTGACAGAAAAAAACTGTTAAGCACCCACAATTATGCAACACTCCCATCACCCCCAGCCATCCGGAAGGGGCGGAAGCGCGATCACACGCTTCCTTCCCCAGCTCAGCATGGGAAAGAGGCTAGCTACACTGCGGAAGGAAGGAGCATGTCACTCACGCTCCCTTCTGGAGGGAGCCAGCCCCATGTGGAGGAGAGTGTTCCCGTCGCACTCCCTTCCCAGCAAAGGCATTGCCGGGACCATGACAAGACATTGGTGGGAACTGGTAAGGTGTGGAAATGGCCATTGTATCAGAACTAGCATGCTGGTCATGGGACAGCTTAGAGCTATCAATGGGTGGGGCCAAAGCCTAGAGTAGGCACAACCAAAATTTGCAAATTGAGTCAAAGTCCTCGTGAAAAAAAGCTGAGATTCTTATGTGGCCCTTGTGTGAAGGGCCTCGCATTCCTATTCTCCCTGACTGAAGAGAATTTCACTTAAACTATTTAAAAGAGCATTTAATTTTCCTACATAACTCTGGGAACTGTAGTTCTGTGAGGCATGTGGGTTAATTTATCAACCTTTTATCAAACTAGAATTCCTTCTGAAGAAGAAGGAAGAGAAAGTAGAGTGGACAAGGAAATTAGAGGCTGGAAGGTGGATCAGCAGGAGCAATACTAGTTAACAGAAGAAATAGTAGAACAACAGAGAATGGGTTTGATTCACTGGGCAGCACATGTGTAGTGTTACTTATGACATGTATATATCTCTTTTTGGAATGAGGCATAGGAGCTACTCTTTAGATCTTTGCACTCCTTCCAAAATCTGCTTCTGGCAGCAGTCAATCATCGGGGGGGGGGGGCACTACTGATGCTGCTTACCAATGGGGAGAGGAGGGAGCAAAGATGAAACAAAGTGTGATGAACAAAGAGGATGCACTCATCTGGGAGCACACTCCCATTTCTTCCCTCTTCTGAGATGAAACCAGGCACTTCATCATCTGAATTGCCCCTGCTCTTCCACCCTTCCCCACTGGTAAGCAGCTGGGGCCCCCTCTGGGGTATTATGGCTGCTGGGATGGAGGGAGGACATAGAACTGTGCAGTGTAGTCTTTCAGCTACTGTCTATCAGAGCTGAGAAGGAAAGAATCAAGCTGGGCCAGCTCTGCTGTTAGGCAATGTGAAGCAATAGGCAGGAGGTGTGAAGAGGCAGCTTTGTGTTTCAGGCAGTGTTTCAAGCCCCCACCCACATTTATTTGTTGCCTTGAGGTATGATAGAAAATATTGTTCCATCACCAACATCGAAGCAAAATCCAACTTCAGTCCACCCAGCTTTTGAACATGGAATGGTGCCTTCTTCCATCTTGTCCAGGTCATCAAGAAGCAAAATGTCTTAGGCCTGCCCTGAGACTGAGCAAGGATCAAAAGGCCAAAAGTTGTTCAGGCAGTAAGACTCCAGACCTAAGGCAACAGGTTTATATGACCTAATGAAAACTCCATTGGTCCCTTATGTCACTTGATCTCTTTTGAGATGATAGCTACAATATCACTATGGGCAGCTTGAAGTGGTGCTGAAGAAAGTAACGAGAAAGTAAGACAGCTTGCCAGAAACTCATCCCCCAACAGGTTGTATTTGTGATGCAAGAAATAAATTATATAGGTCCTGTCTCTCTGTTCAATAATCCTGATACTTCACAGCAGTTCCTGGAGGAGGACAACTTGTCTTGTTATTGCTGTGGCAAAAACAAAACAAAATCTCATATTTCACAGTTCAGATCAAGATGGTAGCCATCATGGTTTCTCAGATAGCTTTCTGGAAGAGTGGGCAGTAATGTCAGAACTATATCAAAAACACTACATGTGTCGGGTATCTTCCTTTAAACTTCCAACTAAGTTGTCAATCTATCAATCAAAGGCGGTCTTTCAGTAGTGGAAAGTTCAAGAACTGACCCTTTTTGTATTATTGTTTTCCTTTCCAGGGACTTCTCCGATTCTCCAGGTCCCCACGTTTATCCCAGGTAGCTTGAATTTTCTGATAAGGGGGCAAAAGGGGGACATTTCTTGATTAGATAGCAAATTGATTGGGAGGGAGGGAATTTCCAAGTATAATCTCCTAATTAGAATTATATTCTCCTAAATATTTCACTCTCACATTTAATATTTTCAATTATAGATATTATTGATTCAGGCCAGGATGAGCTCCAGCAGGACAGCCAGCATAGTGTGGTAATCTGAGTGTTGGACTATGATGCTGGAGACCAGGGTTCAAATCCCCACTTGGCCATGGAAACCCACTGGGTGCCCTTGGGCAAGTCACACTTTCTCAGCCTCAGAGGAAGGCAAAGACAAATCCTCTCTGAACAATTCTTGCCAAGAATAGATAGAGTGATAGAGTTTCCATAAGTCAGAAACAACTTGAAGGCACCCAATAACAAAACAAACTCCAGCAGGCCAGAAGCCAATCTTCTGCCCGTGGGATCGAGCCCTGAAAAATGCCGCTGCCAACTGGGGAAAAAAACTGGAAGTCTTCTCTCCATAATGAACTGGGCAGCCTGAAGATGTGTACCACGTTTGGGGACTTTGTATCAAATAATGGCCAAGGAGTGGCATGATATCATCTGATTTGATCCTGGGAAGTTGTCCTAACTTCCAATGCCTGTTCTTTCCTTCTCAAACCAGGATCCCTGGTGATGCCAGGAACTAGTGCCTGTTCTATGAGGCTTCCTGGCTTGTGCTGCATATTGTAGGGCTGCCACCAGAGACAGGCATCATTGGGCACTTTCTGAGGTCCACATTCTTGCTGGGGATCCATTGATATAATCTCTGAACCTTTTTGATTTTGTGGATCTTCATTCTTCTCACTATCACTTACCTGTGCACATGCCCTCTTTGAGCATGCAGCAAAGGGAAGAGTGGGGAGATGGAGCACTGCCCATTTTGCAGCTCCTCTGCCCAGTTGTGCAGATTAGGCCTAGAGAGGGAGGGCAAGTGAGTAGACAGCACTGTAGAGAAAAAGAAAGGGAGAGGACAATGGAAAGGACTGGCCCATTGAGGATACTTTCCCCAAGGGCACCCCAGAACCTGGAGCCAACCCTGCCAATGTCTATGTATAAGTTGTGTCTATGTAAAGCAGCAATACATAGGAGACAAGTATTGAATTTGGCAGATTGATACTTAACATCCTGACCTTTAAATTTAAACCAGTCTCAGTTTTATCTAGAAGTATTTAATATTCGGGGACATTATTTAAATTAGATAATTAAATGCTTTGAAGTCATATGGGTCTCAGCATTGGCAGAGGTAAGCATGTATTTAAAGCTGCAATCGTATATCCACTTAGTGAGGGTTAGTCCTATTGAACTCAGTGGAGTTTGTTCCTAAGTAAGCATATATAGGATTGCGCTGTAACCTTCCTATTAAATGATACTCAAGAGTGCATAACTTTGAGGAATAGTCTTAGAAGACCTATGGCATGATCCATCCAAAGTCAAAATTTGAAAGTCAGATTTGACAAATGTTTGAAATGAAAATCCTCAGTTTTAATTCTGACCTATTGCAAATTTGTGTGAAGTGGCACCTTGTGGCGTGGTCCATGACTGCTTCATCCAAACTCTAATTTTCAATGTATTATGAAGGACAGTTTATTCCATGTGCTGTTCTTCATTCTAAGGATAGTCAGCAATGATTATATGAAAATACCCTGATTGCATGGCTCAGTCTTAGTTTTTGAAATGTGTAGAATTGGAAAAATAATGTTTAATCTTGATACAGCAATTTCTATGTTTTATAATGTGTATTTAGGCTAACCGTGTTGTCATAGACAAGACTTAAACTGCTTTAAAGTGCACATATGAAATGATTTGAAATAGTTGTTTGCATGACAAATATATACCCTCAACATTGATGATGCCCACAAGATCACATGTGTAGCATGAAGAGCTTAAAGGTGATTTATGAGACAGTTCTCCCCTGAGCATTGAATTCCTTGTTTCCAGCCTCACCCTGAAAGTGGTGCTGCCCCTGAGAAGCCCCTGCCCTCCATCCACGAACACAGTGAAGACACTGAGGACTTGTTCCAACCCTCACCTGCCACCATCACTCGCCGCAAACTTCTCTTGCCCAGCCTCAGCAGTCCCGTGAGGAAGAGCTCCCTCAGCAGTCTCCTAGGAGATGACCTGCGGCAGTTCTCAGCCCTGCGGCGAAATTGTCGGTCTCCGGCTCACTGCAACAGAGGCCATAGTCCTTCTCCACGGTGTCGCCAAGAGGAACGGCTCTCTGACAGTGAGGTCACCAATGCACGGAAACCTGGCAGACTCCTCATTCCTTCTCTCATGAATTATGGACCCCCAGACCTTAGCCCGAGGTAAGAGCAGGGGCAGAATAGTGTAAAACTTGCAGTGTCAACAGGGTGGAACATTTTTATTAGCAAGGCCAATGGCATCGCTTGCCTTCCTTTCTCTCTCATATCTGCCTGTTCTCTCTGATCTGAGCTGCAATTCTCATAGTACCTGGGGGGTAAAAATGGATTTTCCCAGCAAAAATGTCCTGCTGTGATCTGTCCTTGTCGGAATGAAGAGGCTAAGGTTCTAGATGGTATACTCAATGCATAATAGCTCCCTGTGCATAACTCCATGTCTTCCCTGGTGTTGGAGAACTGAGAGATTTTTAGTAATAGGTCTCCCAATCAGCAGAGTATTCTGTAATGCACAGATGAAACTGAACAAATCACCAGTCCCACTTCATCATCTCCACCCCAGACACACTTAATCTAGCTCAAAATAAACACAGTTTGGTTAAAAAGATGTAGAAAGGATTTACTCACAAAATCTTCTGCATAGTCTACACAGATTCAATTCTTGAAGAAAGTAAGACAAAAATAAGAACTCACATGCTTACAGGGAAGCTGAAGAACAAAAAGGAGAAGTGGGTGTTGACCAAACAACAGGAAGTTTACTCTAGGCAGTCCCCTCTATCCCTACAATAGACACGTAAACTAACCAGCCAGTTAATTAAGCATGCAGAGATTGCCACTCCCAACACCCGGCAGATATCAATCTCCAAAGGATCAGTACTGTAGCATAGGGGGAGCTGATTGGGCAATGGAAGCTAACTTTCATCCCACTGCAGTTTGCTACAAAGAGAGGAAGCAGAATGACAACCTTGTCTGGTCACCTCTGTCCCTCCCCTCCCCTCCCCATCCTTGTGGAGGCAGCCCCATCAGGATGGGAGCTGCCTGGGGCAGGGAGTTGGATGGGGCTTGTTGTACGTTGTTGGACATGTCACTAACAGGATTCTGGCCAAAGTATTTTGGCCTGGCTTGGTCTTGAATGGGTAACTAAGACACATTAAGTTTACAAGAGATCTGCTCTTGCTAAAGGATGAAAGTGTCCAAAATGGTTTATTGACGTGGCTCAACACAAATGTGAGTTATTTGAAGAATCTTCTCGAGGGGCATGACTGTGGGGCCTTTCATGATGAGTGCCTGCACTTCCAGTGTAGCACAACACTGCTGGCTAAGATTTGACAGATTTGTGTAACACATCTGCATTACCAGCACTGGGAATTTAATGTTTGTAGACTGAAATGCACAGATAAAGTAATATCTCTGTGTTCACAGAGCCATTATGGCTGATCACAAGGTCATGTCAGGTCACTTCCAGCTGTGTGATAACCTTTGTCTTTTTTATGTTAAATTTCCTTCTCTACCTTTTCCCACCACCCTACTCCATGAGGTCAGTGGAGATTTGAACCTAAGACCTATTGTTATATTGTGCTTGTTAGGAAAATTTATAGAAGCTCCTTTTTGACCCCCCTGCTAAAGGTGACTTCTCTCCCACCCTCTATAGAGTCGTAGATGGAATTGAAGATGATAGCAGAGCATCAGAGACACAAACCTTTACTTTCAACATGTACCAGCCTCTCCAGAACTCAGTACAAGAACCTTCTGTGTCAGGTAACCTTGTCAAATAAGAAGAGGGGTCCTTCCACCTAACACATAGGTTAATAAGCCATTTAGCTATTAACTATCAATGATCATTAAAGAAGTGTCTTATAGGGTATTAAGCATGCCTCTTCAGCTGGCTCTGAAAACCTCAGTTGGACATCAAGGCTTAATCAGAAGCAGTCAGATGAGACGGGTCATCTCTTCACTGATTTGTTTGAAGCAAGATGCTATGACTAACTGGTTCAAAATTAGCTGTGCTGTTAAACCATGTCTTGAAACTGCTTTGGCTTCTTCCAAAGCTGTTAACCAATTGAGATGAAATGGCAGGCAATAGTCAGTGATGCATTTAAGTCTTTTATTCCAAGTCTCAAGTCTCTACCTTCAAGTCTCAGGTCCTTGCAAGATACTTCCATGTCAAGTCTCAAGTCTGGAAGCCAACTTTAACAGAAACAAACAGGGAGGTGGTGGCAGGCTATGTGTCGGGAGGGAGGTGACGTTTCAGTAGCTAGAAAATCAAGAAGACATGCACAAAGTAAGCTTCTCAAATGGGGAATAGGATCCTTCTTACTCCCCATTCCCCAAGCTGGAGGCTTTTGTATCAATGGGCATAAAAGAGTCTGCAGCTTCTGAAGTGGGGAATAGAATCCTACTTACTCCTCATTCCCCAAGCTGGAGGCTTTTTTTTTCAAAGTGGAGAATAAGATCCTTCTTACTCCCTGCTACTGAAGCTTCAAAAGTTTTGGAAGGAAGGATCCTTCCTCCTCAAGCCCATTGCCTAGCGCATTTGCTTTTCCCCTCTGAGAAATGCACCCTGCAGTCTGGGGGCAAGCCTTGCCCTCTGCTCTTAGGAAAAGTTTAGAAGGTTCCTCTGATGTGCAATGGGGACCGAGCACACCTCAACCCTGCCTCAAGCCCATTGCCTAGCATGTTTGCTGTTCCCCTCCGAAAAACGCACCCATACTTGGGGTTTGAGACAGAGCGTCATATGACCAGTAGGTTAAAAGAGATGGAAACTCTGTTCAAAGCTGTATGGCTTCTGGATGAATGTGTTATCAACCAAGAGCAGCAAGTTGTTCACTAAAAATAGGCAAGTTGCGAGTTAGTGCATCATTTATTGCCGAGTCAAGTCACTGAAGCAACTTGAGTCCAACTTGAGTCCAAGTTAATCAACTTGAGTCTACGTCATTGACAATAGTTAATGGAGGTCTTCCCAGACTGCTTGCTCCCCTACCAAGGGAGGACTCAGCAAAAGGGCAATGTGTGCAGGCAAATGGTGTTTATATCTCAGCCTATTAAGAGACTATCAGAATTCTCCACTGTATGCATGTGTCTGTTTTTTTTTTTTAAAAAAGTATTATACCTATATCCTGCTATTCTTACACAGTACTTCCTGCAGTCTCCCATCCATACATTTCCCATCCTTGTGCTCAAAGATCTTATTTAATAAGCATTGATGAATACTGGCTACACTTTATAAAATACCCAATGAACTCAATTGGAACTGGAGAGCAACAGTTTTGACAGTCAAATGCAGCCAAGACTGGAACCAGTAATCTGTTTTGCCCTGGCTTATGAGAAGAACAGTGATAATGGCGCATGCTTTGTAGACTCATTCTTCTTTGTAGACCATTTTGTTTGGCTGATTTCTTGCTCTTTCTGATAAGAAATCCCCCACAAAAAAAGTTAAATTTCCAGTGCTTTCTTTTCATCTGAAATCAGATTATGTAAAGGCTACCCCTAGAATTTCCTACCAGAAAGTGGATAATATGAAACAGTAGGAATGGATCACCCCATGAGCTTCATACAACTTCCTTTTGACTCACCCCCTTGACTGTTAAAAAGTAATTAGAATGAAAAAGTATGTGCAGATGGACCTTGATTTCATAATTTATACTTGGGTTGTCGAATTCCATTGTGTTTTGTTTTGTTTTTTTGGTCCGGCATTGGGTCTACGTTCAGAGTGGTTTTTTTCTGACTATGTGTGGTTAACATGACTGAAGGCTCCTCCATCCCCTCATCTGTTTTGTATGCCCTACAAATAGGAAACTGGTATATCACATATAAACTTAGGCCACGGACTCTTCTGATATTTCCGTCTACCTGTAAAGAAGTTTTTGGTTTTTTTAATATAGAGGTACATTCAGTGCTGTGGCCTTCAATTGTATTTGACTGAGTACAACTACTAATGTGAAAAGTGGCCCTCAGCAGTCCTTAGCTCCATCTGTGTCACCAAAAAAACTCTAGCTGTCCATGTTTTAGGGTTTCATTCTGGTGGGAAGGTCTCTTTCTCACAGGATCCCCACTGTCAGGAGATTGGTTTGGATACAATCTATGGCTCTTTTTATGTTTTCTCATTTCTTCTTTCCCCTTCCCTTGGATTTTTTCACAGGGATCGAAGAAGCCAACCCCATGTTAAACGCAGAAGCTGATGATGTAAAGGAGAACATCAGGAGGCTCAATCAAGAGGTGAGATGCAGCAGGGCTTAATTTATGGAAGGTCTCACTACAGCTGAGCCCTTGAATCTTGTTTTTCTATATTAGAAAAATGAGACCTAGAAAATGTAAAGTTAAGTTAAAATACAAAATACACTCTTTGCAATCCTGGGCAACGCTGGGTAAATACATTAGTAAAATCATAAAAGGACAACATGTTGGGCTTTTTTTTAACTAATAAAACAACCACCCTTTGAGCATCTTGTGAAGGGTCTCCAGTTTCTTTTATATAGTTCAGAGGAAGGCACCTCATCAATCAGAGAAAGGCACTTCACATATCCCAAGATTCCATATGAAAAAGCCATGGCAGTTAGTGGTATCAAATTGCTATCATTTTGCAGTGTGGCTAGATCCCTACAAACAGACAAAAAGTGCCCTTGAGCAGGGTCCATTTTCCCATTTCATATTAAGTAGAAACAGAAAGGTCTTCATCGATCAGGTAGTAGATGAAAGGGCCTTATAATTAGAAAGCAATGAAAAGTCAGCATTTCTGGGGCTTTATGTCTATTTGTGGTCCTTCCTTTTCCAGCTGATTCCTGAACATATAGGAAAGATAAATGGTCTCAAGAATCAAATTCACAGTCAAAAAGCACCACTTGCTGTCAGTGCCTGGTTTTGTTTTTCTGTGTGTGTGTGCTTTTCTTTTTCCTGTCCTTGGCTTGGGGAGAGATGAGGGAGAAGATTTTTGTGTGCATCCCCAGTGTTGGCGTTTCTGACTCAGGGTGTCAAGGTTTAAAATTAGCAAAGGTTGGTGACAATTTCATAGCAACAAAGCCAGCCAGCCAGCCTCCTTCTTCTCCCCACTACCACCCCCTACCGCCCCATGTTCCTCATTCTTAGTAAGAACCCAAGTTAGGCAGCACTTTTCCTTCACTGCAATTTCCCTGCCCACCCAGTGCCTGTAGTGGCTCCTCTTCTTCCTTCAGCGGTTTTGATGCTGAAATGAACATAGCAGAAAAACAGAAGTCTAGGTCCAGAACTCCCCCTTAATCAACAAAGGAGTCCTGTGTCATCTCTAACCCAACAGGTTTTTATAATACAAATATACCTCAGTTGACAAAAATGTGTTCCTGAGCATTATTTCTTTTATTGGTACCAGAGGCAGAGAGAATAAGGAAACAATAGGGATAGGTTCCTACAACACAAGTTCAATGTATTTCAGCAAACCCTTTATGCAAAACTAACAATATGCACATGTGAAATGAAACAGCTAGGTCAGATAAGCCTTGCATAAGTAAATAAAAACATTTTGAACCTTCTAGAGATCATTTGAGGGCTTCTTCCAAAATACAACTAGGGGTGACTGTTTCTTTCATCAGCCTCCACTTTTCTGATGATTTCCATTTTGATGGCTAAACTTACTGCCTTTTTAACATGCTGAGGACAGCTGGTGAGGCAGGCTTATCCGCTGTCCCCTTTTCTCTCTGTTTTGCTGTTCATGCATCCTCAGTATGGGATTTTGGAGGCAGCTGATGTTTACCTTGCCTTTTGCAGCAAGCACACAAAGCTACAATAGGATTAGCTAGAGCAGAATCACATTCTTTCCCAGCTCAAGACTCACACTGCTGCAACCTGACACAAAAAAAATCTCTACAGCTCCTTTAATATCCTCCCAATGCTAATGTTGCTAAAAGATTTTCAGCAAGATAGAGGACAAGGAGGCAAAGCGGGGGGGGTGGGCAGATATAAAAGACATAAAAAGACTTTGTTCTTAGAGTTTTTATTAACTGAGGTTTGCTGTAGTGTGAACTTACAAAACATATGTTACTGAGCTTCCAGGATTGCATTCCTTGCATCTAAGGAAGTGAGCCGTGATCCATGAAAGTCCATAATGTAATAACCTTGTAGGTCTTAAAGATGTGCCAGGAGATTTTCTGTTCTTTTAGCAGCAGCAGAATAATAGAAATACCTTTTAAATTTTAACTGATGATTCTGCTGATTATCATGTTGGATCCTGTGAATTAGGAATGGAAGAATCTGTTTGTTTCAAGTTCTTTCAGGTTAAATTGAAGGCATTTGTGGATTTTGGGAAATCCTTAATGAAACCAAACTGAAACACTGTTGTCAATTATTAACACTGGCCAAATTCAATAGGTACAGCTATTCCCATCATAGAAAGCATTAAATTGCACCTGTCTCTCATCTCACTGTTAAAAATAAGAAGGGAAAGCCAGAGATGTCAACTCCATTTCAGCAACACAAACATGGCTGGATGCCAAGGGATCCAAAGTCAGTCTTTTTAGAGATAAACATCCAAAGTCTTCTCTCTGACTGGGCAAGTGTTGCTTTCAGTTTCTGACACATCTGATATTTTAAAAAGCTAAAATTCTTTTCATCCCAAATGGGAAGAATTTAGCATATTTGGGCTAAATTCTTATCAAATGCAAACTCAGATGTTACTTTACCCACTCGTATTGGGATTCAGGTATCTTCTTCTTCCCTGCATCTCTGAGCGGAGACTGCTAAGGTGACAGGGAAGTTGGTTAAAGCCCAAAGAGTAGAGCAGTTGTGCCAAATATGTTTGTTTGTTGTTATTCATTTAGCTACAAATCATGGAAGAGAGGAGACAGGGTCAAGCCTAAATACTCAGGAATATGGGAATTACCACTTTTAGTCTGGTCCTTCAGTTAAAATTCTCCCTTTCCCCAGATTATTGAACTGCATTCTCCACACACCATTGTGGATGTAGTGACAGGGCTTAATTTTTGGAAAGACTTCTTGAAAAGACTTATTTTGACTATCTCCCTATTTGTTTTAGAAGGAAGTCGTATTACTCAATTCTTTGTTTATCAAAATAAACTGTAGGTATTTTGTTAGTTGTGGGAAAGACACATTGTGCATGCTTGGGATAGTTCTCATTAATGTATGAGTCCAGTCTCAAGTCTGGAAGCCAACTTTATACCCCAACCAAAATTATACTAGGAACCTTATTATACTAGGAAACTCTTGCCCTCCAGATGTTTTAGGCCGCAACCCCCAGAATTGCTTACCATTGGCCATGCTGGCTAGAGCTGAATTCTAAGCATCTGGAAGGGCAAAGTTTTCCTCAGTCTCCTTTTATATCTTATTTATCTCAAGAAGTGGCACTGCTTAAAATTGGGTTGGAAAAGGTAGTGTTTTTGGGGCAGTGGGGGCTTGGTTACAGGAGGAGCAAAACAGATCAAGTGTCAATTGACAGCACTTTTGAGAAGTGTATTTCTGATTACCAGGCTGTCTTTTGCCAAATGATGCCAAGAACGTTTTATGTAAAAACAATATTGTAAAGGTGCCATGAAATTGCGTTGAAAGAGGTAACTACGCTACTTTCCTGTCCACTTCTCTATCAAGGAAACTGTCAAGGAAGCTTCTGAATATTCTGTTGGTTAAGTTTAAAATGCCAGGCTGTGATCAGCCACAACTGGTTAATATATGTATCTGAGGGGAAGTGACCTATGAGAGTCTACAACAATGCCAAGGAACAAATGGCTCTTCAGATCTATTGGACTGCAAATCCCATCACTCCTCACTGTGCTGACTAGGGCTAATGGAAGTGGCCATCAACAAAACCTCAAAGGCCACACATTCCCCAGCCTTGGTTTATGATCTTGCATGGAATTATTTGTGAAATGATTTTCATTCCTTTTGTTAAAAAATGAAAGGGTGGAGAGAAAGGAACACATGAGATGCCAAAGAAAAAGGACACTAATAATGAAACCCTCAGTTAAAAACCCAAGCCTTTCTGTTTTCACATGATTGGATCCTACAATATCAATACTATATGAGCTTGGAAAAAATAATTTTTTGGACTACAACTACCAGAATCATCACTACCACCACCAAACCCAGCAGCATGGTCATCCTGGCTTGGTAGGGTTTAGCACTCCTTTTTGACTTCATTTTCCAGCTTATTTGCCAAATGACCCATTTGGGCCTCAAAAGCAATCTTTACCATAGTAGCCAAAGCCAAAGTTTAATTGGATTTCCAAATTGGAAATACAACAGCAATCTGGTAAAGAAGCTACCAGCAATGTTGGGGAATCCTAAGAAATGTAATCCAGAAAGTAACATTTTCTAGCATTTACAGAACAGAATCGTGAGACTCGGTGCAGTATATAGTTCGTTTCTGCTATTGTAATACATGAAGCAGTTTTCACAAGTCTGTGAGGTCCATTGCTGTTATTGCCATTTCAGAGAATGATGGTGGGTAAACTGAACTTGAGAGATAAGGGACCTGATGTGGTCACACAGTTACTCCATGCCTGACACTGGAAGTGACCATACTGATTTGTTTTCAAACTGATGGCTCTCAGGGTGAATGTGCTCACTGTGGATTGCAGAGCTACTATAAGTAGTGTTTGAGAGACTACAGATTCAACCAAGAAATCTTTGTTTTCCTATTCTCAATATTCCCATGACTCACCAGGTGATTCTGGCCAACACCTTAACCCATGTGGAGATAATAGTTCTAACTTATGTAAAGTTTTGAAAAATATTTTTGTGGTAGTGGAATACAATTCCCAGAATTCCCCCAGATATGGTGACAGAGAGAATTCTGGGATCTGTTGTCTTTAAAAAAAAACTTTTCAAAGCACAGAGCTTACCTGCAGGAATGTGGTACTGACTTATGCTAAAAATGTTGTATAAACTCTAGGTATTACCTCTTTTTCTGATTCTCCCCCTACTCTTCAGATCAGCAACCTGAACCGGGAGGTTTCCCAACTCAGCCGGGAGCTGCAACATCTGATGAGCCTCCTTCAGAGTCAGCTGGCTGCTCAGTCTTCCTACCTCCCTGCCTCCACCTGTCCCCACAACTCCAATCAGACCTCTCCTTCCACACCTCCTATCAGCAGACTGCCTTTGTCACAGACCTCTGCTTCCATGCCAACCTGTGGCCTCCTGGCCTCCTCAAGTGTAGAGTTTGCTGCCTTCACCAGCGCCCCACCTTCTGCCACTATCAATTACACAGAGCCCTTGGAACCCCAGGAACGGAGGGGTTCTGCCTCCTGTGGCCCCGCAAGTCCCTCGTACCGGTACCATTCTCCTCGGGCAGACACAAAACACAGAAGCCGTCACCGTGGACAGACGGCCAATATGACTTCCTGTTCAAGCTCTCCCATGTTGTGTCCTGTTACCTCGCTCTCCCCGAGAAACTCTTTTTCCACCTGCTCAGGGCAGAGCTGTCCACCAACTACACACTTCTTTTTTCGGTCAAGTTCAGAGAGCTTTCACTGACGCCAAGCAACCTCCTGCCACAGCTTCTTCCTTTTGGATCTCCGGTGCTCAGAAATCTGTGGCTGCCAGCACCATAATTTCTGTTGTTCTTTCTTTGTTACCAATAGGTTCTTTTTTCTTTTTACATTACTCCACAGGGGATGGGATAGAGTTATTCCTTTCAGAGAGAAAAATGAAGTTCTATTTTGGATTCCAGCTTTTGAGGTTTCTGGTTTTCAGGACTGTTTACTATTCACTGCAGGGGTAAAGAACCTGTGGGTTTCCAAATGTTTTGGCCTAAAACTCCCAGCATTTCCACCCAGCATGGACAGCAGTAAAGGATGAGGGAATAATAGTCCAAAATATGTAGAACAAAGATTCCTCACCATTCTTTTAAAAGGCACTTTAAAAAAAATAATCACAAATCTTGCTGGTACATTTTGAAGGCAATAATATTTACGCATTGACTTTCCAGACTCAATCATATATACTCTGTTTGTCTTCAGATCCCCAAATCTAACAGCATCCATCCAGTCCATCTATCAGCATGTTTAAAATTAGAATTATGCATGTGTATGAACCACTGGGCTGATCCAAACCATTTTGGTGCTGGAGGGGCATGAATCCATATGAGACTGCTATTGTTGCTAGTTAATCTGAGGCATGATCCATCAGGATATTCAGCCATACAGGCCTAATTGAAAACAATGGGAACTACACAAGAGCACGCTTGCACTATTCTATTTATTTTTGGTGAGGCTTGTATAAGATTCTCCAATGGATTGTGCCCTGTGGATCAGCTCTACCTCCCCTGGGCCACTCTACACTGGGCCCCAAATGCACCGCCTCTGGCAGCCACCTCATCTTGCTTCATGGTATCTATACCATGAGGCAAGGTGAGGTGGATGCCTTACTTCATTTGTATGTGTGTGTCTGTAAGTCATTTCAAAGTAGGGGCAATTTCTAGATGGTTTCTCTTCAAATTTGTTCCATCTTGAAATTTGCTCTTTTCTTCCCCTCCACCAAATGTCAGAACTGGGATCTCTTGCTTCTGGACACTGATTGTTTTTCAACCCTGCTATACAGCCAAAACTTGTTTTTTTTCTATTAAATTATTATTTTCTCTTTTCCCCACTTCTTTATTTATGATGAAAAGGGGTGCAAGAGGGAATAAATGACCCTTCTGTGAAACATCTAAAAATTAAAGTTTTTTTGTTTTTCTACCTGTTCTGATAGTTCTTGTGGGTAAGAGGAGTGCATGTAACCTAGAAAGCAGAGGAGAGAGCTCTGGGCAAATACTGTGGCATTCGCTTCATTCTTTCCAGTCTGAAAAAGTAGTTTGGCTAATTAGCTGAAGTCAATCTCTCTCTTTCTCATCTTGCCAGAGGCGTCATGTATCCTGACAGCTCAACAATTTTCTGACTGCAAACCTGGTTCTCTTTTTCTACGTCAGATGGTGCTGTGGGTCTAATTTGCCTGCAAGTTGCATCATCTGTAATCGGAGGGCCTAACCCTAGAGATGTGAAAGCTAAATAAGGCTTGAGACTGGCCCAAGGTATTTTGTTGCCTGAGGGGAAGGACAAGATGGTATCCCTTTCCATATATAAAAGCTAATGGGACTGGTATTTGGAACTTTCTTCCAACACTGGTGGTGGAACACTGTCCTCCACTGAATATAAAACATCAGACTAGTTAGGGAGCACAAGGTAGGCTGTGTGGTACACAAGTCTTCCCTACAACTCCCTGCTTGCCACCTCCCAACATCTGCTACCTGAGGCGACTCCCTCAGTCTCTGCTTAGTGGTAGGGCTGGTCCTTCTGCAGCTGAAGAAAAGGTACTTTACACACGAACTCCATGGCATAGCTAGGACTTGTCATCCAGGCCAATATTCAGGGCCTGCACACCACAGGGACTCCCAGGGAACAGATGATGGGGAGCCAGTAGCAAAAAAAAAAAGAACCTCCTAAGCATGTAAATGGTTATAGATGTTCATTTAGTTATTTTTTACTTTAGGTATATATGCCTAAATACTCCAAAGACACCAGCTCCTGTCTGATCTTGGAAGCCAAGCAAAGTCAGCTCTGGTTAGTACTTGGATGGGAGACTGCCAACAAATAGCAGGTGCTATAGGCTATATTTCAGAGAAAGAAACTGGCAAAACCACCTCTGAGCATTTCTTACCTAGGAAATTCTATGAAATTCATGGGGTTACCATAAGTTGACAGGTGACTAGAAGGCATAAATACACACACGCTTGCACACGCTTTGCATCTGGAGGTCAGGATATTCTCCATCCCTGTCCTGAATCACAGAAGTGGGAAATGAGCTGTGACCATTCATTCACAAGAAACTCAGTTTTAAAGGACCATGCTAATCTGTTCCAGGAAAATCAACAAATACTGTAGTGGCCCATGAAAGATGGATCTGATTAAATGATATGCTGTCCATGAAAGCTTATACTAAATGAAATGTGTTAGTGTTTATGCTAACACAAGAAAAATAATCTGAATGCTTTTGGGTATTCAGTTTGTAAAAAGAAGAAACTATGAGAATTATGTCTACCTGGAAGGCACAACCTGAGATCCTGCATAACAGTTCCAAAGTATGTGTGCGTCAGAAACTCTCATTTAAGATAATGTATTCTGAATATGCTCAGAAGCACTTTTGTCCCAGGACACTGAAAACACATTCCAGCTCTGAAAATCAAGACCTGAGAGCTGGAGATCTGAAGGTGATGTAGGATTTTTATTTTATTTCAGTACCTCCTCTTTTTTTTCTTTAATGCTCTTGGGCAGTGTATTCAAAGTGTATTCCAAGGATTAGTGCCAGTCTATAAGCCACTGGCTGCCAGCGTTTGATGGTTTTCCAGGAAACTGTGTGAATATGATGATAATACAACACAGGTAGAGTAGTGTTCCTTGGCACATTGGGAAAAATGCCAGTCCATCAGATAGTTTGAGAAGCATTGCTTTGGGTTTAGATAATATCACAGCCAAGTGCATCAAGGTATCACGTAGTTCTGGGTTCATCTATGTTGAAAGAAGAGAAACAGCTGCATCTGCCAAGCAAATAAACACCTAGCACCTTGGCATTCGTCCCTCCTTTTCTCCTTTGTTCAGTACTATTCTAGCTCTGCTATGGCTGAGCATCTAAGACAGTGTGCTTGTTGCTATGGCAACTGTTGCCATTGCTTTGGTGGTCACTACAGAGTTGCACAGAGACCCAGAGAGAAGAAAGGGGGGGTGTTGCATACCAGATTATATGTCCCACTGCAGCTTCCTTCCTCAGGTCCCTTAGGCCAGGCCCCTTGATTAACCCCTTCTCTGGGATTCGGCCTTGTTGTCATGATGGGACACACATCTCCTAGCAACCAGCAGCACAGCTGCCTGCTCCGTGGCAACGCTGGCCTGCCTTTTTTTCCCTAATAAGACCTGAAGGGGAAATTCATTTCATCATCCACCCTGGAGAGTGTACTCTGTACACTTATGTGATGACAACAGCTAACCCCAACCTAACCCAGCATTGCTCTTTCAAGGGGAGTAAGTGAGGCGTAACTATATGGGAAAACAATACATGTGTGCACACTTATTTATCTACAGAAAGGGTCCTGAACTGTATAGAACAGGTTACACAGTACACACAATATCATATTCTTATATACTGTTTAACTGAATTCAAAATATCTGCTCACCTGTAGCACATACATGCTGTCACTTGTCTATCATGAATTTTTCTCTCAAAATGGTTTTCAAAATCAATTAAATAGTGTAGATGCAGCTTGCACAGAGGACCTTCCACCTCTCTTGGAGCAATCACAACCAACCTGGGAAACAGGTGCAACAACTTCTAGCACAGAGGGAATGGCAAGTGGTTCAGACTTCAGCTCCACTCGTTTAAAATATGGAGGGTGATGTTCTTTGTCTTTACCTGAAGCGACCCCTACTGGTCAGACCCAAACCAGCAACTTGAGGGCACTAGAAACGTTGCCTAGAATCATAGAATCATAGAAACCTAGAGTTGGAAGAGACCCCAGGGGCCATCCAGTCCAACCCCCTGCCATGCAGGAACACCCTCAAAGCAATCCCGACAGATGGCCATCAAGCTTCTGCTTAAAAACCTCCAAGGAAAGAGACTCCACTACACTCCGAGGCAGCATATTCCACTGCCGGACAGCCCTGACTGTCAGGAAGTTCTTCCTGAGGTTCAGGTGGAATCTCCTTTCCTGCAGCTTGAATCCATTGCTCCTTGTCCTGGTCTCTGGAGCAGCAGAAAACAAGCCCTCTCCTTCCTCTACGTGGCATCCCTTCAAATATTTAAACATGGCTATCATGTCCCCTCTTAACCTTCTCTTCTGCAGACTAAACATACCCAGCTCTCTAAGTCTATCCCCATAGGACATGGTTTCCAGACCTCTCACCATTTTGGTCGCCCTCCTCTGGACTTGCTCCAGCTTGATCATGTCCTTCTTGAATTGGGGTGCCCAGAACTGGACACAGTATTCAAGATGGGGTCTAACCAAAGCAGAGTAGAGTGGTACCAGTACCTCCCTTGAGCTAGACACCATACTCCTATTGATGCAGCCGAGAATTGCATTGGCTTTCTTGGCTGCCGCATCACACTGCTGACTCATGTTCAGCTTGTGGTTTATGAAGACTCCTAGATCCCTTTCACACGTACTGCTATCCAGCCACGTGTCCCCCATCCTACATTTCTGTATTCAATTTTTTCTACCTAGGTGTAGGACCTTACACTTCTCTCTGTTGAATTTCATTTTGTTCACCTTGGCCCAGCTCTCCAATCTATCCAGGTCATTTTGAATTTTGATCCTGTCCTCTGGCGTATTAGCAACCCCTCCCAATTTGGTATCATCTGCAAATTTGATGAGCATGCCCTCTATTCCTTCATCCAAGTCATTGATAAAAACGTTGAACAGCACTGGGCCCAGGACATGTGGGGAAGAAGGGTGTATTACTGTATATGCACACACATGAAAATCCCTTTTCCTGGAAAGGTACACTAAGGAAAAAATATTGCAGCGTGGAATGTTCTTGTTCAAACCATCTTCTTGGATATATTATTCCACACCCCTGCTATCTTTTCTGCCCCCCTCCTTCCCCAATAGACTTTCAGTTTTTTTGGCCATAAAATGTCTGAACTGTTGGGCAAAGTGGCCTGTTTTTTTATTGATTTTATCCCCTTATTTTCATCTCCTCTGCAGATCTGTTGTACTTCTGCAAATGCTAGGATTTCTCAGAGCATGCTGATTTACTGCTTATTTTTCAGTGGCCTCATTCTGCCAGCACTTGCCATGTATGTTTGTTATTAAAGGGAATGGTAAATTAAAAACTTGTTTTCCCTTTCACTGCATCTCTCTGGTCACACCTTCAAGTCAAAAGCATAAGATGTCAGCAGTTTTCTCCCAAGGTCCCTGAAGTCATAAAGTTTTACTCTAAAAAGTGTCCTATAAATCAATAAACAACAACAACAACAACAAAAGAGTCAGACTAGAGCCAGCATGGCTAGTAGTTGAGTCCTGGGCTAGGAGTCTGGGGGTATATCCACACTGCACAAGTACAGCACTTTGATACCACTTAAGTGTGGTGGGTTTTGTAATTTGAAGGGATTGGAGAGTTTGGGGTTGTATGGGCAGGAAGTATAGACGTATTTGTGGATGGTTAGGGATATTTGGGGCATTTTCAGGAGAATGTCACTGAAAATGGACCCAAAAGTTTTCAAAACTGAGCAGCCTGGGAATCTCCAGAGGGTTTCCAGGGGCTTCAGAAGCGGGATTTGTGGAGGCTTGCAGGCAACACTTTGCCCACCCTTCCTTTAAAGCCTTTGTCACAGGGTGAGTGTTGTTATTTGCTAGGGATTGAAGGACCATATTGGCACCTTTGAAACCCATCAAAGGTCACATTTCATCCCAGGGTTGTAACTGGGAGAGAGGTAAAATGAAAGAATCCCCTCCACATTTCCAGCACTGCAGAATAAGACCTAGAATTCTTATTTTTCCTGTGTTCACATTCCCTTGGTAGTTTGGCCTGTGTCTTTTCTTTGCATGCCTAACTGTATTTCTAAATGTTTGACTGAAGTTTTAGGTTACTGCAATGCTAAAATTTGGAGAGTGAAGGAAAATTTCATTGGGTGGGGCAGAATTCTTATTTAGGGGCATCCCTGCCGATTCATCTCCTTCTGTTGCTGTCACAGCTATTGCTAGTGCAACACTGGTGGACACAAAAGCCATTTCTGCACTAGGCTGTTAAAGTGCTATTATTCCACTTTCAACATCCTATCGAATCCTGGGATTTGCAGTTTAGCGATGGGCCTCCCATAGGATGTTGAAAGTGGACTAATAACACTGTAACAGCCTAGAGCAGAAATGGCCAAAGAACCACTGGTTCTTCTCTAGTTAAAAGAAGATGCAACTTGTTGCTGAGTAGGTTTCCAAGAGGCTTCTGAGAATGCAGTTCTACTTAAAAGCCAGACATACAGAAAGCAAGCCATTTTAAAAAGGCAAGGCAGCTCCGTCTCCCCCCTGCTCCATGGTAAATGTGAGTATCTGAAGGGACAAACTTCCTGCTTTAGGATTTCAGAATCAGCTTATATGAAATATCACCTTCTTCTGAATACACCCACTCAGATCTTAAGATTTTCTGCAGAGGCACTGCTCTGTGTGCACGTGTGAAATAAAACGCAGGAGGGAGGCCTTCTCAAAAGTAGCACTTCGGCAATAAAATGATTTCCCTAGACAGATCCAGTCAGTGACTTCCATGTTGTTTTTCCCCAGCATCAAATGAAGACCTATTTATTCACCTAACTTTTTAAATAATCTGGCTCTTTAAAAAAAAAAAAAAAAAGGTCTCAGGTGCTAGTTGTTCTCTTTTTCAAACGCTAGAAAGATTTTTTTTAAGGCTGCCCTAGTGGTAGTCCATAATTTGAGAGGAGGGGAACCACCTAACCTCTATGGAGTGACATCTCCCTTCCATTTACACCATGAGCCACAAGCAAATAACCATTTTCCAGTTTTGCAAGTTGCCCAGATAGCATATTTGAATGAGTGGCCATTTAAAAATAGCAAATAAATAAGTGACACTTGCAGCTTGCTTGGACAACATTCTGATTGCACAGCATATCTATACAGGGAGTTGTATAAATAATTTTTCAGAGTGAAATATTTTGATTGAACATAAATGACAGAGAAGAAAGGAGAAAGTGTATCATTTATTTTGTTTTTATAGTTTCTAAAACAACAACACTGTCCTATTTACTTCATAAATTCACAGAAAGGGGGTTGGAGTTCCTGGGAATAAGTACCAACCATTGGATTTAGTGGAATTTCTTTCCAAGCAGACATAAATAGGATCGCACTGTAAAAGAAGATAGTAGTATAGGGGGTGGGGGTGGGGATGAACAAATGTGGTACATCAAGTATTTTTGGATTGTAACTCCGAGCAGTCCTGCTAAAGAAAAGTGATGTCCTGCCACTGAACTCTGGACATCTCTCAGAGCATTGCCTTTGTTAATCAGGATCTGCAGGAATAACTTGTTGTGGGAGATAGTTTTTAGTCCTTTTTTTTAGTCCTTGGATTGTAACTCCCAGTGGGTATATTGGTTAGGGATGATGGGAATTATAGTTGAACACCTGGAGGGCTGTACTTTCCCCATCTCTGTCAGTTTCTGCTCCCACTTGAATTAGGGAAAATCCATCCTAGGCTCTGCAGAGGGAATAAGGCATAGAAATGCATCGGAGAAAGGAAGGCTCTTGTCTTCATGGGGATAGGACCCCACACATGCTTAAAAGTGGCTACATTTGCCATTCAGTGTTCCAGGTATATTCAGGCAGCACATAAGATTGGTAGAGGATGTGGAGACAACGCTGCCTGACAGAATTTAAATGCAAAGCACTGAGAGGTCATTTCTGCACTGCACTGTTATAGTGCTATTCTTCTACTTTCAACATCCTGTGGAATTCTGGGGTTTGTAGTTTACTGAGGCCAAAGATCTGAGAATTCTAAATGCCCCTCACTAAACTGCAAACTCCA
The DNA here is from genome assembly GCA_948474755.1 of Ctenosaura bakeri. NCBI lineage: Eukaryota > Metazoa > Chordata > Lepidosauria > Squamata > Iguanidae > Ctenosaura > Ctenosaura bakeri. The sequence continues at coordinate 200,776 of CAOLHI010000619.1, forward strand.
GGATTCCATAGAATCTTGAAAGTGGAATAGTGCCACTATAACAGCGTAGTGTGGAAACAGCCAGAGTTACCAACCATGTGTTTTTCATGGGTGTGTGAAATACTGAAATAACTGATGAAATGTGCACTAGTCCAGCAACACTCATAATTAATCCTACATTTGATGAAATGGACTGGATCCCATGAAAGCTTACACTAATTTTCTTCCCCCCAGTCGGAAAGGTGCTACAGGATTCCTTTATATCTCTTTTATGCTGAAACAGACAAACACGTCTTTAGCTGTTGATACTATTATAAGGAACTAGCACGTATACCCGGCATTGCTCAGGATTTTATTTTCTCATAGGTAATACTTGTTATAAATATTCAAGATTCTGTGTCTCTAATTCCCCAAACTGTCCAGTACCTGTAACTTTTCCCTATATTCCCCAATCCAATCTGTATTCAGAGTTATTAACATGCAGAGGCTGGGTTCCTGGGGGAATAGGCTGCCCTCCTCCTTGCTGCTAGGCCTCATCGCCATAACAACCAGCCTATTCTCTGGCTAGGAAGTCCAAAGCCCCCTCCCTAAACTTGCAAACCCCAGGATGCCAAAGAATCTTCTCAGGCAGCCAATCCTATGAGGTCTTCACCTCACACAGCCAATCCTATGAGGTCTTCGCCTGTCACAGACAGACAGACAGACATACAAACTTTGACTTTTATAGAGTAGATTAGATGCGTTTGCCTTTAGAGTACCACAGGCCTCTTTCTTTGCTTTGGTGCAATAGACAAAGACGACTTCTCTTAACCAGTGTCCCGCCCCCCGAACCAACCTAGGTACCTTCCTCCCAACCCCGCCTCCCCCTCTCCTCTCCCCTCAGGGGACATGACTACCAGGGGGAGGGAAAGGCGGGGCTATTGGCGACTTCCCAATTGGCGGATACAACAGCCTGTCAGAAGGAGAGAGGATGTAGAAAAAACCCAACCCACAGGGAGGAGCCCTTAGAGGAAGCGGAAGAAGCTGGAAAGGAGCGGAGGGCGGAAGTGGCGCCGTTTGAGATTCGGGTTGGGGGGCAAAGGGGATACGGAGCGGGCGGGCCGGCCGGCGGACTGGTGGCGACGGCGGTCCCGCAGGCGGGAGCGGGTGAGTGATGGCTTGAACGGCGGGTCCCGATGGAGAGAAGGAGGAGGCCCGCCGCGAAGGCGTCAGCGGCGCAGCCTGCGGGCTCCGGGAAGGCTGGGTCCCTCCGGGGAGTCCTCCGCCGTTCTGCCTCCCGGGCAGATAGCCATGGCCGGGGGTGGGGCTTCCGCGCTGTGGGGAAGCAAGATGGAGCCTCCAGGTTCAGGGGCAGCGTACCTTTGAGGGCCTGTTGCTGGCGCGCAAACGGAAGAGGAGTGGGTGGCTTCGTTCCCTGCGTGTAGGCTTTCCGGAGGCATTCGGTTCACCCAGTGGTGGGAATGGTAGGATGCTGGGCTAGATGGGCGCCTCGGTGACTGAGGCAGAAATCCGTATTTTCTCGTCTGGGTGCATATTATTGTTTGGTATAATGTATTTCGTGTTGTTCGCCGTCTCGATCCATGTGGAGAAGCGGGATACAAATAAATAAATAAATATTATTATTATTATTATTATTATTATTATTATTATTATTATTATTATTATTATTATTATTATTATTATTTGCAATACAGTTCCGGCTCGTGAGGTGGTTTTGTGGAATAAACATTAAGCTTCCGCCCTGAGGAACTTCCCAGAGCAATGGTTACAATCGTTTAGTTACACATTCAGCCCTCCACATTTTCATTTTTGCGGATTGGATTATTCACGGGTTGTTTGCTGTCACCCCTGCTGCCTCCCTATACCGTTCTTTATGGGGACTGCTAGCCTTGTGAGACTAAGAAACTGCAAACGAGGCTTGTAAATCCCTATTAAAAATGGTGTGGGACAGCAATGGAGGTAGCAATAAGCCCCACCAGCCCCCCACTTCTCCCTTGTGAAGGAACCCTCTTGCCCCAAAGGAATCCATGGTGGGTTGAATAAGGTGATCATACTTTTTTTGTGTGTTAAATATGGTTTGGGAGGGCCTAGAGTTATTCATGGTTTTTCCACTTTCATGGGGGTCCTGTGCCCCTAAGTCAAGCGAATGTGGAGTAATGACTGTATTTATATTGCCATCTTTCCACCAAGATCTTTAAGGTGATAACCATGGTTCTCCTCTTTTCATTTATCCCCACATAACACAATCCTGTGAAGGAGGTCAGGCTGAGAGAAAGTGACCAGCCCAAAATCAACCAGTGATTTTTATGGCACAATAGGGACTTGAACCCAAATCTCCCAAGTTACAATCCAGCACTCTGATCACTGCCAAAAAATGCCAGTAATAGAAGGAGTAAGTATTGGGGGAAGTGGGGGGGGCGCTGGTAGGAGTTTAGACCAAGCAGTTTTTTTCAGGTCAGATGTTAAGCTGTGGTGTTGTTGCAACTTCTAACTGGGTTTGCTGTTACTTCTCTTAATGCAGTTGCTGTGCCTTTAATAGCAGTGTCAGGCAAAAATCCAACAAGTACAGCTTGATAGGTTCACCTTAGGGTCACTGTAAGTCAGGAATGACTTAAAGCATACAATAAGAACAACAGCTTTGATAGTGTACAGTAGGTTTGGAGACAGAATACCACCTTTTCTGGAGTGTGAAGGCCAGACTCCACATCTGCCTAGGTCAGACTCCAGTAAGGCCTGCGGTATCGTAGTCTGCTTTGAGCCTTGTGTATATATCTAACATCTTTTCTGTAGATGTTGGCCTACTGTTTTCATGTTTGTTGCAGACAGACAACTTTAAAACATTATTGGCTCACTTACCCAGATATCACCGGACTGTAATAAAAATGGTCTGACTAAGACTTCCTTTTAAGTAGCCATGTTAAGAATTAATAACTACGTAACTTTAGTGTTCACTTTTCTTAACTTAGACAAATGGCTAATCTGTTTTATGACTATTATCTTTCATGGATGGGCTCTTTTTTTGGAAGAATCCTGCTTCACTGCTGTGACAAAGAATCCTTAGCTCAAATCTCCACTTCTTTGTGAACCCATTGGGAAAGGGTTACATCTCTGCTTAGTTTCTTCTCCCCCCCACCTCCTTAAAAGAATAACACTCTTGGGGTTTTTTTTTTTTTTTGAGGCTGTAAAAATATTGGTGTCATGTGTATGGACTAGGCACGTACCAAAAAAAGTGTATAAATGAACTAGCTGTTAAAGGAAGTAAAAGGCGAAAGATTTACATGATCTGAAAAGAAACCAAAGGAAGCTGTCTCTCCTTTATAACAATTATTCTATTGTCTTTTTTGAACATCTTGTTCCTCCTTGAATGTTTGGTTGCTTGTTAACCCATCCTAGCCATTTATTGTCATTCCTTGGCAGCTGTCACCATGCCTCCTTCTGAGTTGTCTCATATCTGTAGATTTCTCTAAACCTGCAGGGCAAGCAACTTTGCTGTAGGATCCATATTGTTTATACCTCAGTGAACATCTGTAAAAGGTTGTTTTTGCATCTCACAAATTGAAGATGGTCTTTATCCACTATGTCCCTGCCCTTAAAAAATGCTTATTACACATGGGCTCAAATGTAATTAAATTAATAGCTTTCCCACTGAGAGGTTCTTGTTCTGTCTCTATATTTCACACATTTTCTTACATCTAGTGGAATGGTTCATATGGATATAGGAACTACTCATAAAACTTAATGTTCTGTCATATTCTAGTGTAAGAGTAGGGAAACTCTGGCCCTCCAGGGGTCTTGTATTCCTATGATCTTGCACAGCAGGAATCATACCATACTGGCAAGGACTTATAATGGGAAAAGTGAAGTCCAGCAATATCTAGAGGGTGACAGGTCCCCAGCCCTACTCTATGTAGTATTCTCTAAGCTGATGATCTCCAGATCCATTTGACCGAACTTGTGTCATCCGCAACCAGGATGGATATGCTGTGGTTGATGGGCAATACAGAGTACTGCTGCACCTTCCAAAGGTCCTTATAATGTACAAGCTCCTCTTTGCATACACATGCTGCTTGCTGTGTTGCTGAGTAGTGTGCTAGCTTTACAGTAAAATGTTTTGGGCAAACTGCCTTAGTCAAAGAAGTTTGAGGTACCATACAGTGGAAGATATCTGGCCAATACTGAAATGAGGTTTCAGTATTCAGAGGTCTCTTCTGCTCATATTGAACTTCATTGTGTGAAGAACTGGATGTGACTGTAAAGTAGGATGGAGAACATGTGTCTGTCCACATGCTGTTGGGAAGCTCATGTCCCCATACCACATGAGTTCATCATGGCTTGTGAGGTAGAAATTAAACACGCTCTTGACTGAGTTGCACAGCCTTGAGGTCATATGGCTCAGTTAAGGGTTTCTTTTCCCCCTTCCCTGATCTGGAAAGGTGCAGAGGTGGGAAACAACTATGGGGCTCAGGGACAAAGTACTTCTGCACCTCATTGACATAGTTTTCATTGTCTGCGTCTGGGCTGAGGCATGAACATATACTTGCTCAGCTCTTATTACCGTGCTATAACCATTAGTTGCAAGTTGAAAGGCCATTGTTTCCTGTTTCTTTGTTCATTTAATGAAAACCTTTTTACAGGGTCTATATTTTTTTAAAAAAGAAACAAACCAACAGTTAATTAAGACTTAAATTATAATAACATATGCCTAATATTTTATAACTTGGCCAACTTATCCCATTGTGTTATACCTCTATAGAGTTATCCTTTAAAATTTAGCCATTCCTACATCTTCTGCCAGGAATTACCTTCAACAAATGCAGTCACTATGTCAGAGGATTGTTTCCAAATAGTCAGGTTTCTGTATCAGAGGCTAATGATTAATGTGAAGTGTTTCTCCTTCACTTCTAAGGTGCTGTTATGAAAACAAATGCTGCAAATCATAAAATACTGAATGACTTGTCTAAAGGTCAGCTGGTTCTAATTGTACTTGGACTTAATACAGCATTATGCAACTCAGGACTTCTTAGTATAACTTTATCTGGTTATAATTTGTAGTACAGCCCTGTAAGGTAGGTCAGTTGTATTAACCTATTGGAGATGCTGCGTGGCAGAAGGAGGCAGGGGCTGAGAGACTACCTTGCCTAAAGGCTACCCATTGAGATTTGAAGTAGAAACTTTCTGACTTGTGACAAGGCATCTTGAACACTGTGCCAGACCAGCTCTTAACCTGGCTGAACCAGTTGAATACTAATCAACAATTCTACTTTTGTGCCTCTGTGTCTTGAAAAGCGCTTTTCAGTTTGTTTGCCTTACCCAAGAGGATTGTTTCAAAGACAGTTTTCTGTTTAAATACAGTTGGCCTTCCATAGTCACTAGGGTTAGGGGTGTAGGACCTTTGCAAAAGTGGAAAAACTACAAATATCAAAATCTATACGTGTCTGTGGGAAGGAGGCTGAAGCATAGTGGAGAGAACAGGCACCCAGAGTCCAAACCAAGTCAGGGGAAGGGGATGGGTTGGCATTGTGACCTTATACTTCCTCTCTTTTGCCTTGGATGTGGGGGGAAGCAGTGGGAGAGGGTTTGTGGTACTGAGAAGTTGGGCTGCAAGCCATCATTCGCTGGGCAGGGAGCTGCCAGTGGAAGAGGAGGAGAAGGAGAGGCAGGTTTTTTAAGGGATGTGCAGCCTGATTGAAGCTGCAAGAGGAAAGGTTCCCTCAGAAAAGAAGCACTCGATCTGAGGAGGCAGGGGCTGGAGAAGTTCGCAGATAATCAGTTATGAAAATTAATACCCACAAATGTGGTGGGCCAACTGTAGTGGGAGAGCCACTTGCTCAAGACAAAGCCTAGGGATTTTTTTTAAACTACAACTCTTCACTTAATGAGTTTCTAGGAGTATAGTCTTAAAAGTAATTTTCCAAGGCTCTGCACAAGACCATCAAGGAGGTGTTGGAGCCTCAAACCAAACTCCCCAGTGTCAAGTTGGCATCAACAGTGGCTCTCCTGTGGATTAAATGTTCCTTCTTTTTCAGTTGGCGATTCATTTCCTTGCCTACAGTTGTGCCTTGTCATTGGAGCTTGTCACCTTTGTAACAGGCCATGGCAAGCCGTGGTGGAGCTGCACGGCCAAATGGACCAGCCGCCGGGAATAAGATCTGTCAGTTTAAACTGGTGCTTCTGGGAGAGTCAGCTGTTGGGAAGTCCAGCCTTGTCTTGCGCTTCGTGAAAGGACAATTCCACGAATACCAAGAGAGCACCATTGGAGGTAAAAACTGGTTGGTGGCATTGCTAACAGTGTTTAAATTTGTCTAGCTTGGTTGTCTGCACGATTTCAACTTTTCAGAAACTTTTTCCAACAGAAAAGTTACAAAGAATTACAAAGAACTGTTCTGTGGTACGTATTTTTTTCAAAGGTAGAGCATAAACTAGCAGTGAACAGTTTGGACCCCCCCCCCAGATTTTACTGGACTACAACTCCCGTCAGTCTATGCAACAGACCCATTGATAAATTATTATGAGACTGAAGTCAAAAACATGTGGAAGGCCAGTTGTCCCACTCCCTAGCATAGGGCAGTCTGTTCTCTTATGTGCCCAACAAGCTGTTATGATTGCAAATTATTGGAGGGAGAGATGGGACAAGAGCGTGGATTGTCTTGAATGGGTGGGAACATAAGTCCCCCAAGTATTGTGCTGCGACTCCCATCTTTCTTAGCATAGCTAATGGTTCAAGAGTGATGGGAGTTGTAGTCCAACAGTTTCTAGACAGCCACATGTTCTTCATCCCTACTCTAGAGAAGCTTGTATGCTACTACTGATTCATATTTAGAAACTCTGAGAATGTTGCAAACTTTCAGTCTGGCTCAACATTATTTTGTAATGGAAGCAACTTGGTAGAATGTAGTTTTTTTCTAGGGCAAAGTCAAAGAGCCTGTGCCTCTCTAGGTGTTAGATTGCAGCTCTCAACATCCCCTTACCCTTGGACCCGCTGTCTGGGGCTGATGACTTAACCTGGAAGGCCAGAAGTGCCATCTCCTCATATTAGGGGATACTGATCTTAGCTGGTTTTCAAGAGTGCCTTCTAGATTTTTTGAAACTCCAGTGTCACTGAGAACTTTGATCCCACATCAATAAAAGCAACAAAAGAAAACAAAAGCTGTGCGTGTACGTAGCCACAAAGACATGTCAGTTCGGTGAAGTTGCTTCTCTTTCTTGAGCAGACTGGCCAGCCAGATGCTAAGGGCTGCAGCAGTTCTTGCTTCACCACTTACAATTTCCACTCTATCAAATGCAAGGGACCAACACAAGCCTTGGCAGGGTTTGTCCCAGTTTGAGCCAAGCAAGCATTTTTGACTTGGCCTTAATTATTGGTCCATAAGTTGAAGCTGTGACAGCAAACAATAACTGCTGTCAAGTCCTGTTCAGTTTTGTACATCTGCAGTATTCAGTGGGGGCAAAGGCTGCTTAAGGACTGACTGGCCCATGGCTTGGTATCCTATACCTTGAAAAGAGATGGACAATCACTAGAGTGGAGTCTTCCCCATCCATAAAATAACAGTTTTTAAACCTTTGGTTAAGTTATGGGGATCGAAACATTTTGGACTGCATTTCACATCAGTCCCACCCAGCATGGCGGCAGAGGTCCCTCCATCTCTACCTGAGCATCCTTCTCAGTCCACTTTTTGCCTTGCCTCTTCTTCAGGGCATGAGGTGAATAAGAACAAGAATCAAAATCAAGAGCAACAGAGACGCTACAGTCATCTCAAAGAGAAGAGACTTACAGTTTTTCCAGACACTGTTTAGGTTGTGAATTTGATCTAGAAGAAGAGAGTTGAACAAATGTGGGTGCAGCTATTGGAATGTTCTTCCAGGGGATCTTGCTGTGTGAACTGTGCATACATGACTGTTAGATATGGCATATAATTACCTATAATTGAGTGGGTCACTGAGCTCCCTCCTGCACTCAGAGAAATGTAAACTGTACATGGCAGAGTCATGTGTGATCAGTTCATTAGTCCAACGTTTGCTCCACACAAAAATATCTTTGACCTTAATCTTCCCCTATAAGGAGTCCCATGGCATCTTAAAAGCTTACAGTCTTCCTATGGCATGGACGTCCATAGGGTCTTGTACTTGCTACAAGAGACAAACCTGGCTATTTGGAAAGAACTCAGGCATGCAGCATCCAATGGACTGAAAGCAAGTATGCAACAAAAAGGTTCCAGAGACCAAGTAGGTCATGGTGACCAAGTGAGTGAGCCAGACCACACAGTCGCAGTAACTCTGGCCAACATGAACTAGGGGGAAAAAACCTTGCTGTTTGGACTTTAGCATCAGAATTCTTGTCTGGGAAGTGATGAAAGCACCCACTTAACAGCTCTCTTTATCTGATGTTCTAGAAGAGATGGGGAACCTTAGCCTTTCAGGTAGTTTGGTCTCTGGCTATCATGGTTCCTTATCTTTGGCCATGCTGGGTGGGGTGATGGAAGTTGTAAGCCAAAGTATTTGGAGAGCAAAAAGTTTCTTAAACTTTGTCCCAGAAAAAAGGGGAAATTTGTGTTTCTGTGTGCACCTACATCTATGGTTGTATGCTATGGGAGGGAGCTTTCTGATCAGATATTTGCATCATCAGAATAAAAATATTGAGATATCCTAGATAGATCATCAGGAGAAAACCTTGGCTCAAGCACGCATCAGATGGAACTTGATGGGGTGTTTTCAGGTTAAAAAGGCTGACTTGTGCCAAGGTTTATCTTTTGTGTGCTCATGTTCCAGAGTAACATAGATGGAGAAAGGGTTTCTCTCTAGGAAAAGTAGTCAAGCTTCAGTAGTATTCAGGCCCAGATTTCACTCAATTTTGGTGTAACTCTATTTCTAACTCTTATTTTCTAGCTGCTTTCCTCACACAGACCATCTGCCTAGATGATACAACAGTCAAGTTTGAGATCTGGGATACAGCAGGGCAGGAACGGTACCACAGTCTGGCACCAATGTACTACCGGGGTGCTCAAGCTGCCATTGTTGTTTATGACATCACTAACATGGTAAGGATTTTCATAAGTCTAGTGGGCTTTTATCCCATCTAGTCCCAGGTGCTGCTTTGCTGATTTTATAAATGGCATGATGTTCCAACAATGGACACCTGCTTGCTTTAAAAGAATAAATGCTCTACAGGATTACTGTCAAGGCAAATAGCTTCTTGAGCTGTGTTGTGTTTTCAGTTTGAGCCTAATTCTAGCTTGGGTGGTAAATGTCTGTCTAGGTTGTGCCACTTCTAAGTGACATAATCAGTGTTCTGAAGAATTCTGTACAAAAATTTTCTATGCATAAAGTATTATGTTGGGGAGAAGCAAAGAGAAATGCAGCACATGCATTTGCTGCCCCTCTGAGAACTAGGCCTTATTTTAAAATGTTTAGATGCACGTTTTTCCATATTAGTTTAATTTCCTTCTTATCGGGTTTGAATAGGGCCTAGAGCATAATGCTGGGAACTTCTACTGTACGTTTGAAATTAAAATCTTGCACCTTGTAATCTTGGTATTATACTAGATTTTGAGGAAAGCTTCTAAAAACAAAATCTTTGACATTAAGCAGGTTTGTACATATTGCTGGGCTGTGGTTTAATGCAGAGCTGAGAAATGTGTGGCTCACCATGTTGTTGGACTGCAGTTCCCATCATCCACTTCATTGGCTGTGCTTGCTAGGGTTAGTGAGAGTCACAATCCAGCAACATAAGGATTGCTACACATTTTGAAACCTAGTATAGTACACTATGTATACAAATGAAAAGAGGAACGCAAAATCTTGTGCCCTCCTTCTCTGGTGCAACTTGGAGGAGGAATAATGTAAAATTCAATTTCACTTTAGGTCATTCCTGCCTGGTGATATCGTGTGAATCATGGATTTAAGTAAACCCTAGCCAATTGCTAAACCAGCATCAAACACTGAATTGTGTTGTTAGCTTGCTGAATAAACAGGAATTTATCTTCTTAAAAAGGCTGTTTTTCTGAAAAAGAAGCCAACAAGTCAACCTTTAACATTAACCTGTGGAAGAGTTTTGTATACCTTTAAAGCTTGTGTGTCACTGTGAACTTGAGTCCTAGTAAAGGAGCAGTTTATTGGTTTGTGTTCAATGCAGTAAGCATTATTTTGTCAAAACTTGTACTTTTCCAGCTTCCTGCTTTAGCTTTTAAAATCCTGGAGCATCCTTATTTATACATGTTGTAGACCCTGAATTTCCCCAAACTCACTTCATTTTGAATAATATGTTTCTGTCTATCCTGGACATGCAAAACCAAGATGACGTTCGTGCCCTCCTAACAAATGAATAACACTCCTGTGAATTTTAAGATCTGCTTATAGAGATGTGGTATAACATTTTAAATGTGCTTATCTCCCAATCCAAGGTGTGGGAAGGCCCCACAAGTGGGAATACGCATTGCATAAGCTCTCTAGTGCTACCCCACTGGTTAGAGTAGGGAGGGAATATATGTTGGTGCTGTATTGGTCAAGAATTGGGATTCCTGTTATTGAAATAGCACAACACTCTTGCCACCTTTCTTTTTGCAGGACACCTTTGTGCGAGCCAAGAATTGGGTGAAGGAACTGCAGCGGCAAGCCAGCTCGAACATAGTCATAGCCCTGGCAGGGAACAAGGCAGATTTGGGTAGCAAACGTGCTGTTGACTTCCAAGTAAGTGTGTGTGTGTGTGTGTATGTTCTTTAATACTGGGACGTTCACCATCTCCACTCTACTCCACACAGTATTATTAGCCAGCATTCTATAACTGGTGATTCGAAATTTTAGTACTTTTTCCTCTCCCCAAATAAATGGGATTTCTTTCTGATTTATGATCTCAACACAAAGAGTGTTGAGGGAGGGATTGCATTGCCCTCCAGTACTGCTAGATTATCCATGCTGGCTAGGCCTGATAGAAGTTGAAGTCCCACATGATGATGTAGGAAGTAAGATGTTACATCATCAAAATCTGTTTGATCAGGGAATATTAGTCTGTAGCTTCCATGCTGCACCAGTAGGACTGAGCTGTGGATCAGGAAAGCAGTGGCTCAAATTTACCTTTTAAATTTGTTTGCTAGGTGCCCTTTAGGTGAATGTCTCTTCAAACACTGTTGGCATACTGCTTTTTGACTCCAAGTTTCAGAACAGTTTATAATAGTAGTAGAAGTAGATTGTACTGCTTTTGTAATGACAATCTTATAAAGGGTGTCACAGGAACTGAAAATGAAAAATTTGAAAAGTGTTATCCTGCTACTCTAATTCCCATGGTAAGAAGCGCAATCTTCTTAAACAGTTCAGTTTACCTTGGCCTTTTCCCAAATCTGCATTATGGGGATAATACTGACCTGTTTAACAAAGCTTTTATAATCCTTACAACAAGACTGAGTGTTATCTGTTAAACATTATAACAGCTACATAACATTATTAAGTCAACGTGATCAGTTAAGTTTTGATTTGTAGCCATCAGGCTAGCTTGTCTGTCGTGCAGGATGGTTGAACAAAGAATATTCTACACTGGTTCTGTGCAGCTTTGTGGGTAAGTGTGAAGCAGCTGCTATGGTTAAACTCACAGCTTGACTCCACAGCCTTTTTGTAATATGAGTGTGGCACTACTGGCCTACCTTAGAAGGTAGTTGTAAAGATGCTTGTGAAATGTGTTATATGTCTAGAATAGGGATGAGGACTGTGTGTGTCTCCAAATGTTGCTGGAATCTAACTCTGATGATCCCTCATCATTTGGCTTTGCTGTCTAGGGTTGATGCGAGTTGAATGAAGGAACATCTGGAAAGAACGCATTTCCCAAATAAGGTCTAGAAGGCTATAAATGCTAGCTGATTCTGAAAGTAACCAAAATGTTGGGAGTTTCTTACAATTTGTTTATAATAATGTGCTAATAAGCTTAGTCAACATTGCTTTTCTAGTCTTACTGTGGTCTCCCTCCTTCTGGAACTTTAGTTTTAGAAACCTGCAAACAAAACTTAATATTGGAGGAATGAATAGCAGTCTGGCATATCTCCCATTTCCATTCCTGCACTGTGACTATTGGACCAACAAAGGAAGGCCCAGTACACAGGTTGTAATCTCTGGGGTATGTATAATTGCAGGAAGCCCAGACGTACGCAGATGACAACAGCTTGCTGTTTATGGAGACATCAGCAAAGACAGCAATGAATGTGAATGAAACCTTCATGGCAATAGGTAAGTGAAGTGCTAAAGTAGAGACACATGCTGTATGTCATCTTGCCTCTCCTCGGCACAACCATGGACCGGGAACCAAGCATGATGTATAATAGATGCAGGTTTCTATACAATCCTGTAACTGTTCCCAGGGAAATAGGCTTGGAACCTTCCTTATATTTTCCACCTAAGTGCAAGAAGAAGTTGTATGGGTTGACAACAAATAGTGGGAAAAGCACTTTGGTCATTTAAGATTTTTGATGTTCCAAGCTGGTCCTGTAGTCTCTGGAAGGCAGCCACAGCTCCTTTCTCTGAAGCTATTTTTTGATGGTTTCTTCTGCTTTTGTACGGTCTGTCCCTCCCATTCTAAATTGTTGTGAAGCCTCTCCTGAGGCAGTGACTATAATAGATGTAAGGTAAATATGCTGGTGTATTCTGCCCCTGCCAGCCCCCATCTTGGACCTTTGGCCCCCTCTCCCATGAAATTTGACCTGAGAATATCTCTCAGATCGAGTTTGGCCTTTGAGCTGAGAAAAATTCCTCAGCTTTGAAATACAGACTGGGCAGGGGTAGGAAACCTTTGTACCTCGGCTCCCAAAGTCACAGCCAGTATGTCTATGATGAGGAGTTACAGGAGATATAATCACACTTATGAGAGCCAAAGTTTGTCCATCACCAAGTAGGCAGTATGATGATAAATCAATGGAAGGAGAAAGGAAAGCATAGTAGAAGGCTTGTGGGTGAGGAGAAGTGATGGGTCAGCAAGCCAACTTTGGGGGCCATAGAGCAGGAAAGCTGAAGACTGGTGGGGAGTTAAATATATACACACATGCTTCTGCACTGATCAGCTGAGTCTTGAGATGCAAGCCTCCAGGGGAATAACAGTAGAATAACAGGTCTTTGTCTGTGGACACTGGAATGAGCATAATTGGAGCAAGTCCCTCTGCTAATTTGCCCATTATATTCCTTATGAAATAACTCTTAAGAACCAGTTTGCTACATAGGCTCTTGAATGTGCCACCTTTTTTCCTTCAGCTAAGAAACTCCCCAAAAATGAACCACAGAGTGCAATGGGAACAGCAGGCAGAAATCGAGGAGTTGACCTCCAGGAGAGTAGCCAGCCCAGCAGGGGGCAGTGTTGCAGCAACTGAGGTATCCTTGTCTGCTTGTCTGGGTGGCCCCAACTGGAACACACCTGAACTGATCGCACTTACAGGAGAACAGCTGCCAGGATCCCCTCTTCTTTTCTCCCTACCCTTTTTCTTTACTGCTGTGATTTCCCTTCTCCTTTATTCTCCCAATTTGTAGTATAGGGTGGGGGAGCAAAATACAGCCACTCCTCTTCTGTACCAATAATGAATTCCTCTTTTTAAAAGTCTTAGTCACCTTTTTAAAATCACAAATGAACTGTGGCACTCCTCTACCATTTTTCTTGGGTAGATGGTGATGTATGTTCTAAGAGCTTTGATCTCTCTCTCTTTTTCCTCTGCCTTTTGCCAATGGGTCTTATGGCCTTGTATTTGCTCATAGCTGCTTGGAAGAAAGAAGTTTCTGCCTTGGATGGGATGTGACTTATGAGGCATTTGCTCCATGAATCTAAGCCACTTCAACTAGAGAAGCTTATCCTAAATAACTCCAGCAGATATAGGCTGAAGGTGGCAAGAGAGCTATGAGCTTTGGAACCATTGTTCCCAAGGTTTCCTGGATGGGAGCCTGGTTTAGATATGGTATGGACTTGCTTTTTAAGAAAACAAGTCACAGAACATGCAGGTAACCACTAAATGAAATCATAGCATTAATGCTAGATTGAACGAAACCTCTAGCCTTTAAGCCTTGTTTTGACCAAATCACAATTATGAATATTCTTCAGGGGAGGGATGGGTACAGCTGATTTTCTTCTGTATTTTGTATTCTAGTTTTCAACATATAACCAATCAGTATCTCTTTAATTACATATACCAGCTAGCCTTGCACCCATCTCAGTTTGCATTGAGTTTTGGATAAACCAACAGCATTAATTTTCTTATTTTACATTTTGGATATAATGCACTAATCCACTTGTTGGAGAAAACATGTTTCAAAATTATCACTTTCTTGATGAGCAATGCAGTGTCATTGTTAACCCTATAGTATAATGCTGGTGGGTATCTAGATGCAGTGAGTAGGGAGAATGGGCAAGCAAACTGGGTGGGGGAACAATAATATGTATTCACATGCAGACAAAATATGGGTAATTCCACTAAACGAAACTGCAAAAGGGCGGTCACAAATTTTGCTTCTCATCTAGTGCCTGAAGCAATTTTGTCATACTCATATTGGTATTTAAGAGAAGGAGTCTATGTCAGTCTCTTCAATGCAAAGCTCCAGTTGTGTATGATTTACAAAATAAATTTTTATAAATCAGATCTGACTCATTTCTCTTCTGTATGAGTCTATCTATTTCATGACTGTTACCTGCTATTAAACATAGCTAGAAGTAAGGAAATTCTTCACTGAGCATTGCCCAAAAGGTACTAGTGAATTCAAATTGTTAAATGCTTCCTTTGAATTCCAACACAGTCCCTAAAATAATTTTGGTATTCCAACTATTCGGAGTAGCCTATCCTTAAAAACCAAATAGTCTTGCAAAAATAAAAGACTTCCTGCTGCTCTGGAAAAGAAAACTTGACTGTTGAGTGGGTGGGTAAAACATGGCTATTGCCTGCAGGTTCCTTTTTATTGCAGGCTGAACTGCTGTGATATTATAGAATGGTTACGAACATCCTAGCTGGTTAAGAAAATATACTCACAAGTCAATGTTGACAGTACTGCTTCTGTTAGAAGACAAAACCCAGTTTGCCTGGTGGAGAATATACCCATGATCTGAGGAGTTGTGCATTCTAGAAAGCAGCTTGAGAAGCTGAAGAAGAAAGGGACCAGAAAACTGAAAGGAGACAGAAGACAGTCAAAGAATGGTTAGTCAAGGAACAGACTAATCAGTAAGAGGCCTTCGCACAAATTACAAAGACAAGAACACATGTATGCTCTGTTAAAGAGACATTGAGCTCGTTTCGTTTATTCTAGCTACAAAGAAATAATCTGAGGATGGAGAAAATGGTCAGTAATCTTGAGCCATCCAAAAACCTTGTGGAGCCCAAATTTACTCAATGAGATAACTGACTGCACAAGTATTCATCTGTTACTTGTTCTGTAGATACAAGCTCCTTTTAAGCTTGTTCAGAGAAAGCATTTTATACAATCTCCCTTCAGAAGCCAATTAATATTCTGTAATCATCATATGATGTAATAAACTATTGAGGGTAAATAATGGTTTTGGAAGAAGAATT
The DNA here is from genome assembly GCA_948474755.1 of Ctenosaura bakeri. Taxonomy (NCBI): domain Eukaryota; kingdom Metazoa; phylum Chordata; class Lepidosauria; order Squamata; family Iguanidae; genus Ctenosaura; species Ctenosaura bakeri. Next base: position 216,267 of record CAOLHI010000619.1, read on the forward strand.
GGAGGTATAGTTGAATATTGTTTATGCTGCCAAATTAAACTGGAGTTGGAACTTAACTGTCATGGCTCAAGACCTTAACAAGGTTTGGTGTTTTTGTTGTTGTTTTTCACAGGGGAAGAGATTAAAAAGGAAAAAATAGAGAATCATGCTAGTAAAACTGATTTGAAATTGGTTTTGATGTGTTGCAAGGTACCCCTCCAGTATTTAGCAGGACACTCATGTACTCGCATAGCTGTACTTAAGCTCCCTTCCAAAGCAAAGTGGATTATTCTCTATTAAACTGCTTTGAAGGTCCAGTTCACAATCTCCGATTACAAGGTCTGCTAGCATGGCTGAAAAGGACTGAGACTAAGTGGATTCTGAAGGTTGCACTATATACGTTACTGGAACAGTGTTACCAAATGCCACAAATTTTACCCTTTTGACTGGTTGCCAGAACCGAAAGTCAAAATCTGAGCCACTACATTAAAGTCTCCTCTTTCTCCTTCTTCATTTCATTAGGTCATGCAGAAGTTCCAGGAAGTCAATCTGAATAATGTTCTACAAAGTATATTTTTGGAACACTTTCTTGCAGTTTCATAATCAGTTTGGCTACATGTAAGAGAAGTTCTGTTACACAAATGTTTACCAAAACCTATCCAGAAGAGCCAAATCTGAATTCCTCTGATGTGTATTTGTATTAGTGAATAGCACTACAATAAGGTGTTTCCAAACACCTTTGAGTATCTCTTGCCCAAGAAAATCCTATGAAATTCATGGGGCTGCCATAAATCAACAAGTGACTTGAAGAAATACACGCAAAATGGGAAAGGCATTCTGTCTCATCCTGGGAGCAATTGGTTCTTGGTCTTTCTATTTGAAAACTAATTTTGCCTCCTTTTGTAGAGAAATAGCAGTTGGTGTGTATCCTGAAGTATGATGTTCTTTTGTTCAGTTTTTAAAGTGTGTTGCTAGGATACTCTGTGTATACTTAAAGGCAACTTGGAACTGATCATTGTTACTTCTCAGAAGCAGAGTTTGCAAATAATGTTTTACAAATTATTTTAGTAACTAATCTTTGCAGTTACAAGCTGAAATGCTGTTTCCTTTTGTCTATGATGGCCAAAGCCATAATTTGCTGCTTTGCAGTATAGAGGAAGTGCGTGCCTTAAAATGCCCTGTTATCTGATGACTGGTTCTTTTGACACTTCCAAATTAAGGGCAAGTTCCATTAATTCAATGGGAGGTCCACTCTTTCATCAGTTCTTGCCTGTAGAGGCTCACTTGGGACCACTTGCATGCACACACTACTTACAAAACAAGGTAAGAGGGGAAAAGGTGCCAAGCCAGCTGAGAGACTTTGCAAGCAGCTTGTGCATGTTTGGTCCCAAGTGAGGTTCTGTAAATCCTTCATTCTCCATACAGTACAGTACATGGGTTCTGCTTTTCAACCAATTCTGTTACTTGTCAGTGCTTTGGCCCCTAACCTGTCAGATAAATGGGGGGGGCACCTGTAATAGGATTTCTACTTGTTACTGGTGTTTTCTGCCTCAGTCTGAGTAATAGGTAGAGAGGAAGTTGCATGGCTTGCTACCCTTTTGACCCTTCTTTGTGGGGTGACATACAGCTAGCAAAGAGAAGAATAAACAACAAGAGAGTGGCAAGGAGAGATTAAGGAAAAGAAAACACGCTGAAAACATGAACTAGAAACTCGGATTAGCTGGGTTAAAAAAAAAGAAACCCTACTTTTCCTGCTTTCCCCGTGCCACTCTGCCCCAGTGAGACTTCTTGTTACAGCCAGAAAGAGTCAGTGTGAGTGCATAGAAGGTGGAGAAAACCTAGCCTGCTAGGCTGGCTGCTCCAAGCAGTGGTACAGGGCATGCACTTAGACTGGCCCAAGGTATAGCTATGGAAGGCAGCAAAATGAGGATGTTGCCAAGCCAAATCATTCTGTTCACCAAAATGAAATTTTCCTTCAGCCCCTAAATAATCTAGCATTGCAGTAGTTCAAAACTTCAGCTGAGTATTTTAGTTTAGACAGAGAAAGCTACCAAGAGAATGTGAAAACAGCAAATGTAAGAATGCTAGATGCAAATGATTTTCAGTGTCTCACTCTCTGCAGTGCTATATCCCTTGACTGGGTAAGTTGTCATGATAGGAGAGAGAGAGAGAGTTTAACCGAGGAGGGGATATTTTTCTGCATGACTGAGCCCACCTCAGGCATGAGATTTAGAGTAATAGGTGCAAAGAGAAGGAAGGAGAACTGAGATAGAGAAGGAACTGACTGAGCAACTGCTTCTGCCCATATTTGTATGCAGTCTGTGTGGCAGCTGTATAGTCTGCCACACTGTTCCTGTTCAGGTCATTGCAGGGGAAGTCCATCCAGGATCATCTGCTCTGAATTATTATGAAAAATGGGAGTGGGGGCAATCAAAGAGCATTTTTTCCTGTCTTTCAGTGGCACAATATAGCAGTAAAGTGTCAATAATGGGTAATCCAGTTAGTTATTTTGTGGACTGCAGTAACGAGTAATGGCAGGTTGGATGATCAGAGGAATGAATAACAAAACTAGTTCTTAAAAAAAAAAAATCAAACGCTGCCCAGGTATTTCTTTTCATAAGTGAGTTTATATGGTACTGTAATTCTTTGGTGGTTTTCTTTTCAGCCTTCACCCATATTGTAAAATAATACATTCCTGGACAAAATGATCATTAATGGAATTTAGGTAATCACTGCAGTTTCAGAGCTAGCATGGTTTAATGGTTTGAGTATTTGACTAGGACTTGGGGAGACCAGTGTTCGAATCCTACTCAGCCATGGAAATCCACTGGATAATCTTGGGTGGAGACCCACTCCCTTAGCCTTAGAGGAAAGCAATGGCAAACCTCCTCTGAATAAATCTTGCAAAGAACATTTGAGGATAGTCGCTCTAATTTGGAATTTGAAGGCACATAGCAGCAGCAACAAACGATTTGTTATCCCAGTATCCTATAAAATATGCTCTTCTCAATAATAAGTCCTTTCCCCTGATCACTACCCACTTGCTTTAGACTTAGAAACATCCATTTCATTCCATCCGGGCAAAACAGAAAGCACCCTTTCTTAGATACTGCAGAATTGCTCTCCTGCAATATTGCTCTTTGGTGCAATAGCTGAAGCAATTTCCAAGAAAACCATAAATGCAATAAAATATAAATCAAAAACTAAACCTCAATTTATAAAATAATTTTATTACAGAAACAGCTTTATGACATTTCTAACCGCAGTCCATGAAAGTTTATGTCAAAAAACATTTAGTTTTGAAGGTGGGACAAGACTGGGTTTCTTTTATTGCAAAATAGTTACATCCTGCATATTTTTATGTTATGCAGAATTGCAGCTCATTTTTCTTCTAACAGTGCCTGCATGACATTTAAGTAGCAGAATTCACATTTTAAATCTTAGGCTTCAGCAAGAAAAGGCATCTCTTCCCTACGCCTTCACCTCAAACGGCCTCTACCCCGGAAACTACATCTTCCGGCATGCAACTGGTAGCATCGAGCATGCGCAGTAGAGTCAAGCCGCGGCCATAAAAGCCGCCTCCTTCCCTCTGAGCATGCGCAGCGGCATCCATGCGCCCACGCCGCTTAGGAGGTTCCTGGACATCATGGCGGAGCCGGAGGCTTCCTTACAGACCGCCCGGACCCCGCAAGCTACAGCATCCTCTGCCGCCGCCGTCTCTTCAGTCACAGCTCCGCCGGTAGCGGGGGGAGGCGGAGCTGGAGGAAGCAGCAGCGATCCAGTTCGCCCGGGATTAAGCCAGCAACAGCGCGCGAGTCAGCGCAAAGCGCATGCGCGGAGCTTCCCGCGGGCAAAAAAACTGGAGAAGCTGGGGGTGTTCTCAGCGTGCAAGGTACGGGGGCCTGGAGGGGACAAAAATGTGCAAGAATGCCTCCGAGTATTTGGTCCAGCCATAGCTGTATCTTTTAATGGACAAGAACAGATTTAATTCACTGCGGTATTGCACGTAGTCCTGGTTTACTCAGGACATCTGTTTGGATTTTAATTATCCTCTTTCCAGATTTGTGAGCAAGCAGCAGTTGGATTTCACATTATGGATGTAAAAAGCTGTCCCACAGACCATTATTTCAGGGACAAGTAAACAGATACCTTCCAGATATTTTGGACTAGAGCTCACAGAGGCACCAGATGATGTGGCTAATGGCCAGTAATGACAGGAAAAGATCTGGAGAGTACCAAATGCCTGCCACTCCACTGGTTCACCTGTACTGTTTTTGTCAGATGTGTTGGCCTGCAATCTTGACCCTGCTAGTTGGAGTGTGATGAGAACTGCAGTACACAACTGGAATGCATTGGGTTCAGGAAAGGTGGTTTGCATCCCTACTGATCAAGATCTTTTGCCTAATCAGTATCCAAAATGTGATATTTTGTTTTCACATATTAGAAAGTAAAAAGTAATGTGTGTATCTTAAAAAGTAGGACAAAAAAAAAACACACAACCTGTGATACACCAGAATTATAGGATAGGACTCTTTGGTTTTGGCTGTATTTGAATAACATGGCTGTTGTTCTAGGACTGTTTTCTTTTAAACAGTCATCTTATGAATCCTGAAAAGTATAGTAAAAAATCCTTTGCCACGAAATACTCTGATGATCATTAACATAATTACTTCTTCATCCTTTAGTCTGAAGCAGGCTTGGTATTGCTTGAAGTCAAATGGCTAACTAAGTCAGTTTTTCTTTTTCTTTTTTTTTATTAATTTTTTTATTAATTATACAGGAAAGAAAAAAGAACACTGACACAAAAATAAAACACCATGTGATACAGCTAATAGTAAACAAAAAAATTTCAACCAAAAAACAAACTTACATTATTATTTCTCTCTTATATAATTACAGTCAAAAACTTATTCAGCTTATTCTATATCAAACTACTTATATATATATATATCTTTTTTGTTATACTCATTATTATTATAATAATATCATTCGTAATTCTATATTTTTTCCTTAAATTTAATCTAATGCAATTACTAAATGTAATCTTATTACTTAACAGATTAAACTATCTCTAAAAGTAAGCCTACTCCCCAAAGCCGATTATATTTTAACTTGCTTTTTTTTGTTTGTTTGTTTATTTTATTTTACAAAATTATGCAACTCAACTCCAGTTTAAACAATACACTACATTATTGTTACAAAAAAAGGTGAATAAACCCACCCCCAGAGCCAACTTTTTATTTAATCCATTTTCCAAAATTGTCATTCTTCTTGTGAAAGGGTAGCTTTACCATCTCTTATCAAAGCTTTTTCCAAAAATATTTTCCAAATTTCTTCAAAATCATTTCCTTTTACTAAACCTTTCATAAATCTAATTCTACACTAAGTCAGTTTTTCAAGCATGTTGCGTGCATACTACACATACACATATACACGTACATGTATGCAGTGTACCCTCTATATATGCAAGGGTTCAGTCCCAGGAACCCTTGCAAATACCAGAATTTGCAAATGCTTGCATCCCATTATATTCAATGGAGATGACGTATGCATGGATGCTTCAACATGTGCATGTGCACATCACCACCATTTTAGGTGTAGGGACATCATGCTTTGCATGAGCTGGAGATCGTGTATGTGGAGGCTTTAGGTAAGGTGGGCCCACAGTACACATGCATATAGCAAGTGCTATAGCATGGTCTGCGAACTGTTTCTTTCTTACCTTCAGACTTCAGAGTAGATTGAGAGACATATATGGATGAAGAGAACAAAATGATACTTTATCTTAGTGGGCCAGTCAGTGACTAAATGTAATGGGTTTTTTTCAGCTTCCTTCTTCCACCACCTATGCCCTGTCAAAGGATTCCTGCAGCCTATTTTTTCAACAAGGGATGGTGGAAGAAGTGGTAGTAGTAGTATTGATGTGTAATGTCTGCTTCGTGGCTTTGGGGTAAGTAAAGTGGAACTTGGGGAAAGCTACCTTTTTATGGATTACCACTCTCAGAATCCTACAGCTGACATGATTAAGAGCTGTGCCACTGGGAAATACTTGGAGCAGTAGGCCAAAATAGTAGAAGGTAGATTGGAAGGACAATTACTGTAGAAAAATGGTTCTAAAAATTTGAAAATCTTCCTCTGGATGCTTTTTGCATCCTTTGAACAGACTCCTATTGTCCTATTCAGGAGTGAAGTGTTCAGCACAGTTCTACTATATAAGGTGGCTTTGTGTATAAAATATAAATTAACCATTGCATTCTTCAGTGAAAGCTTTGATCGGGATTCTCCACTCCGGTGAAAGGGAACCTGCAGGCCTCCAAATGGTAGACTACAACTCCCAACATTTGCCCAGTTGGCTGTTGATAATATGGGTTGGAGTCCACTAACATATAGAGGACTGCTGCTTCTCCACAGTTGCTTTATAAAACAGTAAACAATTCAGTCTCTGGGTCTGTTTTTCTCCTCACCCTTCAGGCTAATGACTCTTGCAAATGCAATGGCTGGAAGAACCCAAATCCTCCCACTGCCCCCCGCATGGATCTGCAGCAGACGGTTACCAACCTCAGTGAACCATGCCGTAGCTGTGGACACACTCTAGGTAAATGCATGAGGCATCTTTCCTGCAGCATTCCCTTTTTCCCATTACAATTGTCAGTATCAAATAGGTTTTTAATGAAGTTTCTCACCATCAAAAATTATATGCCAGTTTTCAATAGGTGGCAAGTAGGAGAGCAAATCTTGACATAGGGAAAACATACAGCCCCTCAGTGTTGTTAACTGCAACTCCCATCATCCCTATGCATCATAGTCACTGGTGAGGGATCAGGAAAGTTGTGGTCCAGCATCAGTTGGTGAGTCAAACGTTCTCCATACCTGTTATAATGATCCAGTTATTATTTTACTTTCCCTCCTCAACCATTCCCCGTTTTCCTTTCCCATACCTTGGGAATTGAGCTTCCAAAATAAAAACGGTCCACTAAAATCAATGGCAACCTCTCTGTAGTTTTGGAAGCTGATCCTTGACATATCATTTGTGATAGCAGATTATTTGCCTCAGTTTTCCATATGCTAGTGTCAAAGGCTTGTGATTTCACTTGGAACCTTGTTGTGGGATCTCTTAGCATTAGGTGTTACACTTGAGTGTGGTGAATAGTAGGTGGTTGTCAAGGACCAGAGCCAGTTTGCTTTGTGGCCTGAGACAGAGCAGGAAATAGTGCTCCTCGCAAACCCAAGTTGAAGTGTATGTTATCTAGCCAATTAATTTTGCTCCAGAACCAGAAAATCTACAGGCCCCTCTCCCCATTACTGTTAATTAAAGTAGACTAATAACAAAGTAAACAACTGACACTTTGCTGTCTTTTCATGATGCTCACTGTCTGCTGCCCTGAGGCAATCATAATCATTTTGCTTAATACAAAGGTTGGCTGTAGACTGCATCGCTGTACATGGGTGGGGGCTTCAGGGTTGAGGAAGACTTCAGTATAATGCCCTCTAATAGGCCCTTCCTACACTAGTGGGCCCTCTGGTAGTGAAGACTCTAATTGATGCCAGGGGTCTGCCCTTTAAATTTCCTACAGTGCTGCGAAGTGATATATCACAGGGTCCAGATAGGCACATCCAGGTCACAGAGCCTGGTGTGGATGAGAATGTTGCTAGCACGGTTTACTACAGTCTTTAAAAACAGCTACCTGAGCGTCTTCCTGTTAGCAACATATATGCCTGCAAGTATGACTTTTTGTGTCTGTGAAGCCCTGCTCCTGGACACCAACAGCAGTGGCAGCAACGGGGACGTGGTGCCAAAACTGCTCCCTTGTTTGCAAATGAGGGACACAGTTTGGGCCTGCACATATTCTTGTTGCCGTGTGCCTCAGCACCAACACCTCCTGCTTCAGCATCCCTGATGAAAGGAACACAGGGCCAGGCGTGTATGTGTGCCCAAACTATGTCCCTTGTTTTGCAAATGAAGGACATGGTTTGGGTACACACACATGCCTGCTGCTCTGTCCCTCAGTACCCACACCCCCTTTTGCAGCATTCTTGACAAAAAGGGCACAGCAACTAGAGTGTGCACATGCCCAAACTGCTTCTTCGTTTGCAAACAAGGGAACAATTTAGGCACCTGCATATACCTCCAGCACACTTAGGCCAATAGACATGGTTCTCTCTCCTTACATTTTATCCACACAATGACCCAGTGAGGTAGGTTAGGCTGAGAGATTGTGACTGGCACAGGGTTGCCTAATGAACTTCATGCCTCAGTAGGCAATTTGAAGCCTGCTTTATCCAGGCATATTCCACTCTGTCAGCTATACTATGTAGTTTGTTGCTGCCTGTCCCATAGGTCGGATCTCATTTTAATAAGAGCCTCTATTACATAAGAAATTAGAAAAGGTGAAACTGATGTGTAACATAAGGCGGGTTGTTTTACATAGCAGATCTGTCTCACACAGGGAGACTCACCTGTTGAGGAATGAAGAACCACAGTTCTGTACCGTTGTGGCCTCCAGCTAAGAGGGGCCACATGTAGAGCATAGCCTAACCTTTCTTATCTACCCTAGCTGATCATGTATCTCATCTGGAGAATGTCTCTGAGGATGAAATCAATCGGCTTCTTGGAATGGTTGTGGATGTGGAAAACCTATTCATGTCTGTCCACAAGGAAGAGGACACAGACACCAAGCAAGTTTATTTCTACCTGTTCAAGGTGAGCCCGGAGCATGGGAGAAAATACTGCAGGATGTCCATGGGGGGCAGGGTAGAGCAGAGATCTGTATTCCCACAAGGAAGTACTCCAGATGAACTAAGCAAAGCTTGGAAAAGTTCCTTTCTTGCCAGCCAGAATCCAATTGCCTACATGGCTAGTGTCCATGCAGACTGAGAGATTTGATAACTTTCCTAATATCTGAATGTATGCAGACATTTTCTCATCAGTGCTGTTATTAACAACAAATTTGCAGGCTTTAGAGGGTCAGATCTGCCATCAGCCACAGAGAGGCAGGTAATCTTTCTGTCAGATAACTTTTTACATTTGCTCAAAATTTTGTGGCTGTCACCAGAGCTCAAAAAAATTACCTTTTTGGACTACAGTGTCTTGAATCTCCCTAGGCATCATGTAGTCCAATAAAGTAACTTTTCCAAGCTCTGTCCTCCTGCCCTCTCCTCCAATTGTTCTTTAGTCGCACTATCTGTTTGCGGGGTTGGTCTATTTAAAGCAGCCAAGAGCTGGTTCAGAAGTACCAAGATAAGAGGTAGTTGGAGACCTCCCTGTGTCTTATATGAGAGAAAGAGTTGTCTGTCTTTTGAAAGCTTAATTTTTGAGCCCTGACTTTAAAAAAACACCTCAAATATTCTTAATGACGGGGTTCATGTCAATGTAGTGGAATGGGGCATGGTCTGATCAGAAGCCATTCTGAACAGAACATGAGAATCCTTCTGATTCCGCGAGACTTTTGAAAGATTCTGATGGATCAGCTTAATACAAGCACAAGGAAAATAGAGTCACACTTTTTCTCTCTGCAGCTCCTGAGGAAATGCATTCTGCAGATGAGCCGCCCAGTTGTTGAGGGATCCCTTGGGAGCCCCCCATTTGAGAAACCAAATATTGAACAGGTAAGATACTGTGTTTTCATTAATTTATTTAAAACATTTTTAGGTTTATGGTGACCTCAAAAATTTCATAAAGTTTTCTTAGGCAAGAAATATTCAGAGGTGGTTTTGCCACTTCCTTCCTCTGAAATATAGCTTACAGCACCTGGTATTTGGTGTGGATCTCCCATTGAAGAACTAGCCAGGGCTGGCCCTGCTTAGCTTCCAAGGTCAGATGGGATCTGGTGCCCAGATAGAGAAACTTTAAAAAGAAGTATAGAAGGATGCTCAGTAAAACCAAGTATTAACAGTAAAATCAAAGAATGGCATCTAATACTGTGTATTAAAACTGGTTTTTAGAGACATAAAATTGGAGCTGGAATAATTACTTTCAGAAAGCATCAAACATCATGCAGTGTTTAGGGGTGACTTCTTCCTCCCCTACCTATTGCCAGAAGAGTTGCAGAGGAACCACCTTCCTTGCTCAGTGGCATGGGAAAAAAAACCAAAATAGAGAATGAGAACTGAAGAAAAGAAAGACAAGGGACACAGATCAGCAATGAATTTGCCAGCCCACAGATGGAATCGAAAGCAAATCTGAATGCTGAATGCAGGCAGAATAGATTATGCTCCCATTCATTTGGGTAACTGGATTATGCTCCACTATCGTGCTTTTCCCCTCATCTCTCCTAGTTTCACCCTCTGTGTCTCTTTATCGTTTAGACTTTAAGCCTGAAGGCAGTGACTAAGCACTCTTTCTTGTAAACTACTCTGGGAGCCTTTGGAGTGTGGGGTGTAAAAAAATTAAATAAAGTAGCCTGAAAAATTCTAGGAGTGGTAGTCTAACATAATTTGTCTGAGCTGCTGACTGAAGAATTCTGAAGGTAGCTTTTCCTTTTTTAAAAAATATTTTTATTGAATTATAATTGAAAGAAATTCAAAACATACATACAATGGCTAAGTGGATGAATCAGTGAATGTGAAAAATGAAATATGAAAAATAACATATATTATACATACAAATATAACCAAGATCTAGTATTCCATAGAAGGAGTAGAAGATAAGACATAACTAGACAGTACGAAAAAACAAAAAAGGAAAAATAACAAAAAAAAAAGGTACAACAAGACATCAAAGAATGAAAGGGAGTTCCGTACCATACTTCCCTTTCCCCTTCTGTATCAAACTTAAAACCTACAACATCATGACTACACATTACTACACATGATAACTTCCTTTCTCTTCTCTGTTAGGTGATTTAATCATATATATTTTAATCCTGGCTTATGAATATAATTTTCCATATTCTTTATTGTACTTCATGAAGTCAGGTCCAAACAACACCTTGTTAAAAATACAGTTTCTGTATTTTCTGTAAATTTATTCCTGATTTATTAACCAGTTTTATAAATGTAGATTATGAATCTTAACATTACTGAATCTCATGTGATCGATCATAGGAGGTTTATTCGTAGAATCCTACTACGGCGTACTCTCCCCACTTTTTCTTCCACAAGGGAGTTAGAATTTCACATTCTCGTTTAAAAGTACTCTTTGGTTTGTTTTATAACATTAGTGTTATTTGTCCATTTCAGCCAAGTCATATAGTTTAAACATCCAGTATTCAATTGGTGATATATTTGTCTCTTTCCAATTTTTAGCAAATATGATTCTGGCCGTGTATATCATATAACATAATATTCTTGAATGTTTTTTTCTTAATGTCACATCTAAACTATCAAAAGTATTCAGTAAATATACCTCTGGTGACATTGGAAACTTAATTTTTAATAGCTTCGTGATATGCTCATGAATTTGTGCCCAAAATTTTCTTGCTTTCTTACACATTGCCACCAAATATGAAAAAAAGACCCAATTTCTTGGCATTTCCAATATTTAGTAAGTTCGTTATTTTTACACATTTTTGAAATTTGTACTGGGGTTAAGTACCCCAGTATTTAAGAAGGTAGTTTTTCCAAGTTCTGGGCTAAACTGTGGCTTGGTATGGTTTCTGAATGTGGACACTGCAGATATAATATTAACACAGGTCTAAAGCTGCCAGGTGAACTCCAGACCTGAATAGGAAAATAATTTCTTTTGTCAAAGTGATGAGGACTGGTGGACATTATTTAACTTGTTTATTTTATGCTTTCATCCACCATCTTTCAGGTATGCACGCACCAAAGCAGTGTACAAAATGATAAAATATGATTACAACTTAGAGTGTTTGTCTATGTTGATCACAGTCACCAAATTTTGTTTGTTATCTGATGGGATAGAGACAAAGATAGTAGTAAGTGTTTGGACCCAATTTGTAAACTACTTTGGGCACCAAACACTTCAGATATTTTTTTCTCTAGAATGCACATATTGAACTGGTTTTGACAAAAATTGGTATTTACAGTTAAATTGACCTGCTGAACATTTGCTTGCAAGCTCAGGACCAATTGGCAAACATCAGGTTTTTTTATAAAACTGCTGGTTTCAGCCTGTTTTCCATGGAATTTGATATGAACAATTTTTTAAGTTATTTTATTAATAAAAATAATAAAATTATATAAAAAATATTTGTATACATAATCAGTACAGAAAACATGCGATCATTCTATACCATTGTACAGATGTTGTAATTTGCTTCTTCTTATTTCTTATTGTAGACTACTTTCTCTGTTTAGAAAAAGTAATTTTTTGTTTGCTTCCTGCTTATCTTTTTTAGGTTTATTCTATGCATTATTACAGATATCTCTATAAATACAATACATTTCGAACTCATGTGTACATTTTTTTTTTTTGCCTTACTTTATCATCTTGCTAGACCGCTCATACTTATGTTTGGGGGGTTTTTTTGGTGACCTTTCCCTGTTTAATCAGGGTATTCAGTACTATTGATGACCAGCTGCTGTGATTTTCAATAATGGTTTTAACCTTTATAAGTTTACATTATTATAATGTCTCCATATCTTCTTTTTAGGTATCTAGTTATTGGCTCCCACTCTGTTTCATATATCTCCTTTTTTTTCTTCCTTAAGTGATTTTGATAATTTATCACAATTTTTCATCTCATTGAGCTTCATAATCCATTCATCAGGTTCTGGAATTTGCTGACTTTTCCAATATTTTGCATAGACGATTCTAGCAGAGGTAATCATATATAATATTATTTTCCATCTATTTTTCACGGTTAGTTTTTCTGCTTTTGGGATGATGTTCAATAAATAGAATTCAGGGGAGAGTGGTATATTGATCTCTAACATATCTGACATGATTTTGTTGATACTGTTCCAAAATCTCTTTGCTTTTGTACATGTCCACCCTCTTCTTTTGTACATTTCCATCATTCCTTCTGTCCTGTTTTATATATCTTATCTAATTTGGATGGACTCAGGTACCGTCTATAAAACATTTTCAGGTAGTTTTCTTTAAGATTTGGGATAATGTAAATTTCTGCGCCCTTCTCCAACTATTTTCCCAATCTTCCAATTGTATTGTTTTGCCAGTGTTTGATACCCATTTAATCATTGTTTCTTTTATAGTTTCTGTTTCCATTTCGCTATTTAATAGAAATTTATATTTGAGATGTCAGATGTGTTGGTTTTTCAAAAACAGTCACTTCAAATTCGTTTTTCTCTGATTTGGAAAGAAATCCCTCTAGCTTCATATCCATTTTAAATCTCTCTTTGAGTTGCATATATAAGAACCATTGACCGGGGAACCCTTCTTCCTCTAGTTCAGTCCTTGATTTTAGTCTAAAATTTTCTACTTCTATTATGATGTCTTTGTAATGGATACATTTTTCCTGAAGAGTTTTCCATCTCCCGAAGAGTGCTTTGTGGGGAGAAACCCATTGTAGAATTTTTTTGTAAGTCTTAATCTTGATTTTTTTCCAGATTTCCAGTAGTGATTTTCTTATGTAATGGTTCAAAAATTCTTTGTCGGCTCTCTCTTTTCCATACCACAGGTGCACATGCCATCTGAATTTATTATCTGCACCTTCAAGTTTTCAAGTTCGATCATTTTAAAGGGTTATCCAGTCTGCAATCCATGATAGCCCCGCTGTGTAGTAATACAACTTCAAATCTGGAAGACCACATCCTCCTCTCTCTTTCTTTTCTGTTAATATTCTCCATTTGATTCTTGGTTTTTTCCGTTCCCATATAAATTTAGTGATCTCCTTTTCGCAAATTTTAAAGAATTTATCATTTATGATTATGGGAAGGTTCTGAGAGAGGAAGTTTAACTTGGGAAGAATATTCATTTTTATTGCTGCAATCCGACCCAATAGTGATAGTTTCAATTTGTTCCATGTTTGTATTTCTTTATTAATCTCTCTCCAAATTTGATATGAAACAAATTTTAAGGATTACACATGCTTCTGCTCATAATTATAAGCAAAGTCGTCAACAGCAAGCCGGACAATACTAGATAAATTTCCCAGTGTGATTTAAGAGAATAAAATGGAACAAGAGGAGCAGGAGTTGGCAACTGAGGCCCTTTAACTATATTTGGACTGCAGCTGTCAGAATCCTAGAGCCCAGTTATACTGACCATGGCTGATGAGAGTTGTAGGCCTCTGGAAGACCACATACTCCCAACCCCATTTTTTTAAAAACTAGATACATCTATCAGTCAAAGCTAACTGTTCTGCAAAATCAAGATGTTGTGCTTTTTAACATTAAAAAATATTTGCCTGTGCAATGGTGAATTTCCAGTGGAGGATCATTCCAGAGGAGGTGCATATAACCTAAAAATCACTCTGTCCTGAGTCACATCCAAACATGCCTTAAGCAGTTCATTAGCTTCAGAGGAATTGTAAAAAGGATATAACAGAGAGGCTGAAATGTGAGCACTGGTTTGCCAATCATTCCAACTACAGTAGAAGGAGAAATGGGCCATCAAAATTTGTTCCGTTGGCTCAAACGAGAGATTAGCTGCATTTTGGCTCCTGTTTATGAACTATCTCTGTTCAAGCTTGTCTTTCTTAAGAATAGTGATGAAATATCAGAAATTAGTTTGCTTTCCTCTTCCTATTTTTTTTTTAGATTGTAATATTGCAGGCAGAAACTTTTTCTTTTTAATCTACATACAGGGTTCATTAAATATCAGTTAAGGCTGGTAAAATTTATATATTTATGTTGATGGTTATTAATCAGCCATTGTAATTTGAGGAGTTTCATAGATGGCAACTCAATTTGCTGGAAGTTTGGAGCCCTGTGTGGTAGGTGGTTCTTTGGGTACACCTTCTCTAAGGTTGTCCTGCTTCTAGAGCCCCACCAACTGTCCTCCTTTCTCCTCCCTAGGGTGTCTTAAACTTTGTGCAGTACAAGTTCAGCCACCTGCCTCCCAAGGAACGTCAGACCATGTTCGAGCTCTCCAAGATGTTTCTACTGTGCCTAAACTATTGGAAGCTGGAAACACCTTCCCAGTTTCGCCAGCGCTCACAGAATGATGATGTGGCAACTTACAAAGTCAATTATACCCGGTGAGTTGGAAGAAGAGGGCTGTGGGATAAGAGGAAGTAGAGCCAAGACTCATGACTTACAAAGCACTGTATGATGAGTTCAAGCTATCTGAAGAACTACATTGTCTTACATGAGCCTGCCCAGGCTCAGTCTTGGAAGCAGCCTATCTTTTGGTCCTACCACCTTCCCAAGCATGTTTGCTGGGAACATAGAATAGGGCCTTCTCAGTGGCTTCTTCCAGCCTTATGAACTTTCTCCCTGGGGAGACTAAAATGGCTTTCCCTTGTCCTTCCATTGGCAACTAAACTTGTTTTGTTTTTGTTTCTTTTTGTTCCAGCAGGCTTTTAGAAGCTGACTGCAACAGCTTTTAAGTGTGCTGTTTGGCCAACTTAGAGGGTTTTTTTTCTTGTGATGGATTTGTTGTAAATGATTTTAACTCCACAGAAATTTGAATTGCATGTTTAATTACTTTCTCTGTGTTTTTATTTCTGCTTTGCATCTGGTTTTATTGGCAATGGTCTTAGTTTTTGGAAGCCATCTTGAGTCCCAGTTTGGGGGGAAAGGCAAGATATAAATAAATTAAAAATATTGGCAATGATGATGCCAGGGCATCTGTTTTCAATATCTCAGCTTTGCTCTAGAATGTGTTGACATAGTGATGAAGATTTAATATCTCTGTGTTGGCAGAGAGTGCATTTCCTTCTCCCCTGTATACTCTGTGATGATTGAAAAGCTCAGTGCTTCTCAGCTTTCGGATCAGAGCAGCCTACTCTCTGGATGGTACAAAGTTCTCAAGAGGAAAGTTGTCCTGCAGGAAGCAGTATTGGTTCTCACTTAGCAGAAATATGACAGGAACCAAACTGTTGTGTCAGGGACAAGTTCCCTAGCACCTTCCGGGTGTTTTGGAGTCCCATTGTCCTTACGCATTATCTGATGCCCATGGCATATGGGAGTTATAGTCCAAAACATCTGGAGGGCTCCAGGTTGTGTGTCCTTGTGCTCCACTACCTACAAAAGTTATCTTCCTGGGTTCTGTGTTTAGTTTTGTAGTTGCATCCTAACTCACCAGTTTTCTCTTCCCTTTCCTTCCAACCTATTTTTCTTCCTTTAGACTTACATTAGTTTCATAGTACTAATTAGCTTCAGTGCCTTATCAGGAAGCAAACTGAAACCTGTGGCATTTTGGGATCGTAAACACTGGTCCTCACTGTCTATGATACCTTTCTTCCTCCCTCTCCCTTTGCCTGCACCTCCATTCCTCAGGTGGTTGTGCTACTGCCATGTTCCCCAGAGCTGTGACAGCCTCCCCCGGTATGAAACCACTCAGGTCTTTGGGCGCAACCTCCTCAAGTCCACTTTCACAGTCACTCGTCGGCAGCTGCTGGAGAAATTCAGAGTAGAAAAAGACAAGTTGGTGCCAGAAAAACGGACTCTCATCCTCACCCATTTCCCCAAGTAAGATAAGTTCCATGAAGTAGTGAGCATGTGCAGCTCTTTATGTGTATGTGTGTGCATGCGTATATGTATACATGCAAGTAGAGCAGGTACAGTTAGCTTTTCCCAGGAGTTTGAGGTCTGGTTCTTCTCACTGGGGTGGTACTGTGTCCGACCTGTTCCTCATACTCTAAAACAGAAGGAAATGACAGATGCCTTGAATGCACATAGATGCCTGCCCACGTACGCGCACGTACACACACAGACTCACTCTCTTTATTTGAAAGAACAACCCCAAAAATTTGTTAAATAAATTAATGAAAGCGCAGCATCTTACCTGTTCAGTATTTGGTTTTTCAAACAGGAGGCTTCCAAAGGATCCCTCAATAACTGGGAATACCTCACACACAGATACTTCTCTGTGTGTGCACGCACACACTTCTGAGTTCTTAGATTTCAAACGTTGTAAACAGAGCTAGGGCTCATGGGATTGAAGCACCAACACTTTTTGAGGAGCATAGATGATGACATCGCCTGAGGATGGATGTTCTGAGCTAGATTATATTGCTGTGAGTTATCCTAGTTGTAAAAGGAAGTATTTTGGGGTGGCTTCATCCTGAATGATTCCAGGTACCAATATTTCTGGATTCCAGTTGAGGTCATGGTTGTGGGAACTGTCATAATTTCTTGAATTAAGGACTGGGGTGCCTGTTGAGCACTTGTGCAGCTGTAGAATTAATTTTCAGCAACAGAACTCAGAACTGAGTTCTCTCTCACACATGCACACACTTTACACATGGATTTCTTCTCTACATTCCTTCATTATCTGTTTTGGTTGCCCCTTTTATTTGTGTCTGTGTGCACCTTTAAATCACCGATCAACTTGAATTTCAAAATGTTTTATTAGGCAAGAAATAATCAGCAGTGGTTTTTCTAGTTCCTTCTTCTGAAATATAGACTACAGCACTTGGTATTCCTTGGCGGTCTTCTGTCCAAGTACTAACCAGGGCTGCCCTCCTTAGCTTCCAAGTAGTATGCTTGTAGGACTGCCCCCCAGGTTTCTTGCCATGCTCATTCCTCTCCATTCCTCATCCTTCAGATTCCTGTCAATGCTGGAGGAAGAAATCTATGGGGAGAGCTCCCCGATCTGGGAGGCTGACTTCACTATGCCTGCAACAGAAGGAGCACCCCTTGTCCCCCGTCCAGGTGTGTTGTGCCTTTTGGAATCCTATTTAACATCCATTTGGATTCACTGCTTGTTCAAATAACAACTGAGGGTATCATTCCATGAAGGTGCTTTAAGCAGAATCAGGCAGCTGGTCCAACAACTAGCCCAGTAAAGTCTCTTTTGACTAGCAGTGGCTCCAGGTCTTGAGTAGAGGTCTTTTACAGCCTGGCTTTCTGAATTCCTTTAATTTGCAGCGCTTATAATTGAATTTGGATTTTTTTTTTGGTTTTTTTATTTTTTATTATTTTTATATTTGTTTGTTTATTTTGGCATGCCAAAAGAATTTAGGGGGGAAAGGATACCATCTTACTGAACTACAGCCTTTCCTTGTGTTACAGAGTAGTTGGGGCAAAGGATGAGACTCAGCAAATGTAGGCTTTTCCTGTGGCTACTGTGTAGCCACATGTCTGTGCATGAGTGAGACTTAAATATTTCTTGTAGGGTTCTGGCTATCATATTTTAAGGTAGAAGGACAGAAAAAAAGATGTATTTGAAAAGGTGCCTGTAGACAAACAACCCAAACCACTTACAGCAAGGACAGACATTCCCCTCACTCACTCCCCCCAGCAATGGTCAACGAAAACTAGATTCAGACATCTTAACCTGAAAGACCCTGGCAATTTTATTATGATAATCCTGATGCCCTCAAGATTAGTTTTTGAACTACAGATCATCATCCCTGACTGTGGTAGGTGGATTGGAGGAATTGCAGTCCAAAACCAGCTGTAGGTGCCAGGTTTGTTGGGCAACATAGTGAAAGGCACAATCTCCCAACCTTATCTGTCTTGGGAATTTTACGTGAGCATTAAAATGGGAGGCTTCAGACATGCTGCCCTGAGTTTCTTGAAGGAAAGGTAGGAGCCAAGGTGCCAAAGTGCAGCTCTCTTGCAAGCTGTGGCAGCATCTCCAGAACCTGAAGTAAGAGTAAAATTATTTGATCTGCATTCTCTGTTGCTGGTGTTTCATGTTATAACAGGGCTACATGTTATTACTGCTGTTTTTCTGTGTAGCTATCAGCACTGTACCTGCAGCCAGCACTCCGCTTTTCAGCAAATCTCTCAGTTGCAGCTCATCTTTGGCGTCTATTAACCTTGATGGCAGCTCATTGGATTCTGTGCCAGGTAAGTTCATTATGGACAGCTGCAAAATCGTGGAAGGAAGATCAAAACATTGGAAGAGAAGGCCCTAGAAGGAAGCCTTCACTGGGAAACATCTGTTTTTTCCTTTTTAAAAATTGTTTGACCTTCCAGATTTAATGAAGAATATTGTGATATTTGGTTGCTTGCCTAATGAACTGTAAATATTTGTTTGGTCCCTCTAAAAGCTGACTTCCACAAGCTGAGTCCCTCGAGACATTGGGGCCTCTAGCATCCATGACGTCTGGTCAGGGTTGCTGGGGCTGATTGGAATTTTAACATTTAGAGGAACTCAGGTTGGAACAGCTTGGTCTAAAGATACTGACTTGAATCCAGCTCCTTGTAGTCAGTGAGACTCAAGTTAGTCCCATTGTTTCACTAGCTTTTCTCTAATTATGATTAAGCCCAAATCCAGTTCATAATTTCACTGACTTTCAGTTCATAAATGATGTTTAACTGTGTCTTGAATAAGAGCCAGTATGGTGAAGTTGTTTAAGTTTTGGGCTAGGACTTCAGGAAACTAGTGTTCAAGTCCTCAGTCAGTCATGAAAACTCGCTGGGTGACCTTGGACAAATCACACACTCTTAGCCTTAGAGGAAAGCTGTGGCAAACTTTATCTGAATAAATCTTGCCGAGAAAACCCTACAGTAGGCTCTTCATAAATCAGAGTTGATTTAAAGGCATGTAACAAAAGCAAAAGTGTGTCTTAAATTTAACCTAAACCTCAAAGCTATCTACTGCCTAGAAGCCAAATCCAAAGTCAGAAGAAATGCATTCTGTATGCCAAGACTGTGAATCATTACTTTTTGCAGTTACATGAATCACTTTCAGACCCATACGTTTAAACTTTATTCCTCATTTCCTTTTTGCCGCCCTCGCAGGTGAGAAGAGAAAACTTCCTGAGAGCTTGACTCTTGAGGATGCCAAGCGGATCCGTGTGCTAGGTGACATCCCAATGGAACTCGTCAATGAAGTGATGTTGACTATCACAGATCCAGCAGCCATGTTAGGGCCTGAGGTACATTAAACCAGGAGTAGGGTATAAACAAATGAGACTTCACTATTTTTCACTTACACATGATCACACAGAACATAGCAAAAAAATTTCAGCCATAATCACTGTTTGCATATATTATACAACATGTGTGCTGCTTTTGGGGCCTCAAGGAGCAGAAGAATGATTGATGAAATGGTTCTAAGTGGCAGATCTGTTTGTCTGTGGTGCCTGGTGCTGACCCTCAGGAGGGGGCATGTGTGTCCCATCTCCCTTTTGTTGGACTAAGACTTGGGTGGTGGGAAGATGAGGCTGCAGCAAAGAAATGGCTCTTTCTTCTACCAAAGTACAGCTGTGGAGATGTTCTGCTCAGATGTGTCAAAGTGTAAGTGTATGTCAGGCTCTGCCAACTTTCAGTTTTGGCCCTCAGTATAGTCATAAGCACTGTCCTTGTGGTTATTTTGTTACTCCCAAGCAGGAAATATGGCCATGAAATGTAGGGGGACTGTTTCCTGCCCCTGCTTTATAGTTTACTGTGGAAAAGTTTCTCTTCCTCACAAATTTCATGGAACATTCCTTTCTAGTTTTCTACGTATTTTCCCGAGTCTTATGCCAGGCTCTAGTTAAGCAGCACTTAGTGTAAGATTATTTTGGGTTTCTTTGGTTGATGTAATGCTGAAAACCATTGCTTGTCCCATAGTCTGCATATGGGGGTGGAAGGAGAAATGAGAAGCAAAGGATTCTGGGAGTTATGTCAACTTGGGGTGGACAACTGTGAGCCCTCTAGATGTTTTTCTTCTACAGCTCCCATCAGTTCTAATCAGAATAGCCAATGGTGAGAGATTCTAGGAGTTGTGTATCTTAAAAAAAAATCTGGAGCACCTCATATGCCTCACCCTGATTTAACTGTATGTTATAAAGCAAATCACTAACTCTGTGTCAAATCTGTGCATGTAAATGTGTTTAGAATTCCCACCAGTATTTTTCCTTCACACGCAGACCAGCCTGCTCTCGGCAAACGCAGCCCGGGATGAGACAGCTCGACTTGAGGAGCGTCGTGGCATAATTGAATTCCACGTCATTGGCAATTCACTCTCTCAGAAATCAAACAAGAAGATTCTCATGTGGCTGGTTGGGTTACAGAACGTTTTTTCACACCAACTGCCTCGAATGCCCAAGGAATACATCACCCGCCTGGTTTTTGACCCGTAGGTTTGGGAGTGGTTCTGTGTCAGTTGCAGGGTTCAGAGCTTGGAAGTACTGGTTTTGGAATCTACACTCCCAGAACCCTTGGCTGGGGTAGCCAGTCCCAGCTAGGTGTACTATAAATTTATTGCTATGTTAGGACTATATAGATTACACAATGTGCTCAGCCCTTCTAATTGGGCAAATTAAAAATCAATGTAGTTTTGAGGGGTGGGGGTGGAGTGGGAGGTAATAAAGGCTCATGAATATGAATAGAAGAAACTCTACCAAACAAATAACAAGAGATCTACAACCAAAGCAGTATGTGAGACTGAGCTCCATCATCTTGCTGAAAATATACAGCTTCTTTCTTCCTCCTGGTTCAGGGACTGATAAGGTGAGGCCCTGGAACCAAATCTATCCCTTTTGTTTCCAATCCTTCCCTATGAAACAATTGTTTGGTGCTTTCCCAGCATTAATATATTCTCCCCTTCAAAAGGTTGAAGTGCCTTTCTTAAGGCTTAGTTTCTGCCAGTAAGAGCTTAAGCTAAAATGTGCTGCCATTTTTGCCCCCAACTACTACTGCATTCTGCAAAATATCTTTGTAGTTGAATTTGGCACTTGGACTAACAGAGACTTCCTTACCTCACAGGAAACATGTGGTATCTTTTGTTGACAATTTGTGAACATTCTTTGGCATCACAGAACTAAGTTAATGGCTACTAGTGGAAACAGCATGCAATTTTGTGATGCTATAGTGCCTAGTGCATATCCTATTTGTTCTATTCAAAACAGATAAGCTTGTGTTGTAGATATGGCCTATCTGGTTTAGCAGTCATTTAATCTTTCTTGGGAACTGCAGTTTTTTAAAAATGAGGTGGAACAAGGAGTTCTGACCACTTCAGCAACCAAACTTTACAGTTCCCAACACTGTAGTTGGAAAACCATTAATATTAAAAGAGCTATAAATCAGTTCATGTTGGTAGTGTAGATGCAGAAGAGATTACTGTAGTCCTGTGTTTTATTTAATCCAGCAAAGGTGAAAAGCTGGACCAAAGAATTTTATTCTTGGTTTTCCTTTCCAGACTTTCCAATCTAAACTTGTGCATTTTTCTTCTATTTCTTACAGTAAGCACAAAACTTTGGCACTGATCAAGGATGGCCGGGTGATTGGTGGCATCTGCTTTCGGATGTTTCCAACACAGGGGTTCACAGAGATTGTCTTCTGTGCTGTGACATCAAATGAGCAAGTGAAGGTAGGATTGTTGGGGGATATTTGTTTCCTTATTTGAGTGTGATCTATGTCAGGACCCCTTAGGTTGTAAGTTAACATTTGAAATTTTGGTTTTGGAAAGGTTGCTTCTAGCCTTGTAAGCTACTGCGGGTCCCATGTTGGGAGAAAGATAGAGCATAAATAAAATAAGTAAACAATTATTATCTACTCCAATTGTGTAGATTTAAGGAGTGCCCACTGTTTTTGTGGAGAATATCATGTTGTCCATGCTACTAATGCAGATGCCCTGTGTGTAGATGGAAAGGGAAGGAATGTAGGGAAAAACTAGGGGCTGGTTCCTACATATTCAGGATTCTGTTACAGCGAGCTCTATGGCTGCAAATGTGGTTGGATTGCAAATCCTATTATCCCTCACCATTGGTTATGCTGTGAAGGGTGATGGAGGAGATGTAGGAGAGCCAGCAAAGTGATTGATGTGCATCAGGACTGATGCAAATTAGTCCTATTGTGTATTGATCCTTTTGTGCACTAGAACACCAGCTGGGGAATGATGGTGTGCACTGGGACACTCTTGCCTGTTATGTATCATCTTAGCTCAATAGCACACTTTTCTTAGTGCCTTTGCTACATAGCCAAGTATACATAGAGTTAGGTAACACACAATGTGATAAATGATTCTACCCATTACGTTTATAAATGTGTTGTATCCAGGCTCTGAATTTCACTGCATTTGTTTCCCCTTTCTCCTCCTTTGGTCTTCTTAAAGGGATACGGGACCCACCTGATGAATCACTTGAAAGAGTACCACATCAAGCACAGCATTCTCTACTTCCTCACCTATGCGGATGAGTATGCCATTGGCTACTTCAAGAAGCAGGTACTGGAGAAATACTGCTGAAGATGGTTTAGAACCAGCTTTGTGTTTAGATGTATGCCGTTCTGTGAATAAAAAGAGGCAATATGGCGTGGTTAAAGTGCTGAGATGGGACTTGGGAAGATTCAGTACCCATCTGAACTGTTCATTCTCTTAGCTTGACTTATCTCAGTGTTGCTTGTTATGAGTGAGTATGTATGTATATGTTTACTTCTATACTTTTATAAGTATAAAAGTGGGAAGAGAGCCATGTACACCATCTTGCACTCACAGGAAGATAGGCAAAATATAAATCCAACTAATAAACTAATCAGTATCAAAAATATAAGAGCTTGGCTCTCCTCCCAGAGCTTGGAAGTGGATGTTACTCACAGCCAATTCACGCATCACACCAAACCATAGTTTAGCCTGAGAAGAAACAAACTACAGTAAGTCTTGGGTTTGCACATTCCCACCTTCTCCCATGTAGCTGGGAGGAAGAAGTTTTTGCTCTTATCTTTTCTTCACCAGTTGGTTGCAAATCCAGACCAACAAACAGTGGCTAACGTTAACTGTGGGTAGTTTTAGACAAGCCAACCCCATACTGTGCATTATGAAGCTGGCTTGTTTGGACTAAGCACAGTTAAAGTGAAATACATTTCTGGGTCTGAATGACAGTACCAGCTGTGAACAAAAGAGGGAACTTTTAAACTTGAACGAGGGAGAGAAGAGAACTGGAGAATACACATCTCCTGAGGCTACTGTTATGCGAGCTTGGAGAGTTAACCAGGAGTGGAAGACTGTGACCCTCCAAACGTTTCTGGACTCCTGTTTCTCGGTTCTTATAGACCAGCTGTGCACACTAGAGCACTGCTGTCCATTGGCATCCCCCCCCCTTCTGCTGTAACAATTAGCATTTTGAATGTGAAAAGTAGAATGATAGGGAGTCAGTCCTGAACCTTGAGGGTGGCACTGTTTCAGGCATGAGTGGCCTATCCTAATTATTTGCTATGTTGTGATTTGTTCATTCTGGGGGATGAATAACATCTTCCATTTCTGTTATCCAGGGTTTTTCGAAAGACATCAAGGTCCCCAAGACCCGATACCTTGGCTACATTAAGGACTATGAGGGAGCCACCTTGATGGAGTGCGAACTGAATCCCCGGATTCCCTACACAGAGCTCTCCCATATCATCAAGAAGCAGAAGGAGGTGAGGCATTTTGCTGGAAGAGGAGGAGAAATGGAATTGTGCCTTGCCTTTCAGAAGCTCTTTAGTCAGCCAGACTTGGGGCTTTGTTGCATGTTTGTTAATGAACTGAAAAGCTCACCCCATGTTGAAGTCTCACCTGAGTACCAGTGATTTTAAAAATACATAACGTGCATATGGAGAATATGGGTATCACATACAGAATTCCAGCAACCTGGAAAATGCATATTCAGTTTTGACCTCTCAGTCCTGGTGTCTGGAAACACAGAGGTTAGTGCAGGATCCTTGAATGGGATAAAGAGCACAACTCAAGATGCTGAAAAGATGGTCTCTTTATTAGTACAAATACTTTCCTAGCAATAAAAAAAAACACCTTGAAGAATGTCTCTTGTTTCTTCTATGGATTCTTCTGGATGCTTCTTGTGTACTTCTTACACTATAGCTCTAACCATCTTCACCCATGCTGGCCATGGGTGATGAGAGTTGTAGTCAAATACATCTGGAGGACTTTGGGTTGGGGAAAACTGTGTCTCGGTCATTTCTAGCTCTCCTTCAGTGAAGGAGGGAATCCTGCAACATTGGCAGTATCTTTGCTGCATTCATCAAAACAGTTCTTCAGGATTTGGGGAGAAGCATTCTATTTTTTGATACAATAAAAAAGACTGGTTGTGTGTTGTTCCATGGGAGAGGAGGCGAGTATCTCAAAATGGGATCTTCTGGGAAATACACTGGAGCCATCCTTGAGCAACTGCCTTAGAGCAGCAAATAACACACCTCACCCACCTAATTCAAGGTCTATATTACTTAAAGCCAGACAAATTATATTGGTATATACAGAAAGAAATCCACTAACAGCCTTTCTCTTTCCCCAGCGATAAAAAAACAGTTGCAACAAAATTCAATAACCTACAATTTGCTGCTTTCTCTTGACATCTCAAATTTGCCTGAGGGTGCCAGACATTGCCAGAACAATTCTATCATCATTGGTCTTTAAATCATTTGTGGGAAGTAGTCTTAGACAGTTTTGTGTTTGTTTTATTTATTTTTTTCCTGCACTGGGATGGGAAACCTTTGGCCTTGAAGATATTATTAGACTCTACTTCCCACCAGTCACAGTTAGACTTGTCCAGTGGCCCGGCATGGAAGTCCAGCAACTTCTGAAAGCTCAGGTTTCCTACTCCTGCTATATGCAGTGAGGCACCTCCGATCCAGTGCCTTCCCTTGTGCCTGCCAGCTTTTTCCTGTTTCTTTGGCTTCACTGGCTTCTTAAACTGCTGTCTTGACTTTCACCCAACACAGTTATAGCGCTGTGATTCCACTTTAACTGCCATGGCTGTATCCTGTGGAATCCTGGCTTTGTAGTTTGGTAAGGCATTACAGCTCCCTGGCAGAGAATTCTAGTTACCCCTCCATAAATTGCAAACCCCAGGATTCCAGAGGAAGTTGCCATGGCAGCTAAAGTAGAATGACAGTACTGTAGTGTAATGTGAAAGGGCCCCTTGTTTAGCAACCTGACTATATGCCTACCTCTTTCCTCTGTTATATCCCTGCCATGCCCCCTTTCCTCCGCCAGTGCTTGCTGCGTGATCTGAGGTTTCCTGGCAGTCAAAAGTGTGTCAGTTGCTCTTTTCTTTCCACAGATCATCAAGAAGCTGATCGAGAGGAAGCAGGCCCAGATCCGTAAAGTCTACCCTGGCCTCACTTGCTTCAAAGAAGGTGTTCGCCATATCCCAATCGAAAGCATTCCAGGCATCCGTGAGTCTAACAGGGCTTGCCACTGTTCAGCCTTTGGGGGTGTTTGGCGTAGAGAGATCCCATGGTAACTTGTGTGATGCTGTGTCTTCTTCTTGGCCCTGCTCCTTTTAGGCATCAGAGATTGTCACAGCTACATATTGATCAGATGGAGCTGGCTTGGAACTGTGCCAAATGGGATGACTTTTAATACAAGAAGCACTCTGTGGGATCAGATCAGACCAAAGGCTTATTTGTCCCATTATTCTGTTTGCACAAGATGCCCCAGTGACAAGCCCGCCAGCAGGACAGGAGCAGAGCACATGTTCCCCCCCACACACCCATGACTGAAACACAGAGGCATACACCTGCTGATACTGGAGGAAAGCAGCACAGGGAGGAAAGTCTGTCTCCCTCTCCCTTTTTTGGTCTTGATCTAGATCTTTCTCCGTTCTCCCACCCTTTCTACAAGAAAAAAAAACAAGCCTTGAATAAATGGTGTCATACATGTGTTGGCTATTCCAGGTTTTAGATACTTTGTTCTCTCCCTGTGGCAGATGGAATCGTGGAGGACCACTCCCTTCTCTATTTTTTGTGATTTTATTCCCAGAGAAAGGCCCTAATGGGGCTTTCTGCTTCAGGTAACAAAATAACTTGGCCAGTCTGAGGTATTTCACATCTTTACTGGATGGAAGCAGGACACTGTGTGCTGTTTTTCCTCAGGCAGAAAAATACCTCATGGGCTGGTGCTCTGATGATATCTTCAATTACCCTTGACATTTTTGGAGTTCTTTCCCTCTTCCTTTGGGTCACTAAGAACTGCCACAATTAAAGATGGGTTTACTTTCTGTGCTTCACCTGAATGAATTTCTAGAACCAGTCCTTGGGGTCTCAACCCTAGAGGTGTACACATTTAAATAATATGTTTTAGATTGTGAAAAGTTTGTTTCCCAGGAAGTTGACTATTTACCATCAGCTTCCACTCAATTGGGGTTAGGACAGGAAGAATGTCCATTTCTGCTGGCCTGGGATGATAGGAATTGTTAGCTAACACATCTGAAGGACCTCTGGTTGGGGAAAAATTGATGTAAAGCAAGGGCGAGCAGCAGTATTTGACCCTGGGGCCACATGATTTTGCAGCTCTTGGGCCCCTCCACACTCATGGTCACCAAGGGGTAATTTGATTCATGTAGAAGCTTTCAGGAGTGGGAATTCACCATTCAAATAGAATGCAGCCTACTACCCTCCACACTATTTGACACTTATAGAAAGAAAAAAACTCTGGTTTTCAAAACCAGAAGTGAATTTCTGACCACTTCTGAATGCCCCCCACCACCACCATTGCCATCTTTGGCACACTTTGCAGCCTGTGAAGGGTCCCAAAAATAAAACATTAGCCCTTGGACCTACCACTGTACCCTCCCCTGGTGAAAAACAAAAGCAGGTGTGCACCTCCCCAGCACCCCTCTGTCTCACCACCACCACCAAAAAGATAGTGCCAGCATGGTGGGACCCACTGTTTTCTTCTGAACTGGAGGAGTTTCTTTTTAAATTATATTTGGTACATACTCTCTCTTATAGGGGAAACCGGATGGAAGCCCCTCGGAAAGGAGAAAGGGTAAGCACCATGACATCTTTGATGCTTCTTCCCTCTACCTTGCAGCCTTTTTTTTCCTACTTACAGTAAGCTCTTAACCTTCTTTGCAGACTTGTTGTGAGTATTACTGATTTAATGTGTGCTGGAGCCTTTGAAAAATCTAAAAACCGGGTTGGCCAGCTGTTGGCTATTTATCTTCTGAATCTACTTCAAAGGGCCAGCTATTAATTGAAATACTGTAATCCTAGTGGAATGCTTAACATTTCTTTTAATGTTCTCCAAAATATCAGCCAGGTTTCTTTGTAGGAGATAGTTTCTAGAATATCTGTGCCTTTTTTAGCAGGCTGCACTAGAGTTGATGGGCTGCAGGTGCTCAAGTGCAGGTCACCTTAGCCAGAGTAACCAATGATCAAGGAATGCGGGATCTTCAGTCTAGCAATGTCTGGAATGTCACATGTTCCCCATACTTCAGCTGTGCTGTAGATTTTTAAAAAGCAATTGGCAATAGTCCACCCCACCCTTTGGAAAAATAACCTGTTTTAATTGGACATATATGAAAATAGAACTAGCATAGTACAAATATGAGCTGAAATAGGGTGACAAACCTCTTGTAGGGAGTTGATGATGTGAACTCTGGTTTTTATCTTTCAGGAAGGAGCTCAAGGATCCAGATCAGTTGTATACCACATTGAAAAATCTTCTTGCACAAATCAAGGTGACTTGATTCTTTAATATTTTGCTTTTGACAGCACTGTGTAGTGGTTTAAGCACTGAAATACAACTCTGGAGTCCAGCTTCAGATCCATGCTTAGCCCTGGAAACTCACTAGTTGAGTTGGGCAAGTCACACACACTCAGCCTCAGAAGAATGCAAAAGCAAACCCCCTATGAACAAATGTTGTCAAGAAATAGGTTTCCCTTATGGTTACCATAAGTCAGAAATGACTTGAAGGTACACAACAACAAAGCAATAAGATTTGACCAGATGGAAGGTTGGGGTGAAAGTTATATTAGTTTCCTGGGACTGCCTAACCTTTATCCAATTTAATAAGGAAGGCTCAGCCTAACTGATTTTCAGAATATCTTTGGCATTTTTTTGCCAGAATGCACCCTGTTTTGTAAATAATGTGAACAGAGGCTAATAGATTCATACAGGAAAAGAGATTCCACCTAAACCTCAAGAACAACTTCCTAATGATCAGAGCTGTTCAGCAGTAGAAGATGCTGCCTCAGAGTTTGGTGGAGTCTCCTTCTTTGGAGGTTTTTAAGCAGAGGCTGGATGACCATCTGTTGAGAGTGCTTTGATGTGTGTTCATGCAGGGCAGAGGGTTGGACTGGATGGCCCCTGTGGTTTCTTCCAACTCTATAATTCTAAATTGGAATGTTTGGCTGTTGATTTTTAACCTGAACCAGTTATCCAAGCCACACTGAACAATGTAGGGATGAATTCTGTTCTAAGCTCAAACTGTGTATGCATTGATAAGCCTTCCCCAGCAATTACAGATTTTTCTGTCTGTCTAAAACAATGCTGGAGAACATGTGGGCATCTAGCCAGAAGTGAGAATCATAAAGACCTCAAAGTGTTGTTGGATTACAACTCCCATCAACCTTTTTGCATGTGGGGGCTGCAGTCAACAATTTCTAAAGATTACATTAATCCCAATTCTGTTGTAGACATTGTTGGGCTGCAGGTCCCATCACCCTTGGCAGAAGCAACGGAAAGGGAAGATGAGAGTTGTAATCTAACAATATCTGGAAGGTCACAAATTCCTCAGCTCTCATTTATGAATCAGTCATTTTGGCCACATGCAAACTTACACAGATACCCATCTCAGAACAGTAGCACATAATAGATTAGAGGGTTTTTCTTTCAAAGTGTATAAAAGACAAAGAGCCAGCATGGTATAGTGGTTTGAGTATTGAACTAGGACTCTGGGAGACCAGATTCAAATCCCTACTTGGCCATGGAAGCTCACTGGGTGACCTTGGGCAGGTCACATTCTCAGACTCAGAAGGCAAAAGCAACCCCCTCTGAACAAATCTTGGGAAAAACTATCCAAGAAAACCACCTTAGGTTCTCTGTAAATTAGAGATGACTTCAAGGCATACTATAACAGTAAAAAACAATCATAGAGAGGAAATTCCAAACTGAAAATAGTAACTTTATGAAAACCAACTAAAATTCATAATGTGGTGTGGAGGCTTTTAACTTATACAGAACTCTTCAGCAAATTGGATGTTGAAACAAAAATTGTAAAAGGGTAAAAAAAAATCTGATTGGGAATCTGCCTCCTGCCTGAAACTTGCGTGCACACACATCTAGTCAGAGAAAGAGACTGCTGTCCAGATGTTCCTGAACTGTAGCTGAACTGAACCCATCAGCCATAGCCAACATCAGGTGCTGGAAGCTATGGTTTGGCAACATCTGGAGGGCTGCACTTTGTCCACTCTTTCTTTATGTGCTAATGTGCTGCCTTTCTCTAACTTCTCAGACCCACCCCAGCGCCTGGCCGTTCATGGAACCAGTGAAGAAATCCGAGGCTCCAGATTACTATGAGATCATCCGTTTTCCTATTGGTGGGTAGATAGAATTAACTTTTACTTGGAGGACTGAACAGTTTTTTTAGATAAAAAGAAGGCACAAATCAATTTTGTTCAATTTTGTTAGTGGTGCCTGAATTGAAAATGAGTTCACATCTGGACAGCAGGGGGCGACAGCTGCCTTCTGTATGTAGCTGACTGCCTATTTCCATAAACCAGAGCTTTCCAAACTGTGTATCTGGACACATTAGTGTGTCAGTTGCAGTGTGTAGGTGTGTTGCATGAATGTAACAGGGGGAGGGGCTGCCTCTCCCACTGCCACGGCAGGCCAGGCTCTGGTGAAGGGGTTGCCTCAACTGCTGCTGCTCCGGGAAGAGGAAGACCCCAGTGAGGGGCGGTGGCAGGGCCAAGCCAGGCTTGGGTGGAGGGGTTGCCTTCGGTTACTGAATTACTTACTAAATTACTATGTCACAAAATGATGCATGTCTAAAAAGTGTGTCGCCAACATGTAAAGTTTGGAAAGTCCAGCTGTAAATCTTAGCCATCAGCGCCACAACATCTAAAGGGTCATATGTTCCCAACCCCTGCTTTAAGGTCGTAGTTGTGCCAAAGAAATGGGGGATGTGATTTATTTTGTGATAACCAGCGCATCCATTAGCTTCTCGCAAGTAAGGGTTTTTGGTGTCTCCCCCCCCCCATATTTCTGCCTTTCCTGAAAGCAAAGCTAGCCTAGAAAGGTGAAGGCAGTGCCATATTCACACTTCTGGCTGCATTCACTTGAACTAAAACAGACATTCCTAAAAGAACCTTGTAGTTCAGGATCTCACTCCCCGCCCCCCATGCTTCTCTCTCTCTTTCACCTGTGGTCATGGCTGTTTCTCACATAAGTAGTTGCCTGTTCCTCTTGATGATGAGCAGCATCCATTGCTGATCTGCAGTCCTTCTGGTACATTGGACTACAATGCCCATGTGCTGGCTGGAGCAATATGAATTCTAGTCCAACACATCCAGAAGGTATTAAGTTAGGTAATACACTGTTGAAGAGTTAATGAAGCATGAAGCCAGAAGACTGTGCTTCACTTTTTGCAGCGCTCTATCCAAGTGACCTTGTGTCTTTTCTCTCTCCCTTCCTCCGGATGCAGACCTCAAGACAATGACCGAGCGGCTCAAGAACCGCTACTACGTCACCAAGAAGCTGTTCATTGCTGACTTGCAGCGCATCATCACAAATTGCCGTGAATACAATCCGCCCGAGAGTGATTACTGCAAATGTGCCAATACCCTAGAGAAGTTCTTCTACTTCAAGCTCAAGGAAGGGGGACTCATCGACAAGTAGGATGTGCAAGCCAATGATGAATTGTGTGGGATTTTTTTCACTTCCATCTCTTCCAATTGGAAATCCTCCTTGCTGCCTTTTGCCGCATCTCACGCACAAACCAGGTGCACTTGGCCTATCAGAGGCCTCTTCTTAGGTGATGGAGGCAGGGACAAGAAGATGTGGAGAGTTTGGTCTGTGCTTCACACTTCTCTCTCATTGATGGACCAGGATCTGCAATCAGCTCTCTTGAATTCTGAGCCTTATCACTCCGTCCATTGTGTCTTCCTTTCCAGATGAAAGTAAAAGGGAGTCCACTCTAGGAGACTGCTGTTCTTTTTCTTTCCAGGAAAAGATTCTGAATTACTACATGAACATCAGAGCTCATATGAGGAACATATTATACTTAAGGGATTTGCTGATAAGGGACTGTACAATAGCTCCTCCGCTCCTCCCCCCCCCTTATTTTCCTTTTTGTTTTGTCTGTACGTCTTCTGTGTAGGTCCATGCCTCCCTGCCTCTGGAGAGTTTTACTTGCTTACACTCCATCATTGCTTAAGGGCTCAGCCATTTCTTGACATGTGAATGTAGAAAAAGGGAGCAATGGAGAAGTAGGAAAAGACCAGGAAGGTGGCAGTATGCACAGATTTAAGCAACAGAGTTTGTTACCTCATTCTCTTTCGTATCAAAAGCCTTTGAGGAGGACTTCTCCACAGCCTTGCTTTTCATTTTTTGGCCAGGTTATGACTGCCTACTAGCTCATCACTTGTATGTAGTTTTCATTCCTGCAGAGAAAAGGAAACTTCGGCTAAACTGTATCTGGCTACAAAAGGCAGACAAGTCACGGGAAGGAAGGAAGGGAAAACAGTTCCCTTCTCCTTTTAAGCAGTGTTGCCCTACCCATGAGGCCTTCCCAGGTTCCAGTCACTGATTTTTGCTGTCACAAAATCCACCCAAAGCCTGCTGCCAGATTGGAACTTCACTTTTTCCTGGAGTGGGACTGAGGAACGTTTGGCTCTCCTTTGGCACTTTGGACTGGAGCTCTGACAGTTCTTTACCATTAGCCATGCTAGCTGGGGCTGGCACAAGTTATAGGCCAAAACATCCAAAAGCAGTGGTAGTTAATTGAAAATTCCCCACCCCATTTTCAATAAGAGCAGCCAGATTTCTTCCTCCATTTTCTCCTCCTTCCCCAACACTCCTGCTTTGCTTTCCTTTTCTCTTCTCCCCAGTCCCCTCCTTTTTAAACCATTCCGGATTCCTTTTTTCACCAGCGCTTACTTGGCACCTCACTCTTCTTTAATCAACTGTCGCCTAGTCTGATGGTCTCTTCCGTGGACTGTGCTCCCCATCTGCAGAAACTGTCAGGATTTTCAGAACTGGTGTTGCCTCTGGCTGTGTAAATGGCATTAGTGGTGGTCCTTCTTGCACTGGCCTTCTTGCAGTGGCCACTGTAAATGGCATTAGTGGTGGTCCTTCTTGCACTGGTCTTGCAGTGGCCACTGTCCACTCCTGACAGTGCACTATGTTGCATCATGTCTACTGTACTGGATATTTCTCATG
This sequence comes from Ctenosaura bakeri, assembly GCA_948474755.1. Lineage (NCBI taxonomy): Eukaryota > Metazoa > Chordata > Lepidosauria > Squamata > Iguanidae > Ctenosaura > Ctenosaura bakeri. Next base: position 249,307 of record CAOLHI010000619.1, read on the forward strand.
CCTTGTTTCAGGTGTATGTGCTTGTGGGAGTTTGAGGGATCCCACCCCCCATACGGGCAGCCACTTTCACTGCTTACCAGGTAATTTAGAATTACCTTAATGAATCTGACTGAATTATGCTAAGTTGCTATAATGTCATACATGAGCACCATACTCACTTTTCCTGAAATTCCTGTCGCTTCGAGGGTGGTTAATATATGTCTGGTGAAGCAAGAGGCAAAACTACCAGTTGTTTTTATGCTGAAAAAGCTACAGAGCCATTCAGTTGCTATGGAGGAGAGGGATGGGGAAAGGTGGTCTGTAGCTCAAGCAGGCAAGTGGCATCTATTTAATTGCCAACCACTTTCCTCCCTCCATGAAAGGGGGGTATGTCCTGGTGGAACTTGCTGGAGTTTAGCTAGCTGCTCTAGAATTGATCATGTGTTCAGGGCTGCACCAGTCTGATTGACATCATCTTATGGATTTCAACATAAAAAACAACATATTGCTTCTGTGCCAGCATCCCATCAGTGATGAGCATTTTGTCTCAGTCACAAAAGTCTACAGAAGTTGCCATGGGAACTGGTTCAAACATTTGTTTTTACCTCATCCCATTTTCTTCCTCCAACTTTGTGCATGCACATGTTTTCCTTCCCTTCCTCTCATTTTCAGAGAATTGTTTGTTCTCTGTGTTCCCTGGAACCTTATAATAGGGGAGCGGACAGAGGGAGGGAAGCATTTGAATGATGATCCACCTGCCTTCTCTAAAGCGAGTGTTGCCTTCCGTCCACGTTATTTGTATGCTTAACCTGTACAGAGCTTGAATCTGCCATTCTGGGCCTTTCAGTAATGTTGCCATTCCATTTTTTTAAATACATAAAAGGGAAAAAATATGTCTGAAACAAAAAACTGCTGCTTTCTTTTAGACTCACTGTTGCCAATTTTGTGAAATGATACTACATTTTGGCTTCGCACATAGCTCTGACTCTTAGGCAACAGAGCTAGTTAATTTCCCAGATGATTTAACAGGCCATTTTCCTACCTCCAGTTCATTCATTTATTATTTTTCCTGCATTGTATAACTGATATACAGAACATATTCTTTAGAACTATGCATATTTTGCTCACAGAAAAAAAAAGCCCTGCTGCCTGTATAAATCGTGCACTATCAAGTGTTGTATTCCAGATGGTGGGATACAACTCCCATCAACCTTTACCATCAAAGGCAATGGTAAGGGATTATGGGAGTTTTCAGTATGACATCTGGGTGGCTGCATTTGACCACCCATGGTACAGATCAAGAATCCTCTTTCCCTCATAATGTTGGGCATCAACTCCGTCAAGCCCTAGCCATCATAACTAGGGGTGAGAAATGCTGGGAGCTGTAATTAAACGTGATCTGGAGGACCACGTGATTCCCACCCCTGGTATAGATAGTGCAAATATGCTTATTTTGGAAATGTTTACACTTCCCATTCTTTGTGGGATTATGTACATCACCAGACACAAGTAGGAGAACCTTGGTTGATCTCTCTTGTCCTGCTGTCTTTTCTCAGCTGCTGATATTCCATTAGCTATGGAATCATATGTTTGTTTGTTTTTTTGCTTTAATAAGTGCTCAGGGTCTAGGAAGATAAGTTCAAACTGCTGTACATCCAGTGATGTGGGAGAACTAATGCGTATTATAGTCTTGGCCAAGTTGATCTGGGGAGGCAATTTTTTAGAATAGGGATAGAGAATATGGGGTTGACTGCATTTCCCATCATCCCTTCTCATTGGCTATTATTAAGGTTGAGAGGAGCTGCAACCCAACAACATTTAGGGGATTACACATCCTTTACCTTGGTCTACGGTTGGGGAAGCTTTGGGGTTCTACTGTCAGAAGCTGCAGCCTCCATGGCCAATGATAAGGAATGTGGGAGTATATAAAATACCTGGAGAGCCAGAGGTTCCCTACTTCTGATTTGAAGTCTTAAAAGATCAAGTCTGGCAGCTTGAACTGACCTTAGAAACAATGTGATAATCTGTATGTTTTGAATCAACAGCAGTTTCTTCTTACAGAGCCTAATGTCACCCATGTAAGAGTTGAGAATCAGCCCAAGAGTTGCTCCTATAGCTGTTGTTTTTTTGACCCTTAAAAAGTAGTAGTTTGAAGTTTGTCCAGAAACAACAGATCCTGAAATACCTTTCATGTGATTGACAAGATTATGACAGTGGTTTCACTGTTCACTTTTCATCTTTCTATATTAGGTGTAGAAAGACTTCAAATTGCAAAACATACTCTTGTTGTTTTTTACTAGAATTCTGATAGCCATCAACTGGAACCCAGGGTCAGTTCAGGAACTCAGATGCATTGTAGGGGGTCCTCATTGCTAGACATGACACAACTAGATTGTTCCTCCTCTAACTAAAGATTAACAGTTAGCAAAATTGTCAAAGTCTTCAAAGGGAGTCCTGAGTAAACCCTATTACCACAATCTAACCTAGAAGTGACTAAAGCTGCAAACCAAAATATACTTAACAGAAAGTGAGTCCAGCAGAACTCAGTGGAGCTCGCTTTGAAGTACACGTGTAGAAAATGGTGTTGTAGGGCATGAATAATTGTGAGGTGCAACTTCTCCAGAAATAGCTACAGTTGAGGAACGAGCCAAAGGTGATCCTTGGCTACTGCCACACAGTCATTTAGTAACAGTGCTGGTCCCAGGAGTACCCTGAAACTGAACCATTTATGAGGAAAGCAATCATTTACAGAACAGTGGGTTGTATGTCTGTTCCTAAATCAACAGGAGAACCTTCCAGTCTGCAGCAAACTCTGTCCTTCTAGATTCAGTGGAGAACTACAGAATTATGTAATATTGGGGAGGGGAGTGGGGAGGCTGATCCCTACCGCAACAGTTGGAAAAATTGCTTTTGGGGACTCAGAACCCTCAGCCAGCATGGTAAATGGCCTTGACTTGTAGATCTTTGGAATCAAAAGTCCCCCCCCCAAATAACTTTGTCAAGCTCCATCCTACCTTAAGGAACAGCAGCGGTGAAAAGAATTAGATTGGAAGTGGTCACTTTCCATTACTGTCTGCCCACTCCCCACCATTTTCACCAACCCCCCATTGTTGTCTCCACCAGGAAAGCTGCTGTCCAGCTGGAGAAATGCCCATCTTCCTTGCAATAAAATGTCTGCAGCTACTTGGCTTTGGTGTCTAGGTAATAAGAAGAATGGGACAAGGGTGTTTCATCCCTGTGATCTCCCTGGAGCCTTTGGAAAACAGCAGTAGGAATAGCCACACCACCAACAGTATCTGAAGGCAGCGATGGGGAACTTTCGGCCCTTTGGAGGTTGTGGACTTTAACTCCTGGCCACCCCAGCAAGCATGACCAATGGTAAGAGACTGTGAATGTTGTAATCCAAAATACCTGGACAGCCAAAGATTGCCCTAACATAAGGTTATCAGGGTGAGAGTCTTCCATTCTCACTCCCCTCCTCCAAGCCTTCATAAGCCACCACAGCCTTTTAAAGAAACTATTCATTTTTAGTTAACTGCTACCATGGGGGCCTTATCATCAGGCAGAAGAGCAGCATATACACACTGGAAAGAAAGAAGGATGGAAGCTTGGAATCTATGCTTACAATGGGGCAGAAATGAAAAGGGTGTGCATGGAAATCAGACCCATACAAGTGGCTTGCTGCGCAATCTGATTTCATGCTCACATCCCATGTGATCAGAGGAAAAAGTCAAAAAAGCACTGCAGAATTAGTTACTCATATTGGTCCTTCCCATCATATGTTTTTTTCCCAGGGAAGTGAGGACTTCCTCTTGAGCTCTTTCCAATTTCCTCAATGGTCAGCTGCCAGTGACTGCATTCCAAGGGTATTATTGGCTCACAAATCTCATGATAAAAACCTCCTGTGACTATGTTGGAATACCCAGAACAGGAGACACAACAAGGCTGTAGGCTCAAGGGGAAGCAACTCCAAAATTTGGTCTTTGCAACCTACACCTCTAATCCTAAATATCCAAGATCTGTTTTTCGTGACTCAAGAAAGAGGCACTAAGACTGAAGCCTGCCTGGGAAAAACTGTTATTAACCTACACCTACATCTCTCATGGTAGATATCCAAGTTCTGATTTTAGTGACTCAAATAACAAGTACTAACATTGCCTGGGAAAAAAGAATATTTTCAGCCTTGGGACTGTTTTCTGGTCTCAGGTTGATCTCCAAATCCCAGAAGTGAAGGGAACACATTTTGCACTTGGTCATCTCCTCCTCCTCCCTGGTGCTTGGAAAAAAAAAAAAAAGAATCGAGAGTTGGAGCCCTGCAGTGTCACATACAAGGTGCTTGAGCCATTCTTTCCGCGGAAAGCTAAAGAACTCTGTGTTGTTTGAAGGACGGCACTGTTCATTCAGAGGACGGGCTTTGGCCACCTTCCTAGGGGCGTGGCCTGGAGTCCGATAGGTTCGTGAGGGAGACGCCCAGCAGCTCCTCGGCCGCTGATTGGCTGAAGCGCGCGGGAGAGGACGGCTCTTTAGAACGTTGGCTTCGCTTTTGCTTCCAGGTGGGGGCCTTATGATGGCGCTACCGCGGTTGTTGGTCTTTTCGGTGACAGTCGCTGCCGCCGCCGCCGCCGCTCCCCCTCCTCCTTCTCCTCTATGGGAGCCGCTCGCCCGTTTGCAGCCGGCCGTGGAGGATACGCGGCAGGCGGCGGCCGTGCGGGAGCTGCTGGAGCGGCTGCTGGGCCCGCGGGCTGCCTCCGCCTTCTCGGTGTCGGTCAACCGGTCTTTGGCCGGGCCCGGCGGGCTCGACACCTACCGGCTGAGCTCGGGAGCGCCGGGCGCGGTAGACGTGGCCGGCTCGAGCGGGGTGGCCGCCGCTTCGGGGATCTACCGCTACCTGAAGGACTTCTGCGGTTGCCACGTTTCCTGGTCCGGGACGCAGCTCCGGCTGCCGGATCGCCTGCCGCCCGTCCCCACAGAGATCGTCGTCACCAGCCCCAACAGGTGATTAGAGGATGTCGGAAGAGGGCGGCGAAGGCGTTTGGGGTGTGTAGTTGCTGCTAAGCAGGGGCACCTCCGAGCCATTTCCGCACTGGGCTGTTATAGCGCGATGATTCCACTTGCAACATCCTATGGAATCCTGGGGTTTGCAGTTTCGGGAGGGGCCGTACGGCCCCTCCCGAAACTGCAAACCCCAGGATTCCATAGGATGTTGCAAGTGGAATCATCGCGCTATAACAGCCCAGTGCGGAAATGTCCCCGGTTTTGGCCTTGACACGTGGGAAATTTAAAAAGAAAACATCGCTGAGCACGTCCAGAAAGTTTACCACTTTTTTAATGGAATGAGACGTCTCAGGGCTGGGGGACATGTGGTCTGGGTATGTGCTTGGACTGTATCTCCCATCAGCCCTCGCCACTGGCCCAGGTATATGTAGTGCATCAACTTGGAGAGCCATATGCCCTCCACTCTTGCGTTAATAACGCCCTGATGAAAGAAATCCGGCTGGTGCAGCTGCTGTTGGCATGGAGAGGCAGCGACTAAGAATGTTATACTTGTTGAATTTCTGGCTGTTTTGCGTTTAAGGTCACTGTCCATCAACAACGTGGTAAGCCTAATTCTGGATCTCACCCCTGTAGTGTGAGAACACTCACTCCTGGGATGATAAACAGAAACCATTCTGAGCAAGCACATTTTCCCTTCTCCACTTACAAATCTCTACAGACTCTTGGAAAATTGTAGTTACCGGTAGCTAGAAATTGTTTCAAGGCATAATATCTTCCAAGGAGACTTGAGCCCCAGAACCTTTTCGTTTCGGAAATACTGCACCTATGTTTCCAGAATAGAAAGCCATAATTGATTTCAGCTGCAAGGGTAATTGCAATTCTTTCTAGGACCCAACTTCTCAGGAGGCACTGAGTCAGATGTTACTATATGGAATCTTTGATGTTTTCACTTAATGCTTGGTGTCTATTTTGCCCCTTCTTCAAAATTCAGATTAGAATATTTTGCTATAAAAATAAAATCGCTTTATAAGGAAACCAGTATTTTAAGAAAGGAGTAACAAATTAAAAAACTCCCCTATTCCTATTCTGGCAATTGAACATCAAAGCAAATCTTGCAGGTTGGCTGCGGTAAATATTTGGCACTAGTGAAAACAGTGAGTTAAAAAAAATAAAGATCATGCCAATTCAGGATACTGGACACATTTTATGCAGTAGGATGTAGATTTCTGTGCAACTGGCAGTATGAGCTTGAAACAGCAACAAGGTTATTTCCTAAATAGGTGAGAAAAGGTAAAGAACTAGAAAATTTAAAAGATTCGTGTTTTCTTTCTGTCTTTGTGAACTTATATTAATAGTATATTATTGGGAGCAACTTCATGGCTGCTCCAGGTATGATCAAGGAGGAGTGTGGATCCAACTGTGTTGTCACCTGAATCCAGTGATCCTTTTGCACTTCAGTCACAAAGTTCACTGGGACCCAGAAAGTCCTGCTTTTCATCACCAGATGTCATAATGACTTTCATCATTACAGTTCTGGTCAACACACCTCAGGAACATCGTCAGTGTAGCTGCAGTCAATGTCTTGGTGCAGCTTTCTTTGGCCATTTCTGCACTACACGGTTATAGTGCTATTATTCCACTTTAAACATCCTGTGAAGTTCTGCAGTTTGTAGTTTACTGAGGCCTAAAGAGCTCTTTGGCTGAGAATTCTAAATGCCCCTCCTTAAACTGCAAACCCCCGGATTCCATAGGATGTTGAAAGTGGAATCATAGCACTATAACAGTGTAGTGCGTAAATGGTCTTTGTTACTTTCTACAGTACACTGCATGATCATGCAAAGTAACATGGAGGCAGATGGACTGGTAAGAAATATATCCTTGATACCAGCCTTCTGATTTCTTGTGCTGTTGGGGAAGGGAGCTTAGAATAAATCCTGGGATGCAGGTGGAGACTGTGTGTTTGAATACATGCCCTGACTCCTCATAGAAAGTGTTCTCATCCTGCAAATCTTAGATCAGCATCCCCTAGGAAGCGCTTGGCTTAGTCCCCTAGTCCTCGTCCCTAATGAAAGTGAAGTTGAAATATGTGTTCTAGCATTTACTCATCCCTCGTTGTCCCACATTTCTTTCCTCCTGTCCCAGTTTTCTCTCCTATAGCTTACTCAGTCTAAAGTTTTAATAACACAGATTAAAATAATCATTATTGAGGGAGAGAACTTCCCTTTTTACTTGATAACGTTGTTCTGCAGAGTGATGCTTACAAATAGTTAAAATTCACTTTTGTGGTAGGCCGACAGCTATTTTGGATTAGAAAAAATCCCTCCTGAATTGGGCTGTTGAAATCAAGAAAGCTGGGGTGGCAGGTAGGGAGGAACAAGAGTAGATTTACACCTAGGCCTGGTACTGAGAACAAGTTCCTGGACTGAACATTTGTTCATAAGAATGCCCCGCAATCATATGCCTGGCTTCTTTTATTTTACACTAGGTTTAAGTTGATGAATCTGCAAGTGTTACTGAGAAGGGGAGAGGATAAGGGGAAGGATTGATCCTGCTATTGAAGAGAAGATAGTGATTAGTGTTGCTGCACATGTTCTCTGTGCGCACCTGACTTCTGCCAGCTGTCCTTGCAAATCAAGCCAAGGTGCTGCATTCATGCGCAAGATGGCAGTAGCATGAGGAACTTTGCAAATGAGTCATTTGCCATTGAACCACGACCGGGTGGTAGAGGTGCTAGAGTGATGATGGTGGCAGCAGCAACAGTAGTAATAGTAAGTGCTGTAAGCATGTTGTGTAAACAGAGTTGTTGTGGTCACCAGAGGAGAGGGAGATTAGCTGCCTCAGCTTGCAGGCCAAGTCCTTGGGCTGACACTAGAACTCCCTGGCCCTCTTATGGGACAAACACATTTCCAAGGCCCAGCCGATGACACTATCACCGACCTCTTCCCTTTCATGTGGCACAAATGCTCAAGTCACGCAAGACTCCCTTCACCCTGCCAACCTCTGTGTTCTTGCCAGGACCTTTGTCTGCCTACAAACCAAGGGACAGCTTCTCTAACGAGGTTGGCTAATTGAGCTGATATTTGAAAGAGAGAGACTGACGTGACATCCTCCACGCAAAAAGTTCAACTGCACAGATAAGAGCCTCTGTGTGTACCATCTCAATGAGTGCTGGACCAGGGTAGAAAGCCCTCTGCCCCATGCGTATACACAAAATCTGCTTGGCAGCTCTCATAGATTATTTTATGTATTAGTTACAGTTATATCCTGCTTTTCTTCCAAGCTACTGAAGGTGGCTTATATGATGCTCCCCACTATTTTTATCAGTGCAACAGCCTTGGGGGTTGACTGGGCAAAGGTCAGTGGCTGAGAAGCAGTTGAGGCTAGGGGCTCTTTCGCACTTCACAGTTATAGCACAGTGATTCCGCTTTAACTGCCATGGTCACATCCTCTGGAATTCTGGGATTTGCAGTTCAGGTATGAGTATTTAGAATTCTCAGCCAGAAAGCTGTAGTGTCTTGCCAAATTACAATCTGCAGTATTCCATAGGATGTTGCCATGGCAGTTAAAATGGAATTATTATACTAAAACTGTGTAGTATGAAAGGGCCTAAGCCTTCTCAGTCCTAGCCTAACACTCTAACTGTGATCCTTTCTCCAGTAATCCTTTGTGATTAGAACATTTTTAAAGAAGTCTTCTAAGTACTGTACAGAACATTACAAGGACGGAAAAGTTGAACACAATCTCCCTCCACCCCCGGCACACATTTTCATTAAGTTAATAATAAACTGTAAATTTGCTGCTAACTGTACACAAAACATATGCTGTGCTTTCACAAGCAGTTTTGCAAACAGTATTTTAGAATTTTTTTGTATGTGCACACTAAGCCTCTAGCCAAGGTCTTGAAAATTTTCTAAATAAATGTGAATATGTGAGTACAATGCCATGGAGTTTCTAGTTTGTGTTCTTATCAACTGTGGTGATTGGTAGTTCTTCTTTGAATATACGAAGAGCCACCTTGGATAAAACCAAAGACCTATGTTGTTGAACATCCTGTTTGCACAGTGGACAGTCAGTTGCCTGTATGAAACTTGCCAGCAAGAGAGGAGTGCCATTGCACCTTTCACCTTGGCAACTGGTATACAGAGGTGTATCGCCTCTAATACTGGGGCTCATATACAGTCATTCTAACAGGAACTTTAGCCATTAATGACCCAATTCTCCACAAATTTATCCAATCTCTCTTTTAAAGCCATGTCAGTATCCATAATTATACTTTGCGGCAGTGAATTCCACAGTTTAACTATATGAAGACATTCAACGTTTTGTCAGTCCTTGGTGTTTTAAGAACAATCCTAAATATTGCATGCCAAGCTCCTGATATTTTATCCAGCATTGTTCACACAACTGAAACATTTGGGGCTTAGTTGCTCTCGCCTGTCTTCCAGTTTTATTCTCTCTTTTGCCACTTTTTCTACACATAAATATTATTCTCCTACCACCTTCTATATCCCTAGAAACTCTGGAGATAGGTCTGTGATGGGGAATAATTAACAAGAACTGCAAATCTGTTGCAGAAAAGGGGAAGAAAATTAAAAGTGGTAATTGTAAGAGCACTTTTGCTGGGACCAACTGAAATGTCTCCAGCAAGTTATCCAGGAGTGTTCATCAGACTGGATTTTAAGGGACGAGAGGCTAACCAAAATGGAGACGGCAGTAGAAAGAGAACATGAGCCTGATGACAAATAACCAAAGTTGTAGTTTACAACAGTCTTAAAAGTGGTGAGGAACCTGAGGCTCTCTAGCTGTAGTTGGGCTCCAGTCCTTGACAACTTGGATAGTGATCAAGGATAATGGGGTTTGTAGTAGAATACCACCTGGAGAAGCCACAGCTTCCCTGGCTCTGAGTTTAAGATGGAGTCGAAATGAGAGTAGACAAACTGGGTTAGGTTAGACCAGCCCAGCTGGAAGGAATGGGGGTTGTAATTCGACACAGTTGCAAGACACCAAGTTGGGAAAGACCAGGTTATACTACCTTAGGGGGAAAGGGGATCTTTGGTAATTTCTTTGAAAAGAATACTGTTCCCAGGTTCTTTGGGAGAAAGGCAGAATGCTCTTTAAAAATCTTAACATCAGAAGCAAACTAAGGATTGTTTTCTTCAACCTCCTCTTTATACCGCAGGATTCTCATCTGCCCTAATCATTTTAGGGTATAGCTTTGAAAAGACCCTGTTTTTGACATTATAACTTCCAGTTCTTCTTCGTGGTCTCTGTGCCTTCATACACTAGGAGCTTTAGCGCCTGCGCGGTAGCAGACATAGTGAAAAAGTAAAATTTTCCAAGCCCTTCATTAGAACCAGTGTGCTATAGCAGATAGAGTATCTTAGGAGATCCATGTTCTACTCCCTACTGAGCAAAGCCTCAGTGGGTGGGTGAGCTTGGCTAGTTTCATTCTCTCTCTCTCTCTCTCTCTCTCTCTCTCTCTCTCTCTCTCTCTCTCTCGCACACACACATGCACACAAACACACACGCACGCACACATATCACCTGACCTACCTCACAGGGCTATTGTGAGAATAAAGTAGGAAGGAGTAGAACTATGTGTTCTGCCTTCAGTTCACTGGAGAAAAAGCAGGAGAAAAATCTAACCAATAACAAAAAGAATACCTGTAGTGTATCTCAAGTACAGAATGACCAAGTATTTTGGAGGAAGGGCGTGCAAGCAGGAGATGGCTCCAGATGTTTTGACTGAGTGAGCTGAAGCACCCACTGTAGAAAGTGGCAAGAAGCAAGCATTTTGCACTTCTATGAATTTGTCTCCCAAGGTTCCGCTTCTATCAGAATGTCTGCACTCAGAGTTACTCATACGTGTGGTGGAACTGGGACCGCTGGGAACGGGAGATCGACTGGATGGCACTCCATGGCATCAACATGGCATTGGCGTTCACTGGGCAGGAGGCCATCTGGCAGCGGGTAGAGTACCCAATATCTTATTTATTTTGTTATTATCATGGCTTACACCATAGTTTAAGGCAAACTTCAAACTCCATGGCAATTGAATTTCAGTACCTCTATTCTCTGTTTCCAGGTATATTTGTCACTGGGTCTGAATCAGTCAGAAATTGATGAGTATTTCACTGGCCCAGCTTTCCTGGCTTGGAACCGGATGGGAAATCTGCACACCTGGGCAGGGCCTCTGCCCCTCTCGTGGCATCTGAAACAACTCTACCTGCAGGTACCTGGGCCTTAACTTGGTGGTGTCCCTCTAGGCCAGTGCTCTAGCAATGGGGGTACCTCATGTCTTCCCTATCCTATTTCAATTCTGTCCTCCTGAGCTTGTATTTTTCCTTCAGTCTATCAGGGTTGTCTTGGGACATTTTGCTTTCTAAGGCAAAGAACAAGTTGGTGTTCTCTCCATTCCATGAACAGAAGCCAACTGGATGGGCAGTAGAACTTTCCTTCAGTGCTGGCAACAGGACAGGGTCCTCTGCCACACCCAAGAATAGTAGGCCAATTTAGGGGGTCCAAGAGAGACTGAGACACACACTTAGCTTTGTCCCTACCCCTAGCAGCTGCCCACTAAAGCACTTGCCTCACTTAGCTTAGTGGCAGGGCTGGTCCCGATCGGTCTGTGTGAAAAGCCTCATCTCATTCTCAGTCCACTTCAAGGTGGCAAAGACTAATGCAACATGTTAGTAAAGAGTCCCAGCCAACACAGGGCAGCCATGTTTGCTTGATCTCATGTACAAGGTAATCTCTGCTCCAAAGAATGCACTCTGAAGCTAACAGAAGTTTATTCAATGAAAAGTCATGGGTACCATTTGCACACTTTGGCAGAATTTGCCAAAACTAATTTGTAAAGCACAATCACTTATTTTTTATAAGCAGTCTTTTACATTTGCACATGCTAAACCTTCATTGATTAGTAAATCAAAGCACTTTCTTTCCCAGGCTGGCTCCCTTCCCCAACTTTTCCAGACCTTGAGCAGTTTTTGATTCCCTCCGAGCCCACTCCATTATGTCAGTACTCACTTGTTTCCATAACAAGGTTCATGTCTTCTCCATATACCCACTTTTCCTCCCATACTGTACCTTTGGATGTATTATACACTTTACATTTGGATACATTATAGCAACACAGTACAAACAAGAACAATACATAGGAAGGGTGTAGGTGGGTTCTTATGTGTGGTAAGCATCATACAGTAGGCTATATGAAAAGCAAATCAGCACACCTGAAACTAGACCTTCTTCTGTAGAATCCCTTACAATACCATGGCTGGGAAGCAAAGTGACCTGACAGTTGATCACATGTCTGTCCTGCTCATTTACAAAACAATAAAGATTTAGACCTTGTTATATGTTGGCTCCCAGCAATTCTAGGAAAAAGGTAGGGATTGAGACTCACATTGGTGCAATAGAGGAAAAACATGAGCAGGAACATTTACCTCTCAAGAGTTTTTTCCTACATCACTTTAAAAGGATGTCTATTAAAGGTAAGTCAGAACATTTTTATTATTTATTCATTGCATTTATATTTTGCCTTTCCTCCTAGGAGGTTATGGTTCTCAGCTCCATTTTTATCCTCACAACACTCCTGTGAGGTGGGTCAGCCTGAAAACTTCAAGGGCAAGTAGGAATTTCTTCCTAGGTCCCACCAGTTGTAGTCCAACATTATAACCACAACACCACACTAGTTCTCCTAATTGTCCTCCAATCAGCTCTCCACTTTTCCTACAAACAGTTGAGAGTGAGCTCACCAGCATCCAATGACAATTTGTGTGCCACAGGGCCATTTAATGTTTCTTTGTATTCCATTTCTCTTCCATTAGGGTGGCATACATGGGTGTGGGTTGCTCCTGCTTTATCCTCATAATAATCTTGTAAGATTGGTTAGGTTCAGGTTATGACTTGGCTAATTAGGGTTGTGGACCCAAATGTTAGAGACAGTATAGTGTAATGGTTTGAACACTGGACTAAGACTCTGGAGAAAAGGATTTGAATCCCCACTCAATCATGGAAATCCACTGGGCAACCTTGGTCAAATCACACTCTCTTAGCCTCAGAAGAAGGCAAATGCAAATGCCCTCTGAACAAATCTTGCTAAACCACGTGATAGGTTTGGCTTAGGGTCCCCATAAGTCAGAAACAACTTGAAAGCACACAGCAACAACTCAAATGTCTGTAGAGCCAAATCCAACATGCTAACCCCACCAGAGTGTGGGGACTGTTATGGTGAGAACTTGTATTTAAAACTTGTTGCTATGTGTTGTTAAGTCAACTTCAACTTACAGGGACTGTTTGAATAGTTACTAACAGACAGGTTTGCCAAGGTGTTGCAGATTAGGGTTGTAGCTCCTTTTATTGAGTCAGTCCATCTGTAATGTGGTCTTCTTCTTTTCCTGATGATTCATGTAATCTCATACATTCAAAACATTACAGCTTCATTTTAATCATTTTGGCTTCCAGTGGGAATGCAGGCTAGATTTGCTCTCAGACCCATATATTTGTTCTTTCGACAGATCATGGTATTCTTTTCAAGGACCGTATTTCAAATAAATTTACCTTTTTTCCAGTTAGCTTTCTTCATGGTCCACCTTTCACATCTATACCTAGAAATCAAAAATATTGTGTTGTGGATCATCTGACTTTGGTATTCAACCTTTATCTTTACTCTTGATGATCTCATTCAGTGTTGATTGCCCTTCCTAGTCTTAGCCTTCTGATTTTTTTGACTAGAGTCCTCATTGTGGAGACTGTATTTTTTCTCAAAATGGAGATTACACCACTAGAATTTCAGAAAAATAAACAAGAGAGACATTTACACACACACACGCATGCACGCACGCACGCACACACCATCCAGTCCAAAAATTGTCCAAACATAATCTTCTCCCCAACAGCTTGATTTGAATAAAAGAGAAAAAAGTGCTAGAAACCAGAGCCTAGTTTTATGTTGTACCTATGGAAACCACAACACCTTCTCTCCTTCCCTCCCATAGGGCTTTTTCTGGAGGTTATTGGTCAGGCCACTGGGTCACAAAAGAGATTCTTCTGCAAACCTCATTATCCTGCTCCATCCTGCTCTCTTTGTCTTCCCAGTACAGGATCCTGGAGAGAATGCGGACCTTGGGAATGTTGACGGTACTGCCAGCCTTCTCTGGACACATCCCCCGGGGTATTTTAAGGTAAATGCTGTCTATACCTCAGGTGCGGGTAAGAAATAGAGTTGTGGAGGGGAAAATGTTAACTACAGGGGTTTTTCTGACACAGCCCCAAAGAGCAGAACCCCATCACCCTCATTTCTTCCTATTCTCTGCCACTTGGACTTGCTAAGCCCTTTGGCAGAAACTGTACATTGCAGTACTTTGCACACAATAAATGAGAATTTTCAGTTGATGCTGCAAAGCTTTTCTGGATTTGTCTTTTTCCATGTCGTAGAGTTTTTCCCCGGGTCAACGTGACGCGGCTGGGAAGTTGGAGTCACTTTGACTGCACCTTCTCATGTGCCTATCTCTTGTCGCCTGAAGATCCCATGTTCCAGGTCATTGGGACCCTCTTCTTAAAGGAATTGATCAAAGAGTTTGGTACAGATCACGTGTACAGTGCTGACACCTTCAACGAGATGCGTCCACTCTCCTCAGATCCTGCCTATCTCTCCAAGGTCAGCGCAGCTGTCTTCCGCTCCATGACAGGAGGTAGGACTCAACAAGTCTTATTGTCTCATCATTGCCCTCTTGCCTTTTCTCCTCCAATCAACTCTAACCTATAACCCTTTTTGTCCATATTGGTAATTCTCTGTGGGCTCATCTGGACTGGAGAAAAGCCTCAGGAGTTGTCCTTGTATGGATTAGGCTTCTAAAAAATATATCCAAATGATATTCCTCCTATTCTGGCTTATTCTCTATGAATTTCCAGAATTCTAGAATCAGTGAGGGCTTTTGAAACCCAAGAGGTAGCTTAAAAAAAAAGTCCCAGGAAATCCTGATATCAGCTTCCTACATCAGGATCTCTTGTCTTTCTTCTTCTTGTTCCTCTGGGCATCCCACTGATGACTTGTGGCAAGGGGAAAATGGGGGAAAGGAAACCTCACACACACCAAGGTTCACCACACCTTCAGTAGTATATGAAACCAGTGTATATTTATAGTGTGGCTGGATGCAGTGGCAGGAATAACCACTGCTACAAATTGTGCACCCCAGGGACTTAATACCCAGATGTTTACTGGGATTATTTGCCATCTGGAGGAGCCCCAAGTTGGAAGGGCAGCAGTAGACTGAAGGAGCCCCTCCTAGAGCTCAGAAAAGTTACTTTTTGGACTATATGTCCACTGCCTGTGCTGCTAAGAGATTCTGGAAGAGGCACTTCAAAATGTGATTTCGCTAAGCTCTGGATTGTCCAGTATGGGATTTCAAATTGTGAATTAACACATATAAAGGGCTGTCAGAATTCATGTACCAGTGGGCTCAGTCTGTATTTTATTTATAGAAACATTCAAATACTGTCTTTTTGCTGCCGCAGAGGTCCACAAGGCAATTCCCAAAAATCAGATACAATCCTGATACAATAAAAAGCAATAAAATCAGTATGAAAATAAGAACAGCTACTAGAAAGTCAACACACTGGCTGAGATCCTGCATCAGATACATAGCCGTGATGTTGTCACTACAATCTGTCTTCTGATCTGACCCCCGAATTCACCTTAAAATCCAGGCAATTGTACCAAGAGACAAAGGCCTATACAGTTATAGTGCTGTTATTCCACTTTCAACTTCCTGTGGAATTCTAGGGTTTGTAATTGACTGAAACCAAAGAGCTCTCTGGCTGAGAATTCTAAATGCCCCTCCCTCAACTGCAAACCCCAGGATTCCATAGGACATTGAAAGTGGAATAACAGCACTATAACAGTGTAGTGCAGAAATGGCCAAACTGTCCAGCCGTCTCCCACCAGTGAGCAGTATTGTGATAAGTAGAAGCAGGGACCCTTTTGGGATCCTGTTGCCACTCTTCACTGTGCCACTGCTCACCAGTTGGAGGGGGCTGGACACATCGTCTTTCAGTTTCCTCTCACCAGCACTGCAGAACTCCATCTCTTATTGTGTCTGCCTGGATTTTAAAGTAGAATTGAGGGGCATTTACAATCGTGACAATGGTGCCACAATAATAAATGTGAATACCAAATAGTTACAAGGTCATAAGTTTAGGACATTGTGACAGCTTTACAAGATGGCAGCCACAATTTAAAAGCCTGGCAAATAAAATCTTAATTGACTGCCTGTATAAAAACTATCAATGAAGGGGGCAGTTGAACCTCTGTTGGGAAAGAATTCTACAGCCACTGTGCATCAGTGGGTGTTGCTACTAAGAAGGCCCAGTCTTCTGAGATAACCAATGTGACATAGTGGTTATAGCAATAGTTTACAATTGGGGGAGGTGCTCCAGATGTTGAAGATGTTCAGTGCTCAGAGGCCCCAACCGGAATGGCCGATGGTGAGGGATTCTGAGAGCTGTGGTCCAACAACATACAGGGCTTCCCTGTTTGAGAACCATTGAGTTAGAACTGGGGTGGAGCTGGTATGGTCTGTTGGTTAAAATAGAAGTTCACAACCAATGCAGGAGAGGGCTTCAGGTGTTGCTGGTCTGCAAGTTCCAGAATATTTAGCCAGTGTAGCCAATGGCGAGGAATGCTGAGAGTTGGAGTCCAGCAATATTTGGAGGGCTTCATGATTCCCACTTCTGGCCTAGAGTGTTGGATGTGGTTTGAACACTTGGGTTCTAATCTGCATAGGGCCATGAAATCCACTGGGTTATCTTGAGCCAGTGGCTTTCTCCCTGCCTAACCTGCCTCACAGGCTGTTTGTGAATACAAATTGGGAACAAAAAGTACTGCATGTACCACCTTGAGTTCCTTGGTAAACTGGTGGGATCTACATCTACCTAATAAATAAATTATTGCCAGATGCACATCCCTTAGCAACAGAACACATATACATCCAAGACTTGCCCATGATCACCATATTATTTGGTTGATAGAAGATACAAACCAAAATCTGCTCAGGCCAACTCCATTTCTTGCCCATTCACACTACTCTCTTGGATTACGTTTACATAGTGAACTAGACCATTCATAGGTTTTCTTCATAGGACAAGTACCAGGAGAGGTGTATTTTTATTAGATCAGGCCTCCAATAATGCTCCTGGAATAGTATTTCCAAGACTTCCTTCCACAAGAAAGTTTATATGTACATACTGAATAACTGTGCCCTCAGTGCATGAAAAGGATAGAGGATTTCAGATGCTTTAGAGGTCTGCATATAGAAGTAAGTGATAGCTGTATGAGCCTGTTATTTTCTCTTGTAACAGTTAGTTACATCTCTCCCCACAGCTGATCCCAGTGCCCTGTGGCTGATGCAAGGCTGGCTATTCCAGCACCAGCCTGACTTCTGGCAACCAGCCCAAGTCCGAGCCCTCCTGCATGGCGTGCCTCTTGGCAGGATGGTGGTGCTGGACCTCTTTGCCGAATCCAAGCCTGTCTATTCTTGGACAGAGTCCTTCTATGGGCAGCCCTTCATCTGGTGCATGCTTCACAACTTTGGCGGGAACCATGGTCTTTTTGGCACAGTGGAGAGCATCAACCAGGGTCCCTTCAAGGCCAGAGGCTTCCTCCATTCCACGATGGTGGGCATTGGCCTGACCCCTGAAGGCATTGAACAGAATGATGTGATGTATGAGCTGATGACAGACCTGGGTTGGTGTAAGGAGCCAGTGGATCTTCAGCAGTGGGTGGCCTCGTATGCCATGCAGCGTTATGGCACTACAAACACACAGGCGACAGAGGCCTGGCAGAGGCTGCTGCGGAGTGTCTACAATTGCTCAGATGTTTGTGTCAACCACAACCACAGCCCACTGGTACACCGTCCTTCTTTGAGGATGAACACGGAGCTATGGTACAACCAGAGTGATGTCTATGAAGCTTGGCGGCTGCTGCTGAGCTCAGCCAAAGAGCTTGGCACCAGCAGCACCTTTAGCTATGACTTGGTGGACGTGACGCGCCAGGCGGTGCAGCAGCTGGTGAGTGACTATTACCAGGAGATCAAACAGGCGTTCCAAAGCCACATGCTGTCCCGCCTCCTGACAGCTGGTGGTGTGTTGGTCTATGACCTCCTCCCAGAATTGGACAATCTCCTGTCCAGTGACTGGCGCTTTCTGCTAGGCCGCTGGCTGGAGGCTGCCCGTGCAATGGCCACCAGTGACAGAGAAGCAGAGCTGTATGACCTCAATGCACGCAACCAGCTGACACTCTGGGGGCCCAGTGGAAACATCTTGGATTATGCCAATAAGCAGTTTGGAGGCCTGGTACTGGACTATTATGGGGTGCGCTGGAGCCTCTTTGTTTCCACTTTGGTGGAATGCCTCAACACTGGGACACCATTTCACCAAAGCCAGTTCAACCAAGCTGTCTTCCAGGTGGAGAGGGGATTTATCTACAATGGGAAACGATACCCCTCCAAAGCTGCTGGTAACACACTGGAGATAGTCACAAAGATATTTCTCAAGTATTACCCTTCTGCCACAAAGCATGACCACATGAGATCCATGTGACAGAGACTTTGTATCAGGAGAAACTCTATTAATTCTTTGGACCAATGTTCCCACCGCTGAACTGGCCTTGTCTTGGTGCTGTGATCCAGCCCTGATACTGCTCAGCTTGTTACAGAACTTTCTTGAATGCACATTTAAGTATCCCCCCATTGCACTGGGGGTGGAGGTGGGGGCAAGGGAAGGGGATGCTAGTTGTCAGAAAGACTTCAGGAGTAAAGCCTAACTTAAAGCATAGCTCTTCAGCCCGGAAGCTTTGCATCCCAGTGATTGTGATTGGTGATCATGCTCAGGAATTCAGCATATGCTCATAAGAATCAGTTGTCCTAAAGATTCAGATGCTCTATAGCTGGCTCAAATTGAGCTCAGATATGTGTGGGAGTGGAGTCTACTGTTTTAGAGTTGGAAGGCCATGGATGTGTTTATAGTGCCTTCTCATCCAGCGCCTTTCCTAATACTGTTAGCATCCCAGCCTGGCCCTTGTCCCTCCTCACATTTCATCATGCTATGCAATCAAGCCCAGTGTGGTTCTTCTGTCCCACTCCCCCAGCCCCATAAAGATGCCTACAAAAGAGAGAAGTTTTCTAAGTAAGCCAAGCAGCATTCAAGCATTTGAATGCCTAGAGCAGGGGCGGGTAACTTATGGCCCTCCCAATGTAACTGAACTGAGCCTTCTCTCACTTTTCTGTTGGCTAGGGCTGATGGAAGTTGTAGTCCAAGAGCCTGTGGAGGGCTGTAAATTTATTACAGTTGAGCTACTGGGTTATTAGGGGGCTTGAGACCAAAAAAAGACTAGACACAGTTTCTCTTCCTCCCAGCAAGGAGAAAGACTGAAGCGATACCAGATTGGCTGCAGTGCTTGTTATCAGATTCATTGGCTGGTCTGCGGGATAGTTATGAGAGGGTCAGGCATGACATTGTAATGCAGGACTCTCTTTTCTGACCGGATGGCATTCCAAGAGGAGAAAGGAAAGTTTGGAGTTGGGAGGGAAATATTCAGGTAACAGATGGCACTGTGGTTGGCTTGGAGTAGAGTTTGGGATCTTCTGCACAGCAGTGGGCTATTGTTCTTTCTTTAGGACCTCTAGGGCTTTCTAATTTGAAAGACTCAAGAGGGAGAGGGGAAGCTGTGGCAGCAATGAGAGATTTGGCCCTTCCCTTCCTCTTTTACAGAAGAGAAGTGAAAGCCAGGCTAGTCTGCTGAGGCAGACTTCCAGACTGCTGTCATGCTCCTTCTGGGTTCTTAACTACAAAAGGCAAATGCAAAGAAACTAGAATACCAACTTTTTTTTATTTTTATTGTTTTATATAAGGAGAGTTTCTTCAACCTGACTGTTTTAACTTTTCTGAGTGCCTTTGGAGTACAAAGGAGCAAGTTTACATATGTGTGTATGTATTTCATTCACATGAAAATGTCTAATCTGTGTAATTGTTTTTGATTTAATATCTGTATAAATGTGCTCTCTTGTGGTAAACATGAAGCATATTGAAGGTTTCTTGTATTTCACACTTTCTTTAAAAAAATCAACTGTAAGTTGCAGAAACCATGCAAATTAGCACACTGATATAAAAAAAGAGTAAAAGAGCTATGTGATCAGTGAAGCACTCAGCTGATCCAAGGAAATGAATTTGCAACTCATATTGTGTAATATCATTGTGATACCCAACTTTTTTAGTCTATCATTGCAGGTCTAAGGGCTAGCAATGTGATTTTTAAAAAGTCAAGTTTACAAAACATTGAATTTTCTGGCTAAGACCAGTTGCCAAACTTCTTCAGTGAGAGTGCACAACAGACTGAAAGTACAATCACTGGTTTTCACCACAGATTTTACGGTGTTTACAGTATTCTTGTGAAAATATGTCAATCTTGTTTTCATTGTGTTTTTGAAAATTCTGTGGGAAGTCTCATCCCTCCCAGCTCTATACTGAGTTGCAAGAATATTTTTTCAGGGATGCATCCACTCCCACATGGAAAGTCATGTATATTTTTTAAAATGTATACATTTTCTATGAATCGTTGAAATGCATGTTTGTTTTTGGAAAGGTTTCCCCACCCCCTGCCACTCATGTCACAAGCCTTCTTGGTAAATGTGATGACTTCAGAAGTACAAAAATGACATTTTCATAGGAACTACGAACACAGTTCATTTGTTTTCCATCTTTACTTATTGTTATTTGAGTCTATTGTGGATGCATTCCTGAAAGGCCAATGTAAAGGAGAATTGCCCAAGTTTGGCTCCTGGAAGGAAGCTATAGTGGCACTTAGTGCACCATAGCTGAGATGGTACATGGTTGAGTGTAGCATAAGCGTTTTGCATGTGCAGCTCTGCTACAGACTCACAGTTCTGCTGATAGCATCCACCCACCCATTCAAAGCCATTCTGCTGCTGGTAGAGAACAGTGGGGAGAGGTCAAAGAAGAATAAGGTTATGTTCCTATAGCCAGGTTCTGATTGAGGTTATCTTCCACTGAGGTTCCCTGGAAGCTTCAGCAGGTGATGTCTGTCTGCCTCAGCCTATGGGAACATACTCTGATGCTTTTCAGATCCTCTCTGTCTCTACCAGCAGTGGAGACCTGGGAGGGAGCTTTTGATGTTGTGTGGGTGGAAGAGAATACCAACCTTTGCAATGGCCAAAAGACGACCGCAGGTGTAAAGGTGGATTTGCACCTCTGTATGTCACTAACAGGATGTCAGCCTACGTCCATGATCCTAGGTATTGTGTACGGAGCTTAACCACTTGTTGAATATAGCATCATGCTTTCCCTCCACAGCTGTCAGGCCTTATGGGGCTACTGCTGTGAGTATAAAGGAGGGAGGTGACTTGGCAGAAGGGACTGCCTCTTGTCCTCCTGCAGTTTGCTAGAGTTGCTGGTTCCTAATGGCAGAGAACAAGACTAGTCCCTGCTGCCAGTCACTTCCCCAATCTCCTTCCACAGCTGTAGCAGCACCAGCCCTTTGCCATTGTGGGATGGTTTAGATGGAGTGCGGGAGGCTAGACAGTAGCTGGGATGTCAAGAAAAGGACATACATTTGGTAACTGTATTCTCTCGATCAGAGAGGAGCTACTGGCAGGCAAAACACTGGAATACGTAATGCCAGAAACAGGTTTGCAGGCAGAGGGAATAATTAGATGATGCCAAAATGGCCAGGAATTGGGGGGGGCTAAGAGGGCTGCATGTAGCCCACGGGTTATCCACCCCTGTTCTAGAGCATTGTGGGCAATTAAAATGACAACTATAAGATCACACGCACGCACATGTGCACACACATTGAGGGTTGTCCAGAATTCTCTGGAAAGGTCATCTGGAGACACCTTGCTGTGCCTCCCCCCACCTGGAGAATCTGAGGAATGCCTTCAGGATGGAGGATGCTATCATGGAACATGGAAAAAAACAAATGACTCTGTAGAGGCTCTTCTTCAATTGCCATTCCTACAACGTCTGATGTCCTGCCTGGGCTAAGGGTGCTTTGTTTGCAGAGAAACATCCTGTACTCTGAGTGGGGCAGGGTCAAGGCTTTGACGCCAGCCATGCAGGTATGGCATTCCAAACCTCCATAAACAAGAGTTCTCTAAGGTTCATATCTTCAAGTGCCACCCCGATTGATCTCTTCCTCCTTTTAAAGAAATATGGAAAAATGCATTAGCATCCCTTCAAGATTAGCCCTGAACATGAAGGAAATAAAAGGGAGGCTTTTAAGAAGTCAGACAAGTGGGCTTGAAGGACTGCAGAAGGGGCTACAGGAGCAGTGTGAACAAAAGCTGCAAAATGTGTGACCCCTAAATGAACGAGCTATGAACCCTTTCCCAGAATCTAAGCGTCAGGTTGGAGAAATGTGAACTGTCCACTCACATTTGCTTTATCCACCAGACAAGTGGTGGTGATTCTTTTGCTCCCTCCCCTTCGAGCTACAGAGCTACATAAAAAGAGAAGAAAGTTGCATGCTCCAGACTCCCTAGACTTCGCATCCTGAAAACATATAGCAGAAGAGGTAAGGAAACTTTTTCAGGAATTTAGTCATTGCAAGATGGTTTGTTAGCTTACTCAGAATCCTGAACCTCTAGGCATGGCAACATATATAATAAATCGTAAGATAATGGTGTGGGTGAGAAGAAATTCTTAAGCTAATTCCCCTAACTTGGCCGTAAAACTAATAAGCATAAAAATTTTAAAACACACTGTGGATATGAAAAAATTTAGCAGAATAGGAAGTGAACAATCAACTTTTTCAAATTTAAGTTTAGTTTCATTGCTGCAAAACTGATTTCTTCAACCTGAACATTCTCTGGTTGTTTTGGACATCAGTTTCCTTCATCATTCATCATGGCCAAATTAGCTGGAATTGATGGGACCTGTTGTCCAAAACATCTGGAGATTCAGTTAGGGATGGCTATGTTTAAACAATGAGCCTCCAAATTTGTTTATTTAAATGTCTATTATTGCTGTATCTGGTAATATCTATCAGTGGAGATAGCAACAGTAGTATCAGCAGCAATTGTAATAATTTATTATTGTTTAAATCCAGAGTATAATACTACTGTTTACTGCTATAACACCATCAGTATACATTGTGCTTTACAGCTAGGATAAAGATTTGCAGATGTTGATAGACTATGATTCCCACCATACCTCATTACTGGCCATTCTAGCAGGATCTGATGGAAGTGTCCAACAACATCTGGAGGACCATAGGTAGCACACTTCTATTTTACAATCTGAGTCCCTAGAGGCTTGTACTCTACAATGTGGACACAAGAAGTAGTAGTAGTAATAGTAGTAGTAGTAATAGTAGTAATGTTTAGTTATAATACCCTTTTCACCAAATAACTGTGGAAACAGCAGGAACTGTAGGCAGAGAAAAATAGGGAAGCATCATGTAATTGTTTTAAACTAGATGTGCTTCAGGGTTACCCTGTTTGCTGGCGTATAAGACTCGCTTTTTTTCCTGAAAAATACGGTTTGAAAATGGAGTGCGTCTTATACACCAGTGCATCTTATACACTGGCAAATAGTATTTGCCAGCATATAAATGGGGTGCATCTTATATGCTGGTCCGTCTTATACACCAGCAAATATGGTACTTTCTGTTTACTTGAGGATTCCCATCCATGCATTTTGGACTAAGCGGAGAAGACAGGCTTGGGATGGTTAATTTTCAAAAGGACAGGTGCTAGGAATAGTGCCTACTTAGGACACTGGTTACACAATCGGATGAGAAAATCATTTTGTGCATGCTGAGAAATTCTCTTAATTATTACGATTGCACACATTCCAGAAGTGAGTCTTCACATCAGCAGCTTTTGGCTGTGCTGCAGCTTGACCAGAGATTCTGGGAACTTTAGTCAACAAGGTGATTTTCCTGTGTAGTATCCTAAGGTCAGCTTCAGAGTATGCTTTGTGGTCTTATGAAACATGGTGCTAATTTCCTAAAAGAACTGGTACACAAACTTTTCTGGAAACTGCACTCTCTTGTAACTATTCTAGTTACCTAAAAACTGTCTTCCTATTCTCAGCAGGGGTTGCAAGTTTTTGTTTTCATTGCTAAGATATTCTAGACATGCCCAGATGCTTTATGGCACTTCAAAGAACTGAACAGGTTTGGGGGTTAATCTCCAGGTCAAATGATAGTTTGGTCCTTTCTCTCCCTTGCCACAGATCCAAGGATGATCTTGCTGTCAGATCAGCCATGATTCTAGAAGGCCAATCTGGTTCTTCCCATGACTTGCTTTCTTTTCTTCTCCAGTTACTGTTTCCCCAGAGGCAATTCTTTCAAGAGGGATGAACCTGCATCTGCCACTCATCTTCTTCAGTCTCCTGTGTCTTTATGCACAGGCCTGGGCACTTAAAAGACCCACACAGTATGATCAGTGGAAGGCACTGGACCAGCCAAAGAACAGAGATCTGGTAAGAGGGCTCATTCCAGATGGAAGGGGTTAAATTAGTCTCATTTCTGAAATATGTAAAGGTAGACTTTGGCCAAGATCCTACACTTACCAAGCATAGCTTGGTAAAAGTTCTACAACTACACTACAGCTTTCCTCTCATCAACTCAGAACTTCCTTGTTTTGCTTAGATAGGCTCCTTCTCCACAACCATTCCTCAGTAGCTGTTGGTGAGGTGAGGAGGGGTTGGTATTGGAGAAACATCTGGCTATGTTCCTACTGCCAGATGCAAACTGATGACATTATCTGTTGGACTCTTCCAGAGGTCTTGATGAATGATGTCATCATTTTGCATCTAGCCATGGTGGCATAGTCACATACTACTTTGATTTCCCCCCAGCAGCAAAATGGAGAGTACTAGAACGGGGAGTTTTGTTTGTTGTAAAGAGAGGAAGAGAATACCAACCTTCACAGAAACAAGCAAAAAGACATACAGGCTTACATTGGAATTACCCTTGTATATGTCCCTAATATATACTGGCCTCAGTATGTTCATCGTCAATGTAACATAGCCTCAGCACAACCTACCCATCTAAGTTAGAAGCTTTTCTTTAAGCCTCACACAATATTGTTAAGTATAGCACAGCATTCCCCCCCAGTACCTCAAGGCAGAAGGCTAGTTTTAGAGACTGGGGGGTTAGGTTGTATGGCCCACACACTCCATCCTCCAAGAGAGGGCAAAAGCCAGGGCAGTCAAGAAAAATGCCTGGTAGGCTGGCCTGACCATATTCCAGCATCTACCACCTGAAGCAGTTACCTTACTATGCCTTAGGGTAGAACCAGCTCTAAAGAAGTTATTCCTGTTTAATAAGCAAAAGGTACTACTTCCTATAAAGATAAAAGTCCAGTTTTTAATGTGTTTTTGTACTTCCTGTTACAGCAACAAAAAATCCCAGTGTTGACAAAGTGTTTCCTCAGTTGACAGCCTCACTGACTATACTGGGCCCACTAAAATTTAAGATTAATCTGCCCAAAGGTGTGATTCCCCCTTTGCCATATGAAACAAATTCCAAAAACCACAAAACAGCAATACTTTTATTGGCCAACCAGTTTATTGCCTTCTTCATCAGACAAAGTTGTTAAAAAAAATCATACTGGGAAAGAAAAAGTGAAGCATACCGAAGAAAAGCTTGTATGATATATTTTGTGTATTTGGGCTGGTCAATAAAAATAGCACTCTTTTGTGGCTTTTGGATTTTGGCCAACACAGCTGCCCCTGAATATGTTTCCCATGCCATATGGTGCAGCATCACCACTGAGGCACTGAGACCTGCCAGATGTTTGGGGTAACTCCATGCTTTTGGAGTTGTAGGCAAGCAGCAAAAACTAGCCCAACATTTTGCATATGTGGCCCATCAGATGTTGTTGAACCAATGTTTTTATAATGGTTTGTCACTGAATATGCTGGCTGTGGGTGATGGGAAGTGCAGTCTAACAAATCTAAAGGATCACAAGTTTCCCAATCTGGATTGAACCTTTGGTGGGACAAAGCCTGGTATTCGTCTGGAGCTTGTGCAGCTCCAAATTGACACAAAAGCTATTGTTTTGGGAGTACAAATCCCAGATTTCCCCAGCCAACATGGCCTCTAGCCACACTATCTGTAGAAATTCTGGAAGCTGCAGTCCAAAAAAATTACTTTTTCTTTACTTAGAAATAAGATTTGCCCATCTTATCACCTAATAATGCCTAGAACAGAGGTGAATAAGAGTGAAAATAAGCAAGCCATGTCTATTGCCTCTCTAATAGTCATGTAGAGACATGGGGACAATTTGCCCCAGATGGCAATGTTTTTGGGGCGTCCCCGCCCGTAGCTATGCCCCAGAGTGCCCTGGCCACACCCCCATGTACCGTAGCCCCACCCCCACGCACAGTGGCCACATCCGTGGCACCGTAGCCCCGCCCCCATCCACACACTCTAAGCTCTGCCACTGCTCCCTAATGACCCAAGCTTTATAGTTCCCTTCCCCACTGGTGTGCAAGCGTATACCATACTAGCTATTTTCAGTACAAATTTTCTATAAGTAATTTCCTCTCCAACACAAGAAGGCCACTTCTTTTTTTCACCCCCACACTCTGCTGTCCCTATTTTGCCTTTTGCTCTTCGTCCATTCTCTCAAGAGATACTCTAGTTAAAAGTCAAGAGCTTGCTGAGCTCACATTCCATGTTTCTCTCAAGATTCTATTTCCGCTGAACCTTACTTAATGCCCCACATGGCTCTGAGAGCTCTGAGGGATCTATCTTATCAGAAGAAAATGGCTTTATTGTGCTTCAGACTGCGGAAGAAGCAGACTTGGATGTACCAACAGGCAGAAGGGAGACGTCTCTGGTCACAGATGCCACATGAAATTGAGTGTTAGAGTTTACGTGTGCCATAGGGCCTGCAATAAACACTTAAAACAGTGACACAGACCTTGATTACATCTTGTTTGGACTACTGTGATGTGCTTTATGTGGGGCTGCCTTTGGAAACTGTTTGGAAACTCCAGCTGGCTTAAAACGCAGCAGTCAGAATGCTGACCACTGCCAGTTACAGGGAGCAGGTAACTCTCTTGTTAAAACAGCTCCACTGGCTACCCATTCATTTCCAGGCACAATTCAAAGTGCTGGTTATAAAGCCCTAAACAGCTTAGGTCCAGGCTAACTGAAAGATTGTGTCTCCATGTACAAGCCAGCTAGAGCCCTAAGATCTGCTGAGGAAGGCTTTCTCTTGCTCCCACCACCATCTCAGGGTTGTTTGGCGAGGACACCGGAGAGAGCCTTCTCAGTGGCTGCTCCCACCCTGTGGAATGCTCTTCCACGGAGGCTAGGCAGGCCCCCTCCCTGTTCTCCTTTCACCGTCAGGTTAAAACTTTTCTTTTTAAACAGGCTTTTTTGTAAGCCGGGAGGAGCTTCATTTATCAAATTGTTTTAAATTGCATTTTGCCTAGGGTTTTTAAATTATTTGTATGGTTTTAACATTTTTTTAAAATTGTTTTATTTATTGTTTTATATTTTAATTTATTGTTGGAAACCACCTTGGGTCCCAGTCTGGGAGAAAGGCAGCATAATACATACATACATATATACATACATACATACATACTAGACTGTTGTCCTGACGTGCAGCTGGGAATACTGCTCCATCACTACTGTTGAGGCAATTTTCAGCTACAGCTTACCCAATAAGCTTCTGTATGTGCAATGGAGGAGCCCATGTTTTGTACTATGGTCATTTCCACATTACACTGTTATAGTGCTATTATTCCACTTTCAACATCCTCTGGAATACTGGAGTTTGCAGTTTAGGGAGCAGCTTTTAGAATTCTCAGCCAGAGGGCTCTTTGGCCTCAGTAAACTACAAACTTCAGAATTCCACAGGGTGTTGAAAGTGGTATAATAGCACTGTAACAGTGTAGTGCGGAAATGGCCTATGCCTCAGGCATAAGGCTGACAGAATAAAAACTGGCAAGGACTGCTGTCCCTTTCCTGGTTGTGCTGAAGAGGAATAGTGTGGTGTCGTGGTGTGACTGTTGGATTATGACCCTGTAGACCAGGGTTTGATTCCCTGATTGGCCATGAAAACCCAGGGGGTGACCTTGAGTGCATCACACACTCTCAGCCCCAGAAAATCTTGGGATAAGTTAGTTTTAGGGTCACCGTAAGTCAGAAACAACTTGAAGGCATAAAACAACATGAGGAAGAGGGAATATGTCTCTTGTCGTGCAACCAGACAACAAGCAACACCCACTGAAATTCCCTCTTCTGCCCAATCTTAAAGGTACAGGAGCTCTCTGCAGTTTTCATTCCAGCAACCCTATAAGTTCAGACAGCAAAACAGCTTAGCCTGGCCCTGGGAAGTAGTAATCTGTCTCTTCAAGATACTATTCCAAGTCTTTGTGGTTGGTTTGGGGTCTGGAGTGAGAAGTGTGTGATCTACCTGTGGCTGGAACCTTCAGAGCCCTGAATGGATACCTGCATCTCCAACAACCTCTGGAGGGAATGATCCTCCAGTTTAAGGATATTTGGAGTAGAGGAATTCTGCACCTTCTGGGGAGCCCAAAATAGGGTTTTCCCAGAAAACTGGAAGTGATAAATGGGGAGGTGAAGCCTGCAGGTTCTGGGAAGGTCACAAATGGAGAAGGTGAGATGCCACAACCATATGTGCTGGCCAACTTTGCTTTAGGTTGACATGGTCTTACACAAGGCAAAAAAACCCCTCCACAAATTATGACCCAACGGCAGAAAAACACAATGAGGTGGTAAAGAAGTGGCAGATTCCTAGGAAAAGAGTATAGGATATTTATGAATGTTTCTACATTAAAACATGTCTGAAAAGACAAAAACAACACAATAGAGAGAGGACAAGGCTGATATGCTCAATTGTTTTATTAACTTTAATTTTGCTCATAATTTTTTTTAACATGCAGAACCATTCAAAAATACACCCTCCACTTGAAATGCACTGTCCATTCTACCACCTTTAGATTCTGCCATTTAATTTTTCCCATCTCTGTACACCAAGCCACAAAATTCTCTTTTTTAACAGGGCAGGGCTAGGATTGTGCATGCTTCCAAATCTCATAAAACTATATTCCAGTGTCTTTCTTCAGAAACTGTACCCAAGCTGTAGAACAGTGTTGTATGACTTAAAAGCTGATGGAGTCAGCTGACATTTTGAGCCAAATCATCAAAACATTTGGATCAATATTATCTACGCTGACCATGAACAGAAGTCTTTCCCAGTCTAGTCTGAAATTGCCTGTGACAGAAACCAGGATCACTGATGTGCAAAGCCTGCAATCCACCACTAAGCTGCAGCCTTTTTAAAAATGACATCCTTCAACTGAAACCCTAGATGGTTCAGGAAAACTTGTTTTCCCTTCCTTCTTCTGTTGGAAGCTAGGTAGACTATATTGCCACTTTGGCTAAAGTGAGACACAGTAGCAGTTCCTTTTATGGCAAGGAGGTGAATGGGAGAATGCGCTGGACTGCTGATGGTGGCTTTACCACACATCGC
Organism: Ctenosaura bakeri; assembly: GCA_948474755.1. NCBI lineage: Eukaryota > Metazoa > Chordata > Lepidosauria > Squamata > Iguanidae > Ctenosaura > Ctenosaura bakeri. The sequence continues at coordinate 278,817 of CAOLHI010000619.1, forward strand.
ATCCCAACTAGGCTTATAGTTAGCTATGCTATTCTGATTTCACAACTCCTCTCTCCACCCAGTCTCACATATGCACAGGGCCAAACCTAAAGATTTTGATCCATCATAGTATCAGTTCCAGGCTGGCTAAGTCCTTTTGATCCTGAAGCAACCTTCCTTAGGAGTACAAATACAGTAACAGAATAGCATCATAGACTCTTAGGGCCTTTTTGCACTACACTGTTATAGTGCTATTATTCCACGTTCGATTTCTAGTGGAATTCTGAGGTTTGTAGTTTACTGAGGCCAGAGAGTTCTCTGGCTGAGAATTCTAAATGTCTCTCTCTAAACTGCAAACCCCAAGATTTCACAGGATGTTGAAAGTGGAATAATAGAACTATAACAGTGTAACGTGGAAAGGCCCACAAGGTCATAGAACTGTAAGTGGTCTCATAGGCCATCAAGGGCTCATAGGCTTTGCTCAGTGCAGAAACTCCAGCTAGAGTATCCCCAGCAGGTAGCTGTCCAGTCCCCTTTTTTTAAAAGACATGCAGAGAAAAAGACTCCATCACCTCTTTAGGTAATCAGTTCCGTTGCCAAACTGCTCTTACCAACAAGAAGTTCCTTCTAACGTTCAATTGAAATCATCCTTCCAGTAACTTAAAACCATTAGACCTTGTCCTGCCTGCTGGGGCAGCAGAGAACAGGCTTATCTATGCCAGGCCGTGTGACCAGGTCACCTCCTCAGTTGTCTCCTCAGGCTGAATTTGCCTCTTACTCTTTTAACTTTTCCTCATACGTTTTGTTCTCCCTACCTCCCAACCTCTTATCATCCTTGTTGTTCTCCTCTGAATCCAAATGATTTAATGTATTACATTATAATTTAATAATAGAAAGAAAGAAAACACAGAATTGGCAACCTGTGGAAGCAACCTGACTCTATGTATAAGTAGCCCCACCACCACATGTCTGCCAGTCTGTCCATCTTTCTCTCTTTCTCACACACACACACATGAACACACACAAAGCATCTATAGCAGCAGCATTGTGTTATGCCATTCCCCGTCATCAGACTTTTCTTTTCCTGCAAACACACTGAATTGCAAAATGACAGTCTTGACAACTCCAATGCCTACAAATAATAAAGGCAATTAAATTCTTTTTTTTAAATATTTTTATTGATCACACTTTACTTAACGTAAAAGCACATATAAAAAAATAGCAGAAACAATAGAATACTACACAAAACAAAACTTACTAAAGAAACTAATGTAATATACAAACAACTATCTAACCCCCTAAACAGTTACTGGTACTACAAATTTAGAAAGATTATTGACTTCCCATCCCATAGAGAACTTATTCTATATTATACTTCACTGGAATTCATAAATCTAAACTTTAACTTGTTTCTTATTGATAGCAATCTTAATATTTAAATATTTATTACTATATAATATCTTAATATATCTGAAAAATTGTTCTATACTAGTTACTCTACCTTTACCCTTTTACTCAAATCCTTTTACTGCTTGTCCACCCTCAATCACCCATATAAACAAAATAACCTTCTCTCATTGTTTTTTAAATTGTTTAAGAGAATGATCTCTTAACGGTATTTTCAGTTTATCCATCTCGGTCATGTCCAGAAGTTTCAACATTCAGTTTTCTTGAGTTGGAGTTATGGGATCTTTCCACTTCTGTGCATACAGGATTCTTACCGCAACAGGCCATTTCCACACTAGACTGTTATAGTGCTATTATTCCACTTTCAACATCCTATGGAATCATGGGGTTTGCAGTTTAGGGAGGGGCCTTTGAGGCTGTAAGCCCCAGGATTCCATAGGATGTTGAAAGTGGAATGATAGCACTATAACAGTCTAGTGTGGAAATGGCCACAGTAACGTACTGTATGACTCTTGCAATAATGACAGTTAAATATATGGGGAAGGACCATAGCTCAAGGACGTAGCACATGCACTGAATACAAATTAGTTTTAATCCCTGGCATCTCTGGTTAAGCAGGACTGAGAAAAACCAGACTGAAATCTTGAGGCCCTGTTCCCATCTAAAAGTGTTTTAAAGGCAACAAGGTTGAGGAGAATAATATCTACCTGAGGTCTTGAAGACAACTTACTGTTCAGAATAGGCATAGGGAATTTGATAATCCAAAATTTGGATGCCCTAAAAATCAGCTGAGTGTGGTGTAGTGGTTTGAGAACTGGACTACAACCCTGGGTTCAGTTCCCCACTCAGCCATGGAAACCCACTGGGGTGACCTTGGGTGCATCACACTCTCTTGTTGTTGCATGCCTTCAAGACATTTCTGACTTATGGTGACCCAAAGACAAAACTATCACAGAGTTTCTGGGGCTGAGAGTGTGTGACGCTCCCAAGATCACCCCATGGGTTTCCATGGCCAAGTGGAGAATTGAACCCTGGTGTCCAGGGACATAGTTCAACGCTCACACAACTACACCACACAAAGGTTTGCCTAAGGGTTGCCATAAGTTGGAAACAACTTGAAGGTGCACACACACACACACACACACACACACAAAATAAAGTAACTAAGCTTTCTATTTTTAGAAATAAGTGCAGGTTTGCCAGGCACTGGTATGGTCTCCAGCAGCTGCTAAACATAGTTGTAGGATAACCTATAGAAACAGAGGGAGACTGCAAAAAGAACCCCAGGAGAAACCGTAAAAATTGGGTTCTGAGAAGAAATCACTAAAGAGTGTTTCATGTGATTTCCTATCATGTAGTTTCTCCGTGCCCTGCAGTCATACTTCAACAGTAAAGGAATCTATGTGGACAGAAATGCTCCAGTGTTTGTCTTGGTCCCAATGAATCATAAGAACACTGGGGCAGAAAAAGTGCAGGAAGAGCGAGATCTGGTGATCCTGGAGCCTGTGGCAAATGAATGAACAGACATGAACAGCAGGTGAGTATCATTCACAATGTCCTTCTATACCCTATATTAGGCTCAACATGATACGCCTTGGATCACAGAATCATAGAACAGTAAAGTTGAAAGAGACCACAAAGCCATTGAGTCCAACCCCCTGCCATGCCATCAAAGTATTCCCAACAGATGGTCATCCAGCCTCTGTTCAAAAATCTCCAAAGAAGGAGACTCCACCACACTCCCAGGCAGCACATTCCACTGTTGAACTGCTCTTACTATCACAAAGTTCTTCCTAACATTTAGATGGAATCTCTTTTCCTGTAGTTTGAAGCCTTTGCTCCGTGTCCTACTTTCTGGAGCAGCAAAAAACAGGCTTGCTCCATCATTCACATGATATCCCTTCAAATATTTAAACATAGCTGTGATGTTGCCCCCTTAACCTTCTCTTCTCCAGGCTGAACATACCCAGCTCCCTAAGCCTCTCCCCATATGGCATGGTGTCCAAGCCTTCTACCATTTTGATCACCCTCCTCCGGAAACATTCTAGCTCGTCAATATCCTTCCTGATTCCGGTAGGGCCTGACCAGAGCAGAATAGAGTTGTATCATCAACCCCAGCCATCACGGCCCGTCATAAGGAATTGTGGGAATTGTAGTCCACACATTTGGAGAACCAAAGGTTCCATGCCCCCATTCTGTGAAGTAAATCCAAAATTCAGCTTCTTAATTTCAGAATTGATTTCCAAATCTAACACTAGGCGCTCTTAAGATACACCTTTTTAAAAATCTTGCTATCTTTTTGATGTAATAACACTAATATTATTAATAATTGAACAAAGAAAGAGGGAAGACATCATCTGGGGGCATGCGGAACTACTTGGGGGCTGCCTTTTTAAAAATATTATCTGACTATTATTTTTTCACAAAGAAATGATGGGAGTGTTTGGAGGGATGAGCAAGATTTTTAACAAACAGGAATTTTAACAAAGAGGATTTAAATTAGGGATCTGTTGCAGGGGGTTGAGCAAACAGGATGTTAAGCAGGAATTCAAGCAAGAGGAGCTTGAAAGAGGGGTGGGAGCATATTGGTTGCCAAAGCAAGCAGAGAACAATTTACACCAATGCGCTGCAAGGGATGCTGGTTATTTCACGTAACAAGGGTCTCTCAGCATTTGGGGGAGGGTGCTCCAGAGGCTTGATGGCTGCACTTTTGGGTCTAGTGCATCACACATAGCCCATGGGCTGCACTTAGCCCTGTCCTGCACTACATGGTTATAGCTGAGGTTGCAAATTCAGGATTGTCCCAAACCCTGGGGTTTATGGGCCAAAACTGGAGATCTAAGGATGGACTCTGGTGATGTCATTTAGTGTTATATATTAACAGCCAGCCACAATGACTCACAATTTGTCATTCAGACATATACAGAGGATATAATTTTCTTGTTTGGAAATTATGACAAAAATCCTGACTAAATGGGCTGTTCCCAGATCTAGGTGAAATGAGGGGATTATGCCTTCTCATCTATTCAAGGAGAACATTTAGTCTTGCCTACTTACTTCTAGCTAAAGGTTAATGCAGAGCAGAGTGGAGGGTGAGTCCTTGTCCCACAACAACTGGGAGGGAAGAGATAGCTAACTAAATGAAGATCCCCTTTTCAAGCCACAACATGAGGTCAATTAAGCGTTGCAAATTGTAGCAAGCCACTGTTCTACCACCTGAAATGAAAATTTCCACACACCATTTTCCTCTTGCCTGGGCCTGAGCACCCCCCCCCCCACAACTGGAGAATTTGTACCCTCATTTCCCTCCTGGAGACAACTGATGAAAACCGGAGACTCAGAGCCAGGCCCTGAGATCCAGCAGCCCAACTTACAGCACTATGATTTCAATTTAACTGCCATAGTGACATCCTATGGAACCTATGGGTTTATAGTTTACTGAGGCACTAGAGATTTCTGGCTGAAAGTTCTAAATACCCCTCACTAAATTGCAAGTGTCAGGATTCCATAAGATGGAACTATGGCAGTTAAAGCGGAATCACTGTGCTGTAACTGCAGTGTGAAAGGCTCCTCTGGACTCTCCTGCCCCATAAAATTCTGTGAATAAGGTACATATAAACCTTTTCTGGTAGCTCCCTGTGCATACGAAGATATGGCTATTCCCACTACATCCTGCCTGTGAACAACCCTGCTGTGCATCAGACCACTTCATTAAATAATTAAAATGTATATGATTAATTCACTAAAATTCATTACTTTAGATGATAACCCTAACATCTAATATATGAGAGATATCAGAAAACTATGAAGAAAAATGTTCAATAATTAAAAGAAAAATATTGATTGAATAGGGATTTGCAAGAAGAGACTAGCATTTATTGTATATTTATTACACACATAGGACTTTTGTAATTTAATACTATTATCATTTTCAACCTTTGTGTCACAAATTTTCTGTTTTTTTATTTTATTGCTTTACTTTTTTCTTTCAATAACGATATTTATTTTAAAAAATGATGAAGAAAAATAGGGTATATTATTTTAAATAAATAGATCCATGTGAATGGAAATTCTTATGCACACAACAATATTTGGGTTGCAATAGGTGGAGAGATAAGTTGTGGATAGGTACAAAATCTTTTACAAAACAAAACCACCCATCTACCTGTTTCTCAACCACTCTCTTATCTGTTCAGTCCATGTTGCAAATTCTTTCCCTTTTTGATGCTTTTTTTTCTCTGTCAATTTTTAAAATTCTATTCAGGTGGAATATTGTGTCGTGATACCGCTGATCATCTTCTCTTCTGAACGCCTTTGCCATGTAGCTTCGATGTCGTACTGTGGCTTTAAAAATAAATTGCCAGTGAGTTTTGGTTTGGAGTTCGGATGGCCTTAGCTCATCTTAAACAACTTCTGCTTAAGCCCAATTAATTTAAGAGCTCATGTGGTATAATGGTTACAGTATTGAACCAGGACTGTGAGAAGCCCTAGAAGTTCCAACTCAACGGTGAACCTCACCGGCTCACCTTGGACCAATCACTATCTTTCAGACTAACCAACAGTACCTCACAGCTGGTAGAATTCAAAGACATAGCTGTATTACTTTGGATCGATATACAAAGGGAAACTGTAGCTCCTTTGAGACCAAGAGAAAGAAGTTTGCAGTACAAGCTTTCATAGACTGAATGTGATCTGATCTGAATATGATCACGTCTGATGAAACAGACTTAGTCTGTGAAAGCTAGTGCCACAAACTTCTCTCAGTTAGGGCCCTTTCGCACTACAATTATAGCATCTTTGAGACTAAGGGGCTTTCTGCACTACACTGTTATAGTGCTATTATTCCACTTTCAACATCCTGGGGTTTGCAGCTTAGGGAGGGGCATTCAAAATTCTCAGCCAGAGACCTCTTTGACCTCTCTAAACTGTACATCCATAGGATGTTGAAAGTGGAATAATAGCACTATAACAGTGTAGTGCAGAATAGGCCCTTAATCTCAAAGGTGCTAAAATATCCCTTTGCGTACTACTTCACAGGGTTATTGTGAGGATAAAACTTGGGTGGGGAGAGGGGAAGAAACATGTGCCTGAGTTCATTGAAAGAAAGACAGGTTGTGGATATTAATATTAATAGATATATTCATCTTCTTGCCTTCTGACAAAATGCACCATGTGCAATTTGATAGCTTATGACCGAAGAAAAATGGTTAGCATCTTCACCACAGCTGTGAGGAAACACTATCAATTCATATTGTCATTTCAACCAATGAATACTATATAATGAAGCTGTCTCCTTTACTCAAGAGATCTGAGGGAAAGGGAAAGCCAGTAAATTATCACATAAGGATTTTTCCCCCAATAGTGGGTAGAGTTTGTGCTAGTTTTAATTTGTACTTTATGACAAGATATGTAGATGCATTCTGTGTATAAATGAGTGGCTATAAAAATATGATTTCAAAAGTCTCATTGGGATTGTTTTATTTCATGTATTCCCAGGGCCGAACTCTCACTTTGTCATCCTTGCATGAGCTCACAGAAGATAAACACCAAAATTCTCCCAAGAGTGTGAGGGTGTGTTTATATGCATAGACCCCAGAAGAGGCCAGGAGGCTTGAACCACTTCAAGACTTGGCTAGGTGAAGCTGACCACTCCCCCGCCATGATTTGGCAATATTGCCCCGCCAAGTTTCCTATGCAGTTGAGCCTCCTGAGGCTTTACTGGCCAAAAGTGTACCATATGATCAAGCACTAAGAAATATTAAGACAGTGGTTGTTGTTGAACCTTCCCAGGCATCATAAAGGTTACCTGCAATCTGTCCTACAAACACTTATTTGAGAGCTAGCTACACTGAACCCATGGAAGACAAATCTAAATAAAACATTGTGCTCGTAAGAGTCTTCATACTTAAGGATGTTTGAATAATAATGGCCAGAGAAAATAATTTTCCCTCCCCCTGCAAGTTCTTGTAGGAAAACCAAAAGGATAACAAGCAGCCTGTCAATGTTCAGCCACCTACTTTAAAATAGGGGTCCCTGGTCTGTGTGAGTTAGTAAGAGAGAGTTCTCAAAATGGGAAGAGTTGGAAATTGAGTCTGCTTGTAAGTGTTGCATCTCAATTCCAAGAGCTGAAAGTTGAGGGGCAGGCTTGGTGATCGATGGATGCTTAATGGAGATGGGAAGACTCTCTCTACAGATGCTTGGAAGCACTCCTGTCCATTATCAGCAAAGCAGTTCTATGATTGTTCCTCTCTCCTATGAACAGGTCTTTTCTTAATCTAATGAATCTTAATTGCCCATTCAAGTTAGGTTAGGGCCAAATGATTTGGATTACCACAGGGTGGGCTAGTTCATAGCAAAACTTTTACTGCTGGAAAAACCTGTTTCCCCTCTGTTACTGTGCAGACTGCAGCCAGTTAAGCTCAGAGGTTAAGCTCAGAGGGGAAACGGCTGTTTGAGCAGGTAGTAGTCAAATACACATTGTCATTGCTAATAAAAAACAAAAACATCTCCTCCCTCCCTCCCAAAAAACACCTGTCACTTTCCATCAGCCTGGGGTCTAGTAGTTTCCTTCCTGCCTTTTAGTTTTGCTTCCTGATTTTCCATGTCTTGGAGATAAATCTTAAAAGTGTTCCTCACCAGATCTGGTTAACATGATCTCATCCATACTTTTTTGCATACGCCTTTGCCATACTTTCTTCTCTCATACATGATAAATCTCCCTCTATCACAGCTGTTTTTTTGGAGAAGAAAGAAAGTTTGTACATTACAGTGTAGTTGTTTTGTGTCAAGGATGGCATGGTGGTAAAATCTGCAAGAGTTCCTCATAACTGTTTTCACAGTTATGTCTCACAACAAAAACTGAAAACTTCAAAGTATCTGTGTTATACACCCTCTTTCCTCACACACATTGCACATGTACCCAATCTTTGAGATCAATATAACTGCCAATCTATATCTATTTACCAAAGAGTAAGCTGTGCTGATTCTGAATGCATAGGGCCCACGTGGAAAACATACCAAGCTTTGATGCAAGATGCAAACAATCTTGTAAAGAAGTACTGCCCTTTACGCTGTGCTATTGTGAAGAACCCCATTAAAGCACACACACACATTATAGCTTCTGCTTGATTATTTTTCTCATCCTCTGATTTGTTGTATGATGCTCATCTTGTCACTAACAACAGTAAACTTCAAAGCATAATTATCCTCTCAATCACTTGCTGGAACAAGGAAGTTCTGCTGGTTATTCTAGTGCTCCAGCAGAGATGTCATCATTATTTCTATTCTGGAAAAACATCCTAGAACTACCACCACCCTTCCACTATAAACAAGGATAACGTACCTGTGCTGGATTGCAACTGCCATGATTTCTCACCAGTGGTTATGCTGGCTAGAGCTGATGGGAGGTACAATTAAACATTGGAGAAATGGACATGCCTCACCTCTGAACTACAGCCCCATAGATGGGACTAGACTATCAAACCAAGGTGTTAACATCCTTCATCCCAATGCATGCTTAGTCTGTTCCATAAACAAAATCCTTCTTGCTCCAGAAACAACAAGGATATTGATATCTTTTTTAAAAATGTATTATAGCATAAACTTTTCTCAGCTACAGTCTCTTATGTATGCTATCCTTGATTCCTCCCCAAACTAAATCTTCTGTATGCCCCCAATTCCAGTCTAGACCAAAGCTCTCTCTAAAGCTGAGGACAGTAACTAGGAAGAAATTGGAGACAACATTCCATAGATAAAACTAAGCAGGGTTTGGCCTGGTCAACACCATGCCAAAAAACTCAGGAACCATGGCCTTAGTTCTCAAGATAGTAAATTATCATCTATGCTGAACTGTGTTAAGACTGTGAGTATGGCTGCAGATACCTGTATTTACTATAATACCAAAGTATATCAAGACACAATAATTAATAGTATACATTCCCACTGCATTTTTAAGTTTTTAAATTAAATTAATAATAGCGATAACAAAAAACACCACTAATGAAACAGACTTCCTAATCTGAATACATAATTCCAAATTCTAGCAGAAAAAAATAACAACAGTTAAATACAAACTCGAAAGGTATTGCTCTGGAATGACAAACATTTCAATTTTTTAACAAAGCTGTTTTTAGATATTTGCTTCTACCAGAGATGGATTGATTCAATCAAAGAAGCCACACCACTGAACTTGCAAGACCTGAGCTGGTCACTACCAGCACTCTCGGGGACCTCTCATTTATACAGTTACCAAATGTTTAAGCCAATAGAATGGTAAATAACAACAAACTAAAAGAACAAAGGTTAACCCCTGCACAAACAGATATACCATTTCAGAGAGGAACCTAAGCAAGAATGTTTCTAATCTTTGCCAGTTCTTATTAGGATTTCCCTTTTTTATTTTATGGAAGAGCATTCAGTATAAGCATACTGCTCCTTTGCTGAAGGAATACAAACTTGAGATTTACTATATCATTTAGAATTAAAAGCAAAGCAAATTTTTAGGTGAGAGATCAACTAATCAATATGTTCATAGCTATTAGCCTGATGGAAAAATATAAACCTTTCCCAGTCAACATAAGGGACATGTAGAGAAATAAGAAAGCATTTCCCTCGTTTCATTTACTCCTCCCTCTTCCAGAGGTTTAGCTGCGTATGCTGCTTTCACTCTTACCATATGCCTGCTAGCACACCTCTCGACCCATCAGAGCCTTCATCTTATCACAGAATATCATATTTTAAGGCATAGTAGCTAGAACATCCCAATACATATGCTGAGTGTATTCCCTCAGAGAAGAATGAGTAACAAAGAGAACTGAAGGATATTTACCTCTAAGCATGTATGAAGTGTCTTTGCTGATAAAGGAAAAGTTGTGGAGTGCTTTCACATCATTTCTGACTTATGGTGACCCTAAAGGGAATCTCTCATGGGGTTTTCTTGACAAGGTTTGTTGGGGTAGGTTGCCTCTGCCTTTCTAAGAGGCTAAGAGTGTGTGACTTGCCCAAGGTCAACCAGTGGGTTTCCATAACCAAGCAGGGATTTGAACCCTGGTCTCCCAGCATCCTAGTCTAATGCTCAAACCACTACGCCTAGTCCAACACTCAAACCACTTGTTCTCAAAGGAAAATACTTTATTTAAAAATTCCCTTTTTAAAACAAGGGAATTTATACAAAATATCCACCTATGTATAGTGGTCTGAATGTTGCACTATGACCCTGGAGACCAGGATCTGATTCCCCACTTGGCCATGGAAAACCATTTGGATGACCTTGGGTGCGTCACACACTCTCAGCCCCAGAAAACCCCCTGTGACGGGTTCACCTTAGTGTTGCCGTATGTCAGAAACTACTAGAAGGCACAAAACAACCATATATAAAGTATTCTGTAAACAGGAAAATACAATCACCTATACATCTTTTTTTAAAACTTTTCACTTGATCTGCTGAAGAACTCTGTAAGAAGGTAAAGCTGATGTATGTACAATATTTCTGAAAAGTCCCGTTTCCCTCCATCATTCCACTCTCCTCTTTTGTGCTCAGCTTACTTCAACTGCTGCAAACTGAGTTCAAAATGCAAAAGTTGTTGGCACTCAATTAACTCAATAAGAGGAAGAGGAGGTCGAACATTGCCCTTCCCAGTAGGCTCAGGCAAGAGCAAACTGCTGCAGCTTCTTCTAGCTTTTGCAGTTCTGTGTTCTTCCCCAATAATAACTTTTGCTATCTTAACCATACTCTAATGCTGTATGGCAGTGGTTCTCAACCTGGGGGTCGGGACCCCTTTGGGGGTGCACGACCCTTTCACAGGGTCACCTAAGACCTCGCTTCAAGCCCTTCTCAGATTGAGCTTCTGACACTATGATAATGGTTGGGGGTCACCACAACATGAGAAACTGTATTAAAGGGTCATGGCATTAGGAAGGTTGAGAACCACTGCTGTATGGCCACCTGTACCCCAATTTTCAATCATGAAATACTGAAAGGCACGTCTGCCAGAGCCAACATAGTGTAGTAGTCTGAGATTTGGACTATGACCCTGGGTTCGAATCCCCACTCAGCCAGGGAAACCCAGCGTCATCTTGGGCAAGTCACACTCTCTCAGTTTCAGGCGGCAAAGGCAAATCCCCTCTGAACCAATCTGCCAAGAAAACCCTGTGATAAATCCGCCTTACCCTTACCGTATGTTGTAAACAACTTGGAGGCGCACAACAATGCAATCCTGTAGTCTCACTTTGGCATGAGCCAAACTTTTCTTTTTTAAAAAAGCAGGATTATAAAGAAAATAAACACAAGAAAAAAGAGGACACATAAGCAACAGAAGTATTTGGTGAACATTACAACTGTGGCCATTTCCACACTACACTGTTATAGTGCTATGATTCCACTTTCAACATCCCACGGAATCCTGGGGCTTGCAGTTTAGGGAGGGGCGTTTAGGATTCTCAGCCAGAGAGCTCTTTGGCCTCAGTAAACTACAACCCCCAGAATTCCACAGGAGGTTGAAACCGGCACTATAACAGTGTAGGGCGGAAATGGCCTTAGACTGCTGGAACCCCCTCCTCTATTTAAGCTAAGCCCCGCCCCTGCTAGTTAGCCCCGCCCCCACTCGGTTTCCTGGAGGTGTTGTGGGTCCCTCTCTCAGTTGGGAGCCTTTCAATTTAAACAGCTTTGAAAGCAATCTCGTCTGCAGGAACCAGACTTATGTTCATTTAAAAATAACGTCTTATTTTCGACATTTCACCCTCTCCTCCCTCAGGCAAGAAGCTTTTCCGGTGACAATGAAAGCATTTCCGGGTCAGGCGACTCGTCAGCTGAGGCTGCTCAGCAGGTGAGCGAGAGCCGAGAGGTTTCACCCCCCCTCCTTTCTCGTTGCCAGGGGTGGGTTGGGGGGGGATTTGGAGGCGGGGAGGGGTCGGGTAGCCTGTGGTCAGCCAAGACTCCGGAGAGTCAGAGGTCGTGAGCCCCGGGCGGGGAGGAGAATGACCGCCGCCCCGTCTCCCTTCGGCAGGGACGCCTCCTGGGCTCCTTGACAGGTTGCCCGTAGGCAGTTCCAGGGGTTAAGATGAGAGCCAGTACGTGAAGGCACCCCCACTTCTTCTCCCACCCCCATCTTTTTCCCAATCCGTAGGAGGGATTTTTAAAAACACAAGGAGATATAAACCAGAATTTAGAAACAGGGGCCGTTTCCGCACGAGCCTGTTATAGCGCGATGATTCCACTTTCAACCTCCTCTGGAATCCTGGGGTTTGCAGTTTCGGGAGGGGCCGGATGGCCCCTCCCGAAACTGCAAACCCCAGGATTCCAGAGGAGGTTGAAAGTGGAATCATCGCGCTATAACAGGCTCGTGCAGAAATGGCCAGGGAGTGAGGCGAAAGCAGATCTAGGCCATTTCCGCGCTTACCTGTTATAGCGCTATTATTCCACCTTCAACATCGCATGGAACCCCTCCCCGGGGGTTGCAGTTTAGGGAGGGGCCTCAAAGGATTCCATACGAGGTTGAAAGTGGAATAATAGTGCTGTAACAGGCTAGTGCAGAAGTGGGCCTAGTCGTGCTGATGGTGATGGGGTGACTGGGTGGAATTTGGAGATCAATGGAAGTGAAGGGTGAAAGGAGGATGTCCGGAATCGCTGCTTTCTGTACCAACCGAAGTGTTGGAGGGTGATCGCGACAGCTTTGTTTCAAATCTTGGCTTATTTGTGAAGCTGGCTGGATCATTTTTGGACTGCTCATAGCCTAAGGTACCTGATGTGGTTCCTAAAACGGGCAGGGAGAATGGCTGCAAATACAGTCAGCCCTCCACATTCGCTAGGATTAGGGGCACAGGACCCTTGTGAAAGTGGAAAAATCATGGATAACTCCAGGCCCTCCCAAACTATATTTAACACACACACAAAAAGTATGATCAGCATGTTCAACCCACCATAGATTCCTTTGAGGCATCAGGGTTCCTTCCCAAGGCAGAAGTGGGTGGCTGGTGGGGCTTACGGCCACCTCCACTGCTGCCCCACACCATTTTTAATAGGGACTTACAAGCCTCATTAGCAGTTTCTCAGTCTCACAAGGTTTGCAGTCCCTAATAAAAATGACAGGGAGGCAGCAGAGGTAACAGCAAATAATCTGTGAGTAATCAAATTCACAGAAGTGAAACCTGCAAATGTCGAGGGCTGACTGTATTGTTTAAAACTTCATGGAAGAAGAGTGGGCCAAAAATATAAATCTATAGATACAATTGATTAGTCCGTGATGCAGTAGAAATTTATTAGTATTGCTATTATTGGGAAAACATTGCTATCATTAGCAGCATTATGTGGCTATAATGCAGGCTCAAAGCAGCTGTGAAGTACAAAAGGTTTTTTTAAAAATCTGCAGTTGCAAGTAATTTGTTTTAATAGGTTAGAGATAAATATTAGTGCAAACCTATCACTATCCATTCAGAAGTATGATTAAATCTAGTGGAGCTTGTTCCCAGGTAAATGGATATGGAGATGCACATAATAGCTCCATCTTAAGTGTGTCTGCTTAAATATAAATGCCACTGAATTCAATGCATTTACTTCTAGGTGCCATATTTGCCGGCATATAAGATGCACCCATGTATAAGACGCACCTCATTTATACACTGGCAAATACTATTTGCCAGCATATAAGACACACTGGCATATGAGATGCACCCCATTTTCAAAGAATATTTTTCAGGGGGAAAAAGTGAGTGTTAAACACCAGCAAATACAGTAAGTGGATATAGCATTACAACCAAACAATACAACCCCATACATGTCTGCTCTGATTGCAGTGAGACTACCAGGCAGGCTGCAATCCATTTAACTGTCGATAGATTTCATTGAAGTGGGACTTATCTCTGTGTAGTCAAGCCTAGGATTCCACCACTAAGTTGTAATCTTGTACTCCATTAAGTCAAATAACCCCTGTGAATTCACTGGTTTTCATCTAAGTAGACATACCTAAGATTAGGTTATTAGGCTGCAATGTTACACGGTTTAAGTCAGATAAATGAAATGGTCAGGGAGGATGATGTATGTAAACATAGACAGACATATACTTACAGTTTCTTTGGAAAGTGAAGCAGTCTAAGAGGATAGTCATCAAACTGTCAAGAACATGATACACCATTCAGATAAAGATATTAAGGCTTTTTTGTCAGTCCAGAAACCTGGAATGTAGTAGGTACCAGACAAAACACCATAAGATTATATATAATAAAATACGGAGAAATCCAGCATAACTTATCTAAATAGTTTATTTTAGATTTTTCTAACGGAATCTTAAGTATAACGATGTTATGACCAAAGGTCCCATGCACAGTTACTTGAGAATAAGCTCCACTGAATTTGAAAATTGTACATATTAGAAGGGGGAGGCAGAAAGGTAGCATATAAATGTCTCGCATAAAACATAGGTGATCTTAATTTCAGGGAAACAAGCATGCAGTTGTGCTGCCCATTTAATGTATTAAGATTCATGAATAAATGTAACTGTCTTCCTTATATTTTCTTTACAAATAGTATAGAACCTTGCTTAATTGGGCAGTTGAAAAAAATAAAATTGTCAACACATTACTGAAACATTGCTTCTGAGAATTGCCCAACTGGGAATGGGAGATTGTGGAGCACTGGGAAGAGGAGACTGGTCTTTTACTTTCAACAATTTCTTGACAAGTTAATATACTCAGAAGGCGAGGGAAGGAAATGCTGGCTGTTACTCATTTGCACGTATTAAACTGATTATTAGCTAAAGTTAAATACGGAGGTTAAAAATGAACAAAGAAAAGACAGAAGAAGACAAGTGGTAGGGTTTAGTAGGCAAAGTGACTGTAGGTGCATACATTCTATATTATGCATAAATCTGTTAGTTATTCTATTCATATTTCATTTCCCTGCAAAAAAAGTTAGAGTACATGTTGCTTCACAGCAGGATAGGCTGACTGAAAGTGACTTTCTAATGTTAGTAAACTGCACAGCTGAATAAGAATTTAATCCTGTAAGTTTCTAATCCACTTTTGCTAAGAAAAAGTGCATTTGAGTTTCATGATCTGGTATTTCAATTTCTGTGTAGTAGGCAGTGGTGGTATTGCATAAAGTCCTTTGTTTGCTGTCTCTCACTAACCTTTGCTTCTCTTCTCTTTTGCATAACCTTCCACCTATGTGTATCGCCTGCTGAGCAGCATGTCGGTTTTCCGCTCAGGCCTGCTGGTTCTCACATCACCACTATCAAAACTTTCCCTGCGCCTTGTTCCCATTCTCACATCAGCTGCCCGGTTGGTACAAGACACCCTCTATATTCATCTGCAGCCAGGGCTCAGCCTGACAGGTTCCACGCAGCCCCGTTCTACATATGTCCCAGCTACATCTGAGGTCCACAGCCTAATCAGCAAATTGTATGCTGATGCTGGCATCCATCGCCACCTTGATGTCCGAGTGTTGCTCACTAACATCCTTAACCAGGGAGCTTCTCCACCGGCACTTGGATCTGTGCAGAATCTCTCCCAGCCGCCAGAGGTGGTGCTTACTGACTTTGAAACAGGAGATGGTGGGCAGTCCAACCCAGTCAAGCAGCGGCTGGAACGCTATGCCACTAGCTGCTACAGTTGTCGACCCAATCTCATCTCTGTTCTGTTATACCCAGAGTATGAACAAGAACCCAGTGATGGGGAGCTGTCCCCACAGCAGGAGGCCGATGTGAAAGAGGAGCCTTTGCAAAGCTACAGTGATGTTGTCGTGGGAGGCACTTTCGATAGACTTCACAATGGTCACAAGATCCTTCTGAGCGTGAGCTGTATGCTGGCAGAAAATCGGCTACTAGTGGGCGTCTCCGACAAAGATCTCCTGGAAAGTGGGTCTCTTTGAACCATGTATGCCCTTTTTCCAAGCTCCTGCAAAGTTGTTCAGAGGAATCAAGAGCACTTAGGTCAGAGTGGGCAAAGTGCAGTCACCTAATGGTTTTTGGACTGCAACTCTGACCTTTTCTTATTACTGGCTTGGTTGGCTAGGACTGATGGGAGCTACAGTCCTACAGTATCTGGAAAGCTGCATTTTATACAGCCCTGATTCAGGGGAATGCTAAAAATACTCCAGATTCTTTATATATAATCTAGTTCTGTGACTGGAATCACAGGTGGAAAATCTTGGGGCAGGGATTGTGTTAATAGCAGGGAGAGGGGAGAAAGCCCCACCTTGCTTAGAAATTTGACGTTGGCTCTTAAGAATTCAAATGTTTGATCATTCCTATTCTTTATTAGTTGTTACATACATTTGAAGGCCTTGAAAAAGTTTTTAGGGAATAAGATCTATTGTTAGTCCCAACTAGAGTACACTCATTAAATGAATGATACTAGTTAAGTCAACACTTAAATTCCATTGATTCAGTGGCTCTTCTCTAGCTTGGACAAGCCTGGATTTAGCCTGCAGTTTTCTATATGTAGCACCAAATGTTTAGGAATCAATGTGGAGAAATATGACTGATTTTAGAAAACATTCTAAGATTTCAGCCCTTCATTTTTAGTCCTTTATAACATCTTAGTTTGAGTTAGATAGTTTGAGATTTCTCTTTCTTCTTACATCAAGATTTTAAAATTACTGTTTTGTGTCTGAGACTAAGATATGAGCTTCAGAAATTATCATTTGGAGGCACAAGACAATCATCAGGCAATTAAGTTGTTTGTCTGGAATATATAGAGACATTGAGAATGGCTACTGAATGAAAAGCCTGTATGTTGAAGTGCTTCCCTTTCTGTAGCAAAAAAAGAAGGGTGCTGATATTTGCAGTTTTTTTTATTTAAAAGTCACATTCATTGAAGGCTAGAAACTTGAAGGGAACCAAGTAAAAGTAGCGACAAGAACTCAAAAATCATGCATGTCTGATTGACTGGGCATACATAATTTTCCTGCTGATATTTAGGAATGTGAAATATTTGTCAGCACCAGAGGCCTTTGTAATTGCTGTGAAAGGTAGAATTCATTCTAAATGGCTTGTTAATTCTTACCCTTTCCTTTTATAGTACTTCAAGCCATCTCTTGAGGTGCACTTCAATAAAAATGTTTTTTTAAAAAAAAACATACATTATCTTTGTTAAGACAAGGCCCTGCTGGATCAAGCAAAAGACCTAAGTAGTTTTATTAGGATATAAAGGGAATGCCTCACTACCATTTGTGAGTTCCAGCAGCTAGTGCTGAAAGACACAGTGCTTCTGCTGTCAAAAAGAATCTGCAACTATCAACTCTGGTAGTTAATGATAGCCTTATTCTTCATGAATTTTTAAAGGCTAAGTTGGCAGCTATCACTATGTCTTGTGGCAGTGAGTTTTGCTTATTAACTAGGTGAAAAATGTAATACTCTTGACTGTTTTGAATCATTCAGCATCTCCCTTCACTAGGTAACCCCAGATCCTAATATGAGAGCAAGGGAAGCACTATATGTTTTCTCCAGTTATGTGTAATCTAATTCATCTCTGTGTTTTCTCTTATTTGGCCTTTTTCAAAATAGCCCAAACTGACAGCCACCTAAAACAGAGGTTCTGGATCCTAGTATTTTTTGGTAACCTAAACCTAGCTATATTTTTTAATTTTTTTTTGTATAAAATCAAAAATCTTTAAATAAAATGTTGCCAGTAAACAGTTCCCATTTCCCCTCTTCCACTTTACTCTAGCCCTGTTTACTTTCCCCTAGTAACACAATTTAAAAATACAGAATGACAGGTCTTACATGTATGAAAGAACATACCGGTACATCATGCAAAATACTCCTGTTACAGTTAAAAGCCACACCCTTGACATCCCACTCTGGCATGTTCTACATGGAGTCTCATCAATGTACAGCTCCCAACAATCCACTACAGATGCCTTTTAAAAAAAAAGTGAGATTTCCTTATTTTGTATATGTCAACAACTGAGACTGCTTGCACCAACATTTTTTCGACTATCCTTCATGGTTTAGGGACATAACACTCTCCAGTGCCTAAAACTACAGGTTTAGCAACCAAAAATACTCCAGTTAGCTAAGTTCAACTGAATAGAAGTTATTAGTTGTGATTTTTAAAAAAAGTTTCTAGCCTTCTCTGCTACAGAGGGGAAAAAAAGATGCTTAAAATGCTTAAATACTTAAAATGCTTAGATGCTTAAAAATGTTGCTAGTGTACCTTGAACTCATCTTTAGCCATGAACTTTCCCCCTTAAAGTTTTTAATGACTTTACAGAATTATTTCTGAGAGTTTTTCAGATGTATTTTGTCCCCTTGCCCAAGAGCTCCAGGTTTGTTTTGAACTGGGAGAACTTCAAAGCAGATCTGAATGTGGAAGGGAGTGTTGGGGCAGTAAGAAGAAATGCTAAGGAAACTAGAATGTATGGTGCTTGGCTGCTCCCTCACAGAAGCAGGAATCACAAGAGCTAGGTAGACAATTGTTTTAAATCTGCTTGATTCAATGGCTTCCTGCTGCCTGTCAGAAGCCAAACAGGTTGTCAGCAGCAGGATGAATGGGTCTGTGTGGTGGATGGCTTTGATGACATAACAGTGGGTATAGCAAAGCTCTCCAAATTCCCTCTTTCATGAATATTGTTGTTTCCTTCCCTTTTATGCAGCCTGCCCTCTCAAGTACCCAGACTGCATTGAATGTTCATTTCTCTGAGAAGATATGGAACCACAGTTTGGGAAACTTACTTTTTTGTACTGTTCCTCCCAGAGCATAATAACTCTTGATATGCCACTTGGTAGCCCAGGTAACCAGATTTCTTTAAGGAACCAGGTTTAGCTGCAGCTTTTCCCACTGAATTGTTTTCCTGTGCTCATTGTTGTGTGTATTTAAAAGGCTATACACTTTTCTCTTGACATCACCATGATCTGGGAGTGACAGCTTTGCTGTACAATGCACCTCCCTCTTGAGGCTGTCAGGGCAGGCCTCTCAGTGATCTTCTGCATGGAGGACTTGTTGTGCGTTCCACAAAATGACCCTTTTCCCCCATCCTCCATCTTGCAGGTAAGCTGCTGAAGGAGCTGATCCTTCCCTTTGAGCAACGTGTGGCTCAACTCAGCGAATTCCTGGTGGACATCAAACCCTCCTTGCAGTATGAAATCGTCCCTCTGTTTGACTACTTTGGCCCATCTATCACAGACTCTGACCTGAAGTGCATTGTAGTCAGCAAAGAGACCTTCAAGGGTGGCCTGGCAGTCAACAGGAAGAGAGTAGAAAATGTAAGTGTGCTGTGAGCCTCCCACAGGCTCTTTCCTTGTATCAGATCCTTCATTTCAAGGACTTACATTAGCCTTGTCAGGAGTTACTGGTTGGAATCAGCATATGAAATGATGAGCTCCTACTCCTCCCCCTGCTCACATTGTGACTTTCTTCACTTGGAAAGCAACAAGCCTGAAGAGGAACCATTACTGGTTAACGTGAAGAGTCCCCAAGTAAGCTAGAACTTATTTTTCTAGCATCCTTGCTTGAGTAGAGAATGTCCATGCAAACAAAATCTTCAAATTATTACTGTTCATGTGAGGAAGGTAATGGTAGATGGGGCAAGGCTAAGCAAACTTTCTTCACAAGTTGATTCAAGATGGTAAGCGATGCCTGCTCAGAGCTTTAGCTTCGATATGAATTGGGGCTCTTCTGCACTGGCACACTGTCCCTCTGTGAATTTATCTCCTCCCTTTTTAAAGCTATTCTTGTTAGTAGACATCACAGCCTCTTGCAACAATGAACTCTATAATGTAACAGTGCCCCATTAAAAAAAAGTATTCTATGGTTCCTGAACAGCTTGGATATTAATTAAGGGACCTGTATCAACTCTGGTTAATTGGGAACATGGGTGTGACAAAGTTGTCCTTTCTCTTCAGTTTTGTTTCATTTATGAAACATACCCTCCCCCCATCCAACTCATGGCTCTGAATTGTTGGGTCACACATGGTCACTCCCTCCCCTGGCCTCTGATGTTGCTAGTATTTCTACTGCCAAAGCTTCATTGAGTCACAGTTATTTTGCCCCAGATAAAATTTTCACTTGAGGCAAAAGCATTGTCTTGCTGGGTGAGTCCAGTCTGTCCATACAGCTCACTATTGTTTTTTTATCAGAAATAGTTAGTTGTATACTCCCAAGTACCGGCTTGCAATTATTGCCATATTTGTGGCTGCTCCTTGAGAGGCCTCTTCTCATTTTCCTTCAACATGCAGCTTGGTTCAGTTTTTTGAGGTTTCAATGTCTTTGCTGTATGAGGATCTTTTCCACCCCACTGAGCCTGTCTGTGTACTATGGTTTAATCCGAAACTGCAAGTGGAGTTGGACTGATGGTCTTTAGGTCTTTTCCTTTTCAACTCTGATTCTGTAAATTCATCAGAAGGAGAGTAATCCCCATCCCTGTTAGTAGTTGATTTATATATACTTCCTGAACATTGGAAGCTTTCTTCCAAACCATCAAATTCAGCATCACTAATTTTCTTCTCTTGCATTTAAATTCTGCTTATCCACACATTGTAGTTGCCACTGCAATAACCTATGGCAGTGAGTTCCATAAGGTTAAGAACACATTGGTCAACAAAGTCTTTCTTGTTCTGTATGAAGGAAATGCATATTCAAGATTACACAATGATTGCATATGCAGATTACAAGCCTTTTTAATCTTTATTAAAAAAAAAGAATTAACTTCCTGTGTGCCTAGCTCAGAGCTTGGAAAAGTAACATTTTGGACAAAAACTCAGCATATTCCTACACTGGCTGAAAGATTGTGGGAGCTGTAGTTCAAAAAATGTAAATGTCTGGCGTAGGTGTTTCAGAACATCATGTTTAACTTAACAACTTCATTTTCTGAATCAGGACAGAGAGGCCAGTCCCCGGTCACTGGGGTCAAGCAGCATGTAGTTCTTGTTGGAGTTTCCTTCTCAACCATGTAGTTTCCTGAATAAGCTTGACCAGTCACTGCCTCTCGTGTAACCTGCTCAACTGGGTAATTGTGATGGTAAAATGGGGAAGGATGAAGCCCATTATTCTGCTCTGAGCTTCTTTGGAGAGAAAGTGGGATGTAAATGTAATAATAACATAGCAAAAGAGGGACTTTCCACATATTTTCAAAGCCTCACTCACAGGTTAACAGACTGTAATCTTGGAATAATGGACCTAAGATGTTACCTAACAGATCTTTACAGTGCAGTGTACGAGTGTGATTTTGCTTAACTTCAGGCTGGAAGAGAGATTTATTATTTGTTTTTTTAATAACCTGTTTTTCTCTTATGAATGGAAAACATAACAGCTGATAGTAAATACAGTAGAAATAAATATAATGAATAAAAGATGTAAAAGATGTAAAATGTAATTTTAAAATACACCAATAGAAGAGAAATGTAGCACCAGTCCAGTTCAAAGCCTCCTTGCCAGCATGCAAGGTCAGTTGCCAAGGGCTGTGTTTTTAAGGAGGAGCAGAACTGGAAAAGGCAAAGATGTCTCCTATCTTTCTGATGTTCTTTTCTGTTCACTAATCCTGCTCTCTGTTGCAGAATCTTCCTGAGCTGGCAGTTCACACAATCACGATGGCCACTGATCCACAACATGCCAGATATGAGGAGGAGAAGATCAGCTCCTCTAGCCTGCGGAGCAGGTTGCTTGGGACCCTGCTGCGCTCCCCAAGGGTGAGTTAAATAATTCTGTGGTAGTGTGTTTTATAACTTATGTATTGTACAATGTGAGAGCCAGCACGGTGTAGTAGTGTTGGACAACCAGAGTTGGATTCCCTGCTCAATTATGGAAACCCACTGGGTGACCTTGGGTCCATCACACTGTCAACCCCCAGAAAACCTCGTGATAGGTTCACTTGAGAGCTGCCATAAGTTGGAAATGACTGGAAGGTACATAGCAACAATAACAATTGTACAATGTAAGGGGTTTGCTTCCTCTCTTTCACTTTTGAGTGCTGTCTCTTGCAATCCTTTGGAGTTACTACATAACGCTGACCTTAAAACTTATTAATACTTTAATTATCTGAAAGTAAGCCACCACCTGGATGGCTATGTTGCCCTTACTGGACAGAATAATGGCAGCATCCTTTTATCAAAGAGCTGGAGTTGAGGGTTTTCCCAAAGAAAGCTTACAATGCAATTTTACATTTCTGTGCAGAAGTAGGCCCCAGTGATTTCAGTAGGTCGTATTCCTTGGTAAGATTAGCAGCCTTTATTCAAAGAAGAAATGAAGTTGATAAACTGACACATAGAGAAAAGATGAAATTCAAGTTTTTATCCAACAGGGTTCTTGTTGTTACCAGCTTTGCATATGGCCTACTTACTGAGGAGACACTAGTAACTTCCTCCACTCACCCAATCTCCAGTGTCAATATGCCAGCACCAGTCTTTTTCCCACTGTATCTTTTGCTTTGCAGATATCCTGTATGCAGGCAATAGAAGTAAGCTTATCATGGGTAGTCAGTATGGTACTCAAGTAAGCATAGAGAATGTGTCACATAAGACTGTAGTGCAGCAGTCATAGAGATTGACTAGGACTTGGGAAATCTGGGTTCTTGTCCCCACTGAGCTATGAAACTCACTGGGTGACTTCAAACAAATCCATCTCTTTCTCTTTTTTTCTTTCTAACCCGTCTCACAGGCTTGTTGTAAGAATAACACTGGAAAGACCAGAGCCATGTAGACTGCCTTGAGCTAATTAGAGGAAAGTTGGAATAAAAATGTAACTAATACATAGACTATTATAGGATGCTCCACAAGAAATACTGCAGAGAGGGTTAGAAACACAGATCTAAGTAAACACAGGGGGAAGTTCTCATGACCTTTCAACAGTACAGTGTCCTGTAGGGCTGAACTTTCTGAGAAATGACAGTTACATCACTGAGTAACAGAATGTGCACAACTGAGTTTGTTCCCTCAAACAATTCTGTCTTCTCCCCTCCCCCTCCATCCTGGTCACAGAAGGAGCCATCTCTTCCGTCCTACCCTTACATTATCGGGCTCACAGGTGGATCTGGTAGTGGCAAAAGCTCAATTGCACAACATTTGGTTCGCCTTGGTGCCTTCCATTTGGATATGGACCATCTAGGACACAATATCTACATACCAGGAGGTCCTGTATATGAGCAAGTGGTAGAAGCATTTGGAACAGGTATTGCTGAATTCTGGGGCAACAATATTTAAAGTTAGTTTGACTTTTTAGAAAAAGGGTATATGGGAGCTATATCAAGAATTCTACCTAAATAGTATTTGATTTTTCTTCATTCTTGGCTCCAAATTCTTAGTCTAACAGTTTTCTCTTTAAATCAGATTGGGATTCATGCAGCACTTCAGATGTAGTTGGTCTGCAGTTTCCATCAGCCATAGCAACGCTGGAGGGCTGCATGATTGCCAGCCTTGCTTTAAACCAAGCAAGCTCTTTTCTCCTCATCAAATGTTCACTTTCCTTTTTTCTTACAAAATCTACATGGTGCATCAACGTTTTCTTATTGGCAGTTTACGATAAGCAGCCATAATTCATTGGCCACCATAGCTCGTTAAGTCATTGAAGAAGGTGAAATGTATATAACATTTGGCAGGAAACAAAATAGCTAAGGGTGAAAACAGATTTCATAAGTTATTACATGTGTAAGATGACTACTTAATACATGTGTAACATTAGTTGCTATATAGGACGTAGAGAAAATAACACTGATTCTCAGGATCATTTTTGAACTAGAAGAATCATCTGGAGGCAATGCTTTTCCTCTGTCTTTATGATCTAAAGCAGTTCTCTGGAAATGCTCCAGTGTGGTCAGATAACAAGCTACTCCTTCCTAAAAGACACTCATTTACTAGCATTTTGTTTCCAGACACAGCAATTGGCCGCATTAGGATTCTTTCAGAAGTTTGTCCTGTGTTGTGAATCATGAACAGTTTTGATCACCTGTGGCAAGTCTTCAGCCTCACAAAACAGCAGTGGATACAAGCCAATCAGCTGAGAAATAGGGATGGGGAGCCTCATCAGAACTCTGAAAGGGACATAACCTTTGAAAGATCTCTTGCTCACTGATGAGGAAAACAATGTAATTATTTTCTTTTCTGTTTACACTGACTGATGATAATACATCTCACACATCTTTGCAGATATTTTGAAAGAAGATGGAACCATCAACAGACAGGTCTTGGGGGCCAAAGTATTTGGAGACCAGGTAAAATAGCCTGAGTTTGAAGTTAATATTTAACTTCAGGTTTAACATTCTTCACAATCCAAATAGCCCTTTTTTATTATTATTTTTCTTTTTTGTTCACCTTTGTACCACTGACGCTTGCATCTTTTTCCAACAAAATTGACAGCCCTTTCACCTTGTTTCTCTGCGTGTTTTCCTCTGTATATGTGTGGGTGAAAGGTACTGATTGTGGAGCAGTGCAAACAAGAACAGTGTCTCTGTACAGTAAGTAGTACAGTGTGATCCGTTCAGCTGGGAACTGCGCCACAGAAGAAGGGCATTGTAGAATGCTTCCCTTTCTTTAAAGTATAGTACAACCCTATAAGGCCTTAGCCTTTTGTTCTGTGCACAGGTACATGTTCAAATTCACAGCAGAGATTTGAAGTAAGCCCTTTCAAATTATAGTTTAAAGTTATTTTTAAAAAGCTGATGAACTATAGGCTCTAATTTTCACAATCTGTTACTTGTGGATCATGCTGGGTGGGCTGTTGTAAGTTGTATGACAAAATATCTGGAGGGCCAAAGATTTTCCATCCATTATAAAGTGTAACAAAATTTAGAAGAGGTGTGAAATAAGACAAAGAGACTGAACCATTTGGGAAAACGAGAACCATATGAGATTCTGCTCATATTATGTATTTCTTATATGGAGCATGTCCCACTATGCCCTTGTTCAAATCCATGTAATTTCAGTAAGATTGTTTCCTGGTAAATCTTGCCACATCCTAAATGGCACTCCCAACCTACCACTTGGGCCTGCCATCCCATCTGGTGTTAAGTTAGAACTGTCTTCGTACCACAATCCTGCAACCCAGGACCATATAATGGCATTCTCCATTGTCTTTTGCTGACCACCAACAGTATGTTGCCTTGAAAATTGTCATTTACAGATACTTTTCCTCTCTACCGCCAGGAGCAGCTGAAGAAGCTCAACAATATCATGTGGCCAGTGATGGCTCGAATGGCAAAAGAAAAAATTGAGGAGGCAGCAGCACAAGGTAAGAATAGAGTTGGGATCTAAGAGCTGAGGGTGGGACAAACAGAAGGGTGAAGTAGTACCTTTCAAGCAGAAGTGTAATTAATCTACAAAAGCCAGTTGGAATGCATTTTTCTAACACAGAGCCCAGCCAACAAAGTGAATTCCCTTGCTATGGAGAAATGTATTAGTTTTTGGAAGCATGTTATCTAGGTCTCTGGATCCTTTCAAATCAAAATTGCTAGTGAACCTTCAGGTTTCAGATTCAGATTTTGTCTGCTCCAAAGGAATTGCATTTTGATTTGGGTATCTTTGAAATTTGGCCAGTTTGGTTTAGTATTTGCTGGAATCTAAAGCACATCCCTAATTCCAATGGATTCTGGCTCATTGTGAATACAGAAGATACGGATGCACATATTATTTCATTTCTACTTTGCTCCTGCTTGTTTATACAGGTGGGCAAGCCAGAAGTAGATGGCTTGTGACACTATTCAAGTCTTGCAATAAAGATATTGTGTTGTCTGCTCCGTAAGTCAAAAACAAACCTTAGCTTGTTCATGGCTAACCATGGTTTGGAAGTAAAAAGCTAGATCTCAGGTTTTGAGGTAATGCTAAGCATTACCCATTTCTGGGCTTTTTCTTTACCCACTTGTATGAGCAAGAGGAACAAGGTAGGAGCAAGTGGGCTGCATTAACTAATACAGTAGGCATTCTTGCATTGTGAGGTATGCAAATATAGTCAAAGTGTCTTTGTACTCTTTCTGTCCACCGTTGACATTTCTCAACATTGCCAATGCTTCATCTGCAGGAAAAACTGTGTGTGTCCTGGATGGAGCCATGTTGCTGGAAGCAGGTTGGTCAGACATGGTTCATGAGGTCTGGACAACTATCATCCCTGAGGATGAGGTAGGCATTACATTTTCTATGTATAATTCCTGAAACTGAAGCCAGACTTGTTCTATAGTTGTCCCTTTTTTTTTTTGTAAAGCACATCAGATGCAGATGAGACTTCTTTGTTGGTGAACTCAAGCATTTGAGGGTTGTTGTTTTTTTAAGCATTTGAGTTCTGATGGAACCTAAACTGGTCAAAGGCTATTTCAGTTCAAAGATTTATATGCTGGCACAGAATGAAAGTGGTACTCTAAACAGAAAGCATGTTAGAGGAGGTGAACATAAAGCTCACCATGTTGTTTGACTGCACCTACCATCACTTCTACAATGAACAATCCACCAAACAATATTATTGTTGCTGTTTTTAGTTAGTTAGTTAGTTAGTTAGTTAGTTAGTTAGTTATTTATTTATTTATTTATTTATAGACAGAGAGACAGACAGACAGCTAGCTAGCTAGCTAGCTCCATCAATCTACATGGCACTTTACAAGTAAAACAACCAAAAACATTGGTTCCTGCAAAAAGTATACATTCTATATATGTCTATGCACGCACACACACCGGGGGGGGGGAGGAAGGATGGATGGACAGAATAATAAAACTATACAGCTGTAAAAAAAAATATCCAGATAAAATTAAAAAATAATATAAAGCAAACCAACAAATAAATACATGTAATCAAACTATACAGGATTATAAAACAAGATTAAACTAAAATTCCAAATGCTTTGGAACAAAGATATTAATTGAGGATAATACATGAGTATTTAGAATCAAGTCAAATTCAGTAAGAATTCTTCCAAAGTAAGTAAATACAGGATTGCAACCTTCGTTATGTGCTGTATTTCTCTGTTCAGGCAGGATTTGAGGAATCAAATAACCTTGGTTGGATTAGTAGATGACCTATATTATGTACTAGATAGACAGCAGCAAGTTCTTGGTATCATTTCATGGTACTGGCCATGGTGTCCTTCTAGGGCATTTGGCTAGTGCGCAACATCACTGTGTTGTGCTATGTTCAGTCCTGTCTCACAAAGGTGGTGCTGGCAGTCTGTTGCTCAACCATGTGACTGCTAGTCTATGGATTCCCCAGACTGTTCCTCCCCCCCATGCTTTTGACATATGGATGGAGCCGCTAGGAGAGTTGGGAGGGGTATCACTGTGCTGATGATACTCAGCTGATGTCACGGAGGCCATGGAGTTCCTCAGTGGTTTCCTGCATGCAGTGATATCTTGGATGTGTGCTAACAAGTGAAGTTTCAATCCACATCAGATGAAAGTACTAGGAACCAGTAGAAACGCTAATCTAGGAATTTATCTGAGTGAGCTATTGGGCCCTTTTCTCAAGGATTCTGCTTGGCTTTTTGTATTTAAATTTACTCGCTCCTACTCTTTTTTTAAGATTATCACCTACTCCGTCACTGGTTATGTTTTAAACTATAAAAATAAAGCAGTCATAAATTTATTTATAAATTTTAATTGTAAGTTGTCTTGAGGGTCTTATTTCAACCAAAAGGGGGCTTATAATTTTATCAATAAATTTTAAAAAAAAGTCTGACAAAGAAAGTTGGTTGTAAAAATTATCCCAAAAATTCTCACTGGAAAAAACTAAACTTGATCTTGAGAAAATATGATATTTGGGTAACCCTGAATGAACCCAGTAAAAGATACCTGTCTAATAAATGTGGCTTTTCTTTCCCTCTCTCCTGCCTGCCCCCAGGCCATAAGACGCATCATGGCCAGAGATGGCCTAAGTGAAGAAGCTGCCCAGTTGCGCCTGCAAAACCAAATGTCCAACAGCCAGCGTGTGAAACAGTCACATGTAGTCCTTTCCACAATGTGGGAGCCAGAGGTTACCTGTGAGCTGGTAAGAGTCTTGGGGTTGGGGGAGAACATCCTGCAGATCACTTAAAAAGGCCAGTCTCTTTCTATTGAATAATTGTCTGTCCATCCTTTACAGACAGAAAAGGCTTGGGCCCTTCTTCAGAAACGCATCAAAAACAAGTAGAGTCTTGTACTGAGATGGGAATCACCTCTTCATTGTCTGCTCCCTCAGTGCTGCCAGTCTGGAAGAATGTACACTGAGTGGGCCCCGCACTGCAAGGGACCACAAACAGGGTGGAGATGTGGAACACAGAGATCAAAATGCTTGGTGGTGGTGGTGGTAGTGAGAGGACAAATATGAATTCCTTCTGCTTTTTTCCATGTTACAAAAGTCTGAGGAAGAGACATGAACAAAGTGGAAAGTGAGGGTGCTGGCCAAGCAGGAAGGAGCAATTACTAGCACCTAAAGCCAATGATGGTTGCATGATTCTGATGGAGACCCACATTTCAGCATGGCTGCTTACCAGGGAGGACTTTTGAAGGATTAGAGGGGTGGGGGAGTTGCTCTTCAGCTTTTGTCCCCACTACTCTGTACTGTGTGCCCTGTGCTACACTAAGCTACACATAAAGACAATATCTCTTGATGGCTCCATCTCTGTGATCGTGGTTTTTCTGTACATCTGGTTGGGAATCGGCTGCCTGGCCAGGGATAGATGAGTAACCAGTTCTTCTCACTTACACTCATCAAAGTTCTGGTAGTTGGAGATAGAAAATCAAATTAGCTAATTCCTCCCCCATTTTGATCTCTCCCAGTTCTATTTGATGGCGAGGTTTTGGTGCAAAGAAGGATTTACCATGGAGCTCCCTTGTGGTTTCAGTTTATAATACAAGATTTCATTTTTAAAAAATCACCCAAAACATCAGATTTGAAATCAAAATTTGAAATGAAACATACAGTTTGTTCTGTTCCAGAACAGGGTTTAGGTCCCAGCCTTCCCAGTTTTGGTGCTGAACACTAACACACATTACTGCTGTAGCATAAATATTATTGGTGGTAAAATATGAAGCAGATAGTGTACAACAGAGAAGCATTCCAGCTGTTTTGCCAGTGGGATCCAGCATCCCAGCCAATGGTAAAACTAGGCCACTCAAAAACCAGGCTATCCTCAACCATTGATCCAATTAAGTCTCCATAGCTGGCTATATGGGGCCTTGTATCTTACCTATAAAATGTAGAGAAAAAAATTATTAATAAATGAGAGGGGCTGCTCAAGCAGTGAGGGGACGTAGGCGTCTCCCCCTTCTTTTCCACCCTTCTCTGATTGCAGAACACAAGCCGTTCAATTATATTCATCCAGAGTGGTAACCAAGCCATATAATTTGTCTTGTGAGACCCGAGATCCATCATCAGTAGCAATTCAAAGCTTGGAAAAGTTAATGTTTTGGAATAAATCTCCCAGAGTGCCCCAGCCTGCAAGGCCACTGTGGATATCACATTCAGTTGGTACTACCGTATCTCTATTTGAATCAAGTTACACTAGGGTAAGCGTGACAGAATGCACACACCAAAATGCCTAATAAAATGGCTTGTTCCACTTTTATTGCCTTTTCTCAATTGTCAAATCAATGGGACTTTAAAGACATTAACAGAGTGTCACTCCCAACACATTTATACAGTGCCTGCAGCTCCCTGGGGTGACCAGCCCTTTGATGCTACCACTTGAGGCAGGAATTGGAGGGGTCATAGAGAAGGAGCATGTTTTGTGCTTGGAGGAAGGCAAGGGGTGGTTAGTTGTCTTGTACACCTGGTCTCACACTCAGTTCATTTTATTATTACGGCATATAAGGGTGAGGCGGGGAAGGGAGACACAAGGCATTGTGACTGGGTACCTTCATCTTGAATTTATTTTGGAACAATTGGCTGGGAACTGTAGTCCAAAATAGCATTTGCAAGCCCAAGGATTCCTTATGTGGATTATTCAATCACTGTTTAAATTCTTTCTTTTAAAATTATGTTTAAATTCATTCTTCTGTTTAAATTCATTCTTTTAATCAGATACTAAATATACAAAACCAAATTTAAATGTGTTTCTGTGACCTGAATGGTGACGAAGTCTCTTGTTGTGCCATGTGTATACCTCAGCTCGTTTATGCAAGCATGGTTGTTTATCATGGATTGATGCCCACATATCAACTTAATGATTACTTCACATTTTGCATACAGTATTCCTCCTTTGGATGATACTGAGGCCATTTCCGCACTAGCCTGTTATAGCGCGATGATTCCACTTTCAACATCCTCTGGAATCCTGCGGTTTGCAGTTTCGGGAGGGGCCAGCCGGCCCCTCCCGAAACTGCAAACCGCAGGATTCCAGAGGATGTTGAAAGTGGAATCATCGCGCTATAACAGGCTAGTGCGGAAATGGCCTCAGTCTTACTTCACTCTCTTCAAAATTTGACAAGCCAGCCCAGCCACCTTTTGGGAACCCTCCTGCTTAGACCATTTCCACACTACACTGTTATAGCACTATTATTCTACTTTCAAGATCCTATGGAATCCTGGGGTGTTTAGGGAAGGGCATTTAGAATTCTCCGCCAGAGAATTTAGGGTTAGAATGTAGAATTCTCCACCAGAGAACTCTCTGGCCTCAGGAAAGGCCAAAGGCCAGAATTCCAACAGGATGTTGAAAGTGGAATAACAGCGCTCAGTAGTGAAGTGCGGAAATGGCCTCAGGCCACCAAGTGGACCCGAGACACACACACCCCACGACACCGCCGCTGGAAGCCTCTCTTTGGGATTAGGACTCCCAGGATCCCCCCTCAGCACCTTTTTGAGAATTTCGGTCCCAAACCTCAAGGCTCCCCAGCTCTGCTCCGGCGCCAAGAGACATTTCTCCTCAGTCGACGTCAACGGGGGGAAGCTGACGGAGGTGGCGACCCGGAGTCGAAGCCACGACCTTGACCGGACCTCTCTGAAAGGCGACCCGGCTGCTCTCCGGCCAGCAGGCGGTTGCCACCCCGCCGCCCTCGTTTCCCGAGCTCCGAAGAAGGCGGGGAAGGGGCCTGGCCCTCTGACGGCGACCCACACCCACCCCGGGGCGGGGAGTGACGCGGGGCTCGGAGGCGGTTTAAGCGAGCCGCGGCGGGAGCGCGGAGACAGACAGCCCTGAGGGGAGTTGGACGATGGCGGGAAGGGGCACTGCCGCGCTTTGCCTCGGCCGGAGCAGCTTCGACGCCGCTGCTCGGAGGCTGGTGCTGGAGAGCCGCCCGCGTTGCCCAAAGGGAGCCCGGTAAGAGAGGCGGCGGACGGGAGGAGCAGGTGGGGATCGGGGCCGGCGGGTGGCTGGGCGGCGATCGGAGGGGAGCGCCGGTTTCTGGCCGCCGGGAGGGAGTAGCCCGTTCTCTAACATTTTTCGGCTTCTCCCGTCTCAATTTTGTTCTGAGACCGCGAGGAAAGGGGATGGTATCCAGGGTCGGAGCCTTTCGGCAGAGCGGGAAGGAGAGATTTGTATTTGTTGGTTTTTCCATCGCGATCATGGCCATTTCCACACTGGACTGTTATAGCGCTATTATTCCACTTTCAACCTCCTATGGAATCCTGGGGTTGGCAGTTTGGGGAGGGGCCTCAGGCAAACCCCAGGATTCCATAGGAGGTTGAAAGTGGAATAATAGCGCTATAACAGTCCAGTGTGGAAATGGTTCATGCGCCTTAATTAGAAGTCCAGGCTTCCCACAGCACGGTCCTGCCAAATGGACATTCAGTGGGGTACAAACTTTAAAAGCCCTTCCTTGGAGTTGACTCCATCCTCTCACAGAAGGCCCTGGAAATGTTTGATTCAGCCTGTTTTAGGTTATTTTAATGATTTTATGTACTTTCAATGTTTTTAATGGTTTTAAATGGTTTTAAATTTTAATTTAGTGGCGGAAGCCGCCTTGGGTCCCATTCTGGGAGAAGAGCGGCATACAAATATAATAATTCAATAAAATAAAACATCACCATTTGTTACAGAGCTAGCATGGTGTCCTGGCTTGAGTGGTAGGAAACCAGGGTTCAGATGCCCCCTCAGCCATGGAAACTTGCTGGGCAGGTCACACTCTCTCAGCCTCAGAGGGAGGCAAAGGGCAAACCCCTTCTGAACAAATTCTGCCAGGAAAACCCCATGATAAGGTCACCATAAGTTTGGAATGACTTAAAGGCATACAACAACTATTGCTTTAATAGCAGTTGAAAACAAATAATACAATCCTGATCATTTGTTTTCTTTCATTGATTTTTTAAAATAACATTACTAATTGATAATGAGCATAAGCCAACTGAAAGTTAAGCACTTTGAATTCCCAGGGGCAAGTTACATTGGAGGTGTTAATTGGGCATTCCTTGCTACCTCTACTCAAAAAGGGGATCCATTGGATTCAAGGGGACTTAGCGCCTTTCTGCACTACACTGTTATAGTGCTATTATTCCACTTTCAACATGCTACAGAATTCTGGGATTTGTAGTTTACTGAGGCCAAAGAGCTCTCTGGCTGAGAAGTCTAATTGCTCCTCCCTAACCTGCAAACCCCAGGATTCTGAAAGTGGAATAACAGCACTATAATAATGTAGGGTGGAAAGGCCCTTACTCCCAGGTTAAGTAAGCATGGATAGGATTAAAGTCTGAATTTTTCCTTCAAAGTCAACAAGACATTTTATAGTTATGGGTGCCTTATTAAACTCAGTAATGTTACGTCTCTCTGAGTTCAGTAAGGTTTACATGCAGGTAAGTATATTTAGGATTTAACATGTTTCCCCATAGCTTTAGTATGATGGGTTGCACTCTGTCCACTTTAGACATTATTGAGCAGCTAATAATGTAAAAAGACTGGAACAAGGAAAGAACTGAACACTTTGAGTTGGTGACACTGTATCCTATCATCTTCCCCACTATGTTATGGAAACAGCACTTTTCAATCATTGCTGTTCTTTTCACCTGGGGTGAGAAATAACAGCAACTTGGAGCATAATCTGCTCCATACCATTATCAATAATGACCTTATCAGTGACAATTAATGGGGAGGAGTGGGGTGATAATGCAGTCATTACGGTATAGAGAAGCACATCAAAGGCAGATGCCAGGGCAAAATGACTTAAGAATTAAGAGCTTCAGCTCCATCTTCTGCGCCTTTGCCAAAGCTTTTTCTCATGTTAGTGTAAGGATTTCTGTGTGACCACAGAAGCCATTTGCTAATGGCCACTGTTGTTAATTAAATGTACCTTTTTTACATTTCAATTCCCCTTGATCCCATGGTTTACAATCTCCCACCCACCCAAGAAAAAATGGAGAATCAACCATTTGCCCTAAGACAGCTGTTCTTAATCTTTTCTTTACATGGACCCCCCTTAAATATATTTTGTTGCTGCAGATCACCAAGCCCATTTCCACACCACACTGTTATAGCGATCATTCCACTTTCAACATCCTGTGGAATCCTGGGGTTTGCAGTTTAGGGAAGGGCATTTAGAATTCTCAGCCAGAGAGCTCTTTGGCCTCAGGAAACTACAAACCCCAGAATTCCACAGGAAGTTGAAAGTGGAATAATAGCACTATAACACTGTAGTGTGGAAGTGGCCCAAGACTTCACTAAAGATTTAAAACCCTAAAGCACATCAAATATTTATTTAAAGTTGCTTACCAAATATCTTCAAGCTTGGAGATGAAGGAGAAATAAGTAAATGCACACTATCCTATTATAATATTTTTATTAGAGTGATTCAGTACAAACTGATGATATTACAAGCAGTAATATCCATCCATCTTTTATTTTGTTTTCTTTTACTGTAGAAGTTCATAACATTTCTTCAAGCTTTTGCAGCCCCCCTGTGAGGATGTCATGGCCCACTGGGGGCCTGTGGATCACAGGTTAAGAACCACTCCGTTAACATTTCATACACCCAACAAAGTATGCTGTGGTCCATGACATCATAATAAAATTTGTTCATCTTTAAGGTGCCTCAAGACTTTGTGTTGATGTAAGTGGGAGTTCACCCATTGCTTTTCTAATCATCATCCTTACTGGTGTTTCCTTTCTGGTTTTCCTGCAGATTGGGTTTGCCACACTGCCGGCACTTAAGTTGTAATAGGATCCTCGTCCCTCTCAGTGTGAATACCTGCCCTTTCCTGCCATCAGCGCTGGCCACAAGGCAGCAGACCCGTTCCTTTCTGAGTCTGACAGCCCCACTTCTTGGTGCCAAGCGAATAGAGTATGCAGAAGTCCGTCAGCTCCCGTGAGTGTGCCAGATTATGAACTGCCCTTGCTTAGTACTCACAGAAGTGGTAGACCTGTCTTTGTGCTATGTAATGGGCAGGGAGTCCAGATGACAAGATGATTGTCTAAATTAAAACAAAAACCAAAGAGTCTCATCTTGCATATAGAAAGCTAGGATGTCAAGGAAAAGGCTTGCTTAAAACCCAGCGCCTTAGGATCTTGTCCTTCATATGAAGGGAATTAAATCTTCCTCTCTCTCTCTCTCAATTCCCACCCCCACACAGAGGAAAATGGGGTCAACATTTAGGCAAAGTTGTATCAGAACTGGACCCCTGCTTGCTGTACATGCTCAGAGGTGCCCTTTTCTTGATTACAGTGTGGATTGCAGATGTCAAAAATGGTCTTCATAGTGATCTATGGCTCAAACTGAACAATTCCCACAGATATTTGGAAGGGTGTGGCCATGTGTGAAGATCAGGTCCCTGAAAGTCTTTGTCCTTTCCCATTTCTCACCCTCACACTCAGGCTGTTCATTCCACTCATCCTTCCCATTGCTCTCCTGTCTCTCTCAGGTACTCCATTGATCAGATGTATGGCATTGTGGCAGATGTGGGCAGCTATCAGCTGTTTGTACCCTGGTGCACCTGCTCCCGTGTTATTTCCCATCATAATGAATTCTCGGAGGCTGAACTGGAAGTGGGATTCCCCCAGTCGTAGAGCGCTATGTGTCTGAGATTTCCTCAGTGCCTCATTATCAGATCCGGGTAAGGGCCATTGTCAGATTGGAATGATGTTTTGGGGGTGTTTTCCAGAGGGTTTGTCAGGAAATGTTTTCTAATCAGAAAAAGGGTTCAGAATTTGCAGAAGTCTTTTTCCTGGAAGATTCGTCCCCAAATCCCTCCTCTGTGTAGACTGTCAGTCAGTGGTGACATCAAGGGAAGACTTTAGGGACAGAGGTCAATAATCCGACTCAGTAGAATAAGAAGGGTCCAAAATGCAGCAGGGCTGCCTTGCCATCTTTTGAAGTGAAGTCATATATGTTACTGCCTAAAGACTCCCCCCACCACAAGACTCAAGTCCAGAGTCTCCAAGTCCAGAATCTCCAGAGTCTATGTACAATTCCACTGCTGGCAGTGGTTAATAAATGTGATTGGGCAGAGAATCTCTCTGCACAAGATCAAAAAGACGCTTGTCTTTTATTGTCAAATCATCTACTACCTTTCCCCCCACCAACTGTCCCTGACTTTTGAGACATAGGAGCAATATGCCAGACAGAAATTTAGCAGGCAGTCTTTTCCTTAACATTGACCTTAACACTGAGACAAGTTTTGTTAGCTCAATTTCTGCACATCAAGTTGCACTCTAAAGGTGAACCGGAGTATGGCTGCTGTGGCCTAGCGGACAGAATTAGCAATCCTACTTTTAAGGCAAACAGCTAGGACCCATAGGAAATCCTAAGTGGGAGCAAACATTTCTGGCAATTCTATCTGTTCTGGTTATATGGAGCTTTATTACTGCCTCCAATAAACTGAGACATGCAAGCTGATTTTGGCACAATAAAAATGGCTACAACTATTTCGGCTTCTCCCATGGAAAACTATCAGTTGTAACCTTGGCAGAATGCTAAGTATTCTTAACCCTTCTTAGAAGTAGGATTCGGAGAATCAGTGGTCCATTTTGAATCTGAGGTGCTTATCATGGCAGTCATCATAATCACAACCCCAAGGAGATTGAAAAAAAATGCAGGTAGTTGTGTTGATTATAAATCACTTCTAGCCAATTTCACCTATATTAGAAGCAGCCTTTTGTAAAGCTAATGGTGCTTCATTGTCCATTCAAGGCCAGGCCATCCCAAAACACTTTGCATCACACCATGGGCAGTTCACTATGTATTTTTAATGGGAAAACTATACTTTCTCCCATCCCCCACTTTAAAGACTGAAGGTAAAATGAAACTTGACCTAAGTCCCATTGTTACTCCTGACTAGTATAGACCCATTGCATCATCTGGATTCTCCTATCTATTGACTCACTATTTGTCAGTTAATTCAGTGGGTCTAATTGGGACTAACCAACAGGATTCTAACTGATGTCACTGTCTTTATTAATCAACCAGTCTCACGTTCTGGCTCTGAGTCCCGGTTCCACTATACCATTATCAGAGTTTCTTTGGTTGTGAATATATTTTTTAAAAATAAGTTTGAAATTGGAGGGTAAGCAAACACTAGTGCTTCTGGTTAGCAGAAAAACAAGAAACACTATCTCCCTTTCTTTGAGCTGTGACCGTGACCAGTTTGGGTCCAAGGAGATGTGTTTGACTACATCTTCCATTATCCCTGATCACAGGTTACGGTGGGTTGGGAGATATGAGAGTTGTAATCCAAACGTCAGTGTGGCATAGTGGTTTGAATAACTATGGCCATTTCCACACTACACTGTTATAGTGCTATTATTTCACTTTCAACCTCCTGTGGAATTCTGGGCTTTGCAGTTTCCTGAGGCCAAAGAGCTCTCTGGCTGAGAATTCCTAAGGCCCCTCCTAAACTGCAAACCCCAGGATTCCATAGGATGTTGCAAGTGGAACAATAACACTATAACAGTGTAGGGCACAAATGGTCTATGACTGAAGAACAGGGTTTGAATCTCTGCTTAGCCATGGAAACCCCCTGGGTGACCTTGGGCAAGTCATACTCTCTCAGCTACAGAGGAAGGCAAAGTGAAGCCCACTCTGAACAAATCTTGCCAGTGATAGATTCACCTTAGGGTTGCCATAAGTTGGAAACAACTTGAAATTATGCAGCCACAACAAATCCAAAACAGCAAGTCTGTTACTATGGTCTGAGTGTTGGACTAGGAATTTGGGAGGCCCTGGTTCAAATCTCAGTCAGCTATAGAAACCCACTGGGCAAGTTACACTCTCTCAGCCTTATAGGAAGGCAAGAGAAAACCTGCTCTGAAGAAATCTTCCCAACAAAACTCTATGTTACAGTTACCAGAAGTGAGAGTTGACCTGAAGGCATACAACAACAACAACAAAATCTGAAATATTTGGCGTGACCAAGCTTTAGGAAGGCTGAGTTAGAGGCCCATCTAACAAATCTAAAATTGACATACCTTTCCCCTAGAGATCTTTGGTTCTGTGAATTTTAGTGAGCACACTGAACATTCTGTTAGTAGCTTTTGGCCCAGAATTAAAATCCCCTGATTGCTTGTTTGAGAGCTATTAGAACAGCTGATGTTAAACTGGTTTGGATCTAGTTTCAGCTAATCATGTGGTAGCTCCTTGACTCACTTCCCCAATCTTGCATTTGTATTCCTTCACATGCTAAGCTGTAACATCCTGACAGAAATGATTTCATCATTTTTTTTTCTGAAAGCACTGCAGTGTTACTATATGCTGTGTCAATGGACATGTGAAACTTCAAAGTCTGACTTCGTCAGAACTTAAGTTTGCTTTTGCTTCACACAATACTATTGCCATACAGTGGGTTAGGAACCTCTTTGCACACCTCAGTGTGACAGGCCCCTGTGTTGAAACTATTGATGGGAAAGAGTCAAACATTAACCTTCTATTAAGTCTACTCATTTGGGATCTGAAATTCCAATTTGCAATAGTCATTTAGAAACAAGTAGAAGAACCAGCATGTTGTAGTGGGTTGAGCACTGGACTACGACTTTGGAGATTAGAATTCAAATGGCCGCTCAGCTGTGGAAACCCACAGGGTGACCTTAAGCAAGTCACACTCTCTCAGCCTCAGAGGGAAGCAAAACAAATTTTGCCAAGAAAACCCTGTGATAGGGTTGCTTGGTGGTCATCTAAATTGGAAATGACTTGAAGACACACAAGCGTAGTTACTTTCCCAAATAGAAACAAGGTTCAGGGATAAGACTAACTGGGATTCTATTTCTTTTGGGGAAGATGGCACTAAGGATGTATGATGTCCCTCTAAATTTTTTTCACAAATATACAAGTTGAGGATAAGTGAAGGAAAGCAGAATGTAACATCCTAGCAGGCTAACAGATTTACTACTTCACTTCAGATCCCTGAAAAAAAGAGAGAGAGAGAGACTGGTACTCACAGGGCCCCTTCAGCATACAGCAGTCTCTTTCTTTGCAGGTGATGGTGTCTCTTACTTAAAAGAGCACAGATGTCTGAACCACTCCATGTAGCTAGTCCTCTTTGTGAGCATCTTCTATTTCTGGGTGAGACGCACATGCACCACCACCCAGTTGTTTTTGCAATGCAAACCCCAGGGCTTTTTCTTTGCTTGTTTCCTGTGTTGCACTTCTATGGGGTGTGATGCCACTCTAAATTCCTTGCTTTATTGGAAAAAGCCAGTTTCCCATCAACCAGAGGCATTGTTGCTGCCACAAACCAAATTGTAGCAATGTATGGTGGCAATAAAGAGGACTGGAGCTTAAAGTTATATCTGTGTGACTGTGTCTTGTGTGAACTGGCTTCCTGGCCTGCCAGAGAAGTCTATTCTTGCCCCACCTAAGTCCATTTTAAAGATAAAGAACCATAAAGAGGGAAAAGTAGAAGGCAGGAGTATGGCTGTGAGGGGAATCTTCATCCCTCACCCTCCTGTCTTTTTCCCAGTCTGGGACTCGAGGCAGCTTACAAAAGTTGAATAAGGGTATTGCTCCCCCATAAAAATTCTGCCCCCTCAGTGAAATTTCCCTTTAGTCGCAACATTTCTAGCTTTGCAGAGAGCAAGATGCTGAAAATAATTTACACTCAGGACTCTGATATTTGCTGTGCTTGGGAACTTTGCCTGCACTATTTCTTTAAACACCTAAACCGTATTTCTTAATGCTCAACTGAGAGTTTAAGTTACTGCAATGCTAGAAACCTGGAAACTGGAGGAAAATTTCAATAGCGGGATAAGACTTATTACTGGTAGCGGGGGGAAACAATGGCTTCATTTTGCCTCCCCTAGGCCATTTCCGCATGACACTCTTATAGCGCGATGATTCCACTTTCAACCTCCTATGGAATTCTGGGGTTTGCAGTTCTGGGAGGGGCCAGCCGGCCCCTCCCAGAACTGCAAACCCCAGGATTCCATAGGAGGCTGAAAGTGGAATCATCGCGCTGTAAGAGTGTTATGCGGAAATGTTCCTAGTATCTGCATCCCAGTATAAAATTTGAAGTTGGCCAACACTTTGTTTCTGCAGGGTTCCTAGAGCAAAAAGCCTGGCCCTCTTGTCCAGTTCTTAGGGTGAGGGAGACCAATTTTGGGATAAGGACATTGCCCTCTATAACATACCTACATGTTGTTATTGTGTGCCTTCAAGTCGTTTCCCACTGCGTAACCCTAAGGTGAACCTATCACGGTGTTTTCTGGGGCTAAGAGTGTGTGACACATCCAAGGTCACTCAATGAGTTTCCATGGTTGAGTGGAGAATCAAACCCTGGACTCCAGGGTTGTAATCTAACACTCAAACCACTACATCGCATTGATACCTACATACGTATGTATATATGGCTCCTTGCAGCTACTGTTGATTGTTTTCTGTTCAAAGCTTTGCTCAGAAAATTTTCTGTTGTTGGACTACTATGATATCACCAGAAGATGATTCAGATTTTGATCCTCAAAACTGATCCTGGTAACGTTTGGGCCTGGACACAAAAATGGTCAAATACTATGGGGAAATGTATAGCAAACTGTTTCTACATTGAAATTAGCACATGTACCATTTATGCACATCTCTGCATTTTTTTACCTTCCTTGCATGTGATGCCTTTCACTCCCTCTCCCTGTTTCATTCCTTTTGGTGACATGTAAAGGGACCTTTCCAGCAAGCACAGCTCTGTCTCCCCTCATGGGAGTGTCATTACATCCATACATTAACACAAGAGTCAGGCTACTGTTAGCTGCCAACTCCTTTCTGCTATCTGGGGAGAATGAAAGATTGCCTAAGTTCTTACATCAGCAGGAAGCTACCCAAAGTGAAACTGGTCCTTTTTCTGTTTGAACTGGTTTCAGAACAGTGGGCACTAACCTGCTGTTGCTGGTCTATCTTTCAGGCTGTGAGTAAAGATGGGCGGTTATTTCAGCATTTGGAGACACTGTGGCAGTTCAAGCCAGGACCTCCAGGAAAAACAGATACCTGCATGCTTAAGTTTTACGTAAGTGCCCTTTGTGTGCCAGCTGCTGGTTGTGGATGCGGACTTCCAAAGTCAACAGAATGTGTGCTAAGAGTTGCAAGTTCTCAAAGTCCAGTTTCATTGCAAGGTGATGTAACATGGTGGTTTTACAATGGCTTTCTAAACGTGTCACCAACTGATTAGATAATTTCAGGTTTGGCTTTGAAGTATCAATTGCCTATCACTGATTGCCTTTAAAAGGTTTTTTTTAAAGCTTATTTCACAATCACAAGGCCTAGAATTTTGTTTTTAAACAGTGAAATGTAGTTTTTCCTGCCTGATTATGCCAATCCTGTTCCTGTCTGTCAGGATGGTAGTGCTCCTATATATTTAGCAGAAGAGAAGTGGGAAAGAATCAATGCAATACTGACTTCAACTGTTAGGCAGCGATGGTATAAGACACTTTGCTGCTAAAGACAGATTACCAAATGGCAAGCTCCAGCCACCCAAGTTAAGGTGAACAGAACCCAAAAACAGCCAAGTTATTTTAGCACAGGGGATGGAAGATCCCATAAGCATCTGCTCCTCTACCTGACAGTAAAAGTAAAGTAATAAGAAATTAAATTGCTAATACATTGCTGACTCAAATCTGTCTCCTAGGTGAATACTTCACTCTGCTTATTAGCAGAGCTGTCCCTGCTGATAAAGATGTCCAATGAAGTGTTTTTTATCTGCATGCATTTTGGGGAGCATACACTTCACAATATACATACATACACAGAAAATACGTGTCAGTGCCTTAATCACTTTAATCTTAACCCCTCCCAGGTCTCCTTCGAATTCAAGTCAGTTCTCCATTCTCAACTGGCCAACCTCTTCTTCAGCGAGGTAGTCAAGCAGATGGTGTCGGCCTTCGAGAGGAGAGCAGAGAAGCTGTATGGCCCACAGATTGTAACCCAACCATGCAAGGCCATTCGCTGCACGTGACAGGCAGCCCAATTTGGACCTGACACTGGGGCATCCATCTTGGCCTAATGAAAAAAATTCCCTTTGGTCATCTGAAATCTTGATTTCTTCTCCGATCCCTTCCCTTCACCAGCCATTCTTTAAAGGGCATTGCTTTATTTATGTCTATTTAAGTGACAAAACCATCTGAGTAAATTATTTCTCTGATTAAGTTATTTTTTTAAATTTTTTTTGTCAGAAGTAATTTATTAGATATTTAATTCTGCTGGTCTAAGGACAACTCCTTGCTACAAAGGAGAGCTCTGGGATAGACTAAAACCAGCAAAACTTGTGGAATTTTTTTGGAAGTTCTATTTTTTTTTAATAGGAATAAAATATTTTTCCCTTTTCAGGTTTTAAAAATATTGGTGTTTTTATTTTAAATACCAATAAAACTTATATATATATAAATATTCTCATTCTTATTGTTTTTTTTTTAATTTCTGAAGACTTCTTACAATAATCCACTAAAAAGTTCTCCAAAACAACTTTTTCTGAGAGGAGCTAAATCAGTATTTCTTAAGTTCTCTGATGGTTTTCCCCAATGTGCCAGTGACCTCCATCATATTTGGGCATATTGACAATAAAGATTTCTTTCTTTCTTGGAAGCTTCCGAGAGCCAATAGCCTGGAGACCAACACTAGTCCACAGACCACCACTTTAACTAGCACTAATCTAGGGTGTTAAGGGCACAAGACCTTCACAAAAGTGGCAAAACTGAAAATAAAAATAAAAATCTCCAATGCTTTTTTTTAACCTCAGAACACTTCTCTAGGAATCTCTAGGTACTCCAGTATGATTCTGTGGTCAACTTCTGGCAAAAGTGGGCCATAGAATCCTGCTGGAAGGCCTAGAGATTCCTAGGGAGAACCTATTTTTTCTGTGGCAGGGACAAATACATTAAGAATTTTTGAAATAAATAAACAAAATAACCTGTGAAGAATCAAATCTGCGAATGCTGAACCC
Organism: Ctenosaura bakeri; assembly: GCA_948474755.1. Taxonomy (NCBI): domain Eukaryota; kingdom Metazoa; phylum Chordata; class Lepidosauria; order Squamata; family Iguanidae; genus Ctenosaura; species Ctenosaura bakeri. The sequence goes on from CAOLHI010000619.1 coordinate 321,351, forward strand.
ACAAAAGTGGAGAGCTGACTGGAGTTCTCTTGGTTGCCACAACCCCCTTTCAATTATGTTGCATCCTCCCTTATTCTGGAGAGTTGTCTCTACTCCTTTTGAGTGAGGGGTGTGCGCACGCGCATATGCACTTTCAAGTCACCAGTTGATATATAGTGACCCCATGAATTTAACAGAGTTTTCTGGGAAATATTTTGCCTTCTATCCTTGAAAGAATCAATTTTTGAGAATAAACTTCAGTAATCTTCAGAAAAAGCAACCCGGTTCAGAGCTGGTTCAAAGACCTGCAGGAAGGGAGACGTCAGTCTTTCCTTTCAGTCTCAGCTCACTGCGAGAGCATGCCAAAATGGGTGGGCTCACCACGAAAACAAGTAATTGTACAAACATTCTGATGACAGAAGAAAGCTGTTAGCCGTTTCCTGTTTTCTTCCTCTTCCCTCATGTTCTCTGACCATCCTGCACGCACGCACATTGGACAACAGTGTTAGATGCCATTGGGAAGAATAACCCCAAGGTAAGCACTTATAACATCCAACAAACTGTAGAAATCCAGTCTGGCTGGAACCCTTCCTTCCTATGAGTCTGAGAATATGTTGTGACAGAGATGGGATACAATGGCTAGGATCCTATTGCTTAATTCCGACTAGAATTAACTCATTAAATCAGCTATTGAATGGTCACTCAATGCACAGGTAAATCTCACTTATTAAATGGGTCCGCTCTGGTCTGGTTGGGGTAAGGGAAGAAGGGGGCCAGCTCTTACACTAAGCAGATGGAAGAAACCTGCTCAAGTGGCAAATGTGGCAGGAGGCAGCAGAAACAATCTCTTGACTGTTTTTGCTGATCTTTCTAGTATTTCTCTCTCTCTAGAGACCAGAGTTGTGTGTATAATAACAGCCTCTTCACATTTCCCAACCTGGCTTGCTGCCCACAGAGGCCCTTTCACACTACAGTTATATCACTGTGATTCCACTTTAACTGCCACTGTCCTATTGAACCCTTGGATTTGCAATTTAGGGATAGGCATTTATAATCCTTGGTCAGAGAATTCTAGCGGCTCACCAAACTAAAAACACAGGATTCCACAGGATGGAGCCGTGGCAGTTAAAGTGGAATCATAGTGCCACAGCCCCGCAGGTGTGGTTGGAATCTGATTCCCATCAGCCCCAGCCAGCCAGGACATCCTTGGTGAGGAGAGATGATAGGAACAGATGTTGGCCAGTGCAGGAGGACCAGTTTCCCAGATCCTTCCACAGACCATTCAAGTGCAGACAAAGGAAGCTGGATGGAACTAAATACACCTAGATGCTAATTATTTCATAAGGTGGCTGGCTGTGGGCTTTCCTTCAAGCCTGAGTGACTTTGCCAGAGAAAGGCAGAGGGGGCTGCTGTGTGTGCTCCTCTCATATTAAATGCAGACTGAAACTGAGGGGCCTCATCCAGTGTTGCCTTGGGCAGCTAGTTCACCTCCTTGTACTGGCACTTTGGGCTCAGGCCTGTCCCAGTTATGCCAGATAGCCTCTGCTGACCAGTAGATCTCATTTCATGTTGGAGAAAGAGGATCCTCCTCTTGAGCAGAACACTCTTCAGTGCCAAATCTTCCAAAAAGCAGAGTTGTCTGGGGGCCACAAAGCCTCCTTGGGGCACAATGCTTTCTAGAGCCAAGATGATTCCATGTTGGAAGGTCTGTGGAATTCTTGCGGTGGGTGGCAGGGAAATCACCAACTCATACCCTCTGCAGAGAAAGAAAATCCTTCTCTCCACCTCCAACTAATTCTCCCAACAATGCAGCATGGAAGCAGGTAGTTTTATTCCATAGACAGCAGCCAGTTCTCTTGCTGACTACAAGAAAGATAACTTGAATGTTCCAGAAGGCTTCCCACTTACTCTGAGTATTCCTTGCCTAAGAAAACCCTATGAAATTCATGAGGTCACCATAAGTCAACAGGTGATTTGAAGGTGCATGCACGCACGCACGCACACACACACACACAGTTCTGTACCTGTGTAGTCTGAATGGGCACCAGATGAGGTGGAATATTCTTGCCCACAGCGCATATTGAATTAAGAAAGAACTGTCAATCCAATAAGCTTCAGCAATCTGGCATGTCTGGGACCAGATGTGTTCTGTATTTTGGAATACAACATGTTTTTGGAATAGCCCCACCTCTCTTTCATTTGCTACTTGTATTGTACATGAGATGCAAAGCTGGAGAGAGGACTGAGGATCTGTGAAATGGCAGGAATCCAAGCACAGTGCTTGGTGTGAACTCACACCTCCTCTTCATTTCACAGATCCTCAGGCTTCCTCTTTTGCCACCAGTCGCCCAATTCCCCTTTGCAGAGGCAGCTGTTGCACTACTCACAGCTGACAGAAGAATGAGGAGGAGGGCCCCAGCAGCCATCTCGAAGGCTGGACAAGGCTGGTGGCAAAGAGAGAGAGACTGAGGATCTGAGAGACTAACAAGCAAAATTGCCACAGCTACCGCCTCGAAGGTGGAAACAGGCAGGTGGCAGCAAAAAGTTTCAATTTTGGGGGTTTTTGGATTTCCATATAAGAGAGGTTCAACCTGTACGTAAAATCTAGGAAATGTCACTGTTTCCTATCAATCAGGTGGTAAAATACAGCAGCTTTAGGGGAAAACCAGATGAATATATGATTTACGTTAAAACAGTAGTTCTTCACCTTTGGTCTTCTGGATGTTTTGGACTAAAGCTCCCACAATCCCTCACCACTAGCTACACTGGCTGAGGTTACTGGGAGTTGAAGTCCATAACATCTAAGACGACAAAGGTACTACTAGTCTAATGAATGAGACCATGGATACAGTTACTTGGTAATGTCTGATTTGGTAAACAGCAGCCATATTTATACACTACTTACATGACCAGAGGATCCGTAGTAAAACGAATCATCCGTTTGGTCTCCCATCCCAACAAGTCACACTACTTTTTCTTACACACTCCACTCCACACACACTCCCTGTTGGGGACATTCTCCATAAACTTCTGAAATAGATGATAGAGTGCTAATTTACAGATACTCCCATGAAATCTGAAGTTCTGCATAATCAGAACTCCAGATTTTAAGCTACACAAGGAGACCAAGTATTGAAGCTGTCCACTGCAGAAGTTACAGAGAATAACACGGCTGCAGTGGTGGAAGGAGAACAACAATTTTGGGGATGCACCTCATCTGTGCCACCCTATTCAGTATAAATACCACATTCATGCAAATAATGCCTGGTAAGTTTGGTAGTTCCGGCTAGATTTTAGGCAGGTTTTTCCCTTAGCCTTGTTGGCTGTTCTTAGAAATCAGAGTTGGGGAAGATGTGGTGCTCCAGTTATTGTTGAACTACTACTCCAGCATAGACGGTGGGAATGGATTATGGGAGTTGTGTTCCAATATTTGGAGGATCTCATTCCACACCTTTATTATAAACAGAGATGCTAGATGACTTTGGGCAAGTCACACTCTCTTAGCCTAACAGGAAGGCAGTGGCAAACCTCCTCTGAATAAACCTTACAAAGAAAACCTATAATGGGGCTGCCATAAGTTGGAGATTAGTTGAAGGCACACAACAACAACAACAACAACAAAGTTCCAAATGCTACAGTATGTATAAATGACACAAACTATAATGTATTTCCATGTATTTGTATCTGCTCATCCTGCATAAGAACAACAGCAGTGCAGAAAATGGAAACTCTCTTGGGAAACCTCCTCACTCCGCCTACTAAGATTTCAGTATCTATCCCCTACACTTTTCAACTATAATCTCATCCTGCAAGCACCAGAAACTTGGTTTTATGAGCTTGAGGGTAGAGTCCCAGCCCTTAGATAATATTTAACCTTCAAGGTGTGTCTACCCATTGTTGGGACATGCAAGCTGCATTGGTAACATGGTTTTCTTTCCCTGCAGTATCAGACAGGAAATGGTTTTCCAAAACTTCCGAAGGTTGGAAATATGACTGGGAATGCTTGGTAGACAGAATTTTTTTGGTGTCACATCAGATACTCCATTTTGGCTATCAGTATAACAGCCCATTCAGCTTAAAAGCAGGAGAAAGGTTTGTTATGTCTCCTCAGTGTCCCTTTCCTAACTGTCAGAACTCAAACTTTAAAAAAACTTTGAGTAACTGTTGCCCCCCCAGTTGTTTCTTTGATTGCAACTCCCATAATCCCTCAGCACTGGCTATGGTGTCTACTGCTGCTAGGAGCTGTAGGTCAAAAACCTCAGTAGAGTCACATTTGTCCATCTCTAATGTACAATTTATGGTACTTCTCTGAACACGCACAAAGTGACTCTTTACCACTGTTAAATACTGCTTTACATTTAGGTCCAACAGAAGAAGAGTTCTTCTGGCAGGGCAGAGTTTCAACATCTTTCTTAATTTTTGAAATGTCTAGCCTTTGACATAGTGCTCTGAGCACTGGACTAGGATGTCAGGAGACTGGGGTTCAAACCCCTGCTCAGCTATAGAAACCTTGAGCAAATCACACCATTTCAGCTTTAGAGTAAACTAATGGTAAAACCTCCCTCAACAAATTTTGCCAAGAAAACCCTATGATAGGGCCACCATAACTCAGATCTACTGAAACATACCACCACCACCACAGCATCAGCAAGGCTCGCTACCTCCAAAAATGATTTCCTCCCAGTCTCCCTTTATTTGATTTATATCACTCTACACAGGGACATCTATGTGTAGCAGCTACAGTAGCACTTTACATAATATACTGAATTATTAAACTACTGTTTCAGGACAAGTTGTCATAAACTAGCCCAACAGCTATTTAGGCTACGATGAATGCTGACCTTTCCCTACTGACCTCTGCCTTATCAACAGGGGCCTTTGTACCTGATCTGGTCGGAACAGGAAGGCACTGATTACATAAGCGAACAATTGATTACAAGGTTGGAATCTGCAACCACAGATAGGATGACACCAGGAAAGGACTGTTGCCCTGAATGGCTGAGAGATATCAAAAGCCAAAGAGAAAGCCCCTGTCTTTGGACAGTGAGAGCATTGTGGGGAAAAATGCCAACAAACCATGCTTCCTATTTTTCAAGTTCAGAACTATCAACCATTAACTCAAATTCCACCACCATAAAAGAAGAGGGAAATCTCTGCTTGTTTGGAAATCCAGAAATTATACAGAAGTAGAACAAAAACCAAAGAGTGAAGATCTAAAACATGTTGTATCTCCCCTTCTCCAAACAGCTGAAACACAATGATACATCTTGCATCAAGTCATCTTGTAGGGAACTGAGCCTTCATAGGATTAGCTGCTGAAAGTAAATTCTATAGAAACTTCAAAAAACCTTCTACATCAGTGGTTCTCAACTTTTGGTTCTCCAGGTATCTGGAACTTCAACTACTAGAATTCCTCTCACTGGCTACAGTGGCTGGAACTTCTATGAGTTGAAGTCCACACCATCTGGAAGTCCAAAGTTTGAGAACTTCTATTCTAGAGTCATGAGACTCTGTAGGAGGACCATCACACTGTGTCTTTCACCCCTGTGGAAGGCCAAATCTGAGCTGAAGGAAATGCACTGTCCACAAGAATGGAGACAACAGTGGTTCCCCTACTCAGAGAACCTAACTACTGAGAATACAAGGTTCAGGGCACTTGACATGTGTGTTGGGATATTACTTCAGATGTGCAAATAATTGTCATGGTACCCATTCAATCCCAAGTCACCCCAGACAAGGCAGCCTTCTCACAGATACTAAAGTCCTTCAAGACCATCATCAGCCTTCAGAGCCTCTACAGCCTAAATCCTGCTGGTTAGTCTCACCTAGACTAGACCGACTCAATCAATTTTTGAACACCGAGTCAGCCCACAGGGAAATCTAATCCATTCAATGGTTCAACTTTACTCAAGACTAATAAAGGGACACAGACCTAACTTGTCAGCCTGGGCAGACATAGGCTGGCATTCTATTCCGCAATTGTGATGTTGTAATTCTGACTTAGGTCATTGCAATTCACTTTTATGGCTGTTGCACAAAGGGGCCCTTGCAGCTACTTGTGGTAGCATGCTCAGCTACCAGAGGGCTGTATGCATCATTGCTCAACACCACCACCCTCAACAATTCAGAAACGGCCTGGTGGGTGGGTGGGAGGGTGGGTGGTTGGGGGAGCTATGCAGCTTAAAAAGTATGGGCAGGGATATGTCCATAGCTATGTCTCCTAATGTAGGATTTTGGGCATACTGTTCATCTGCTCCAGGGAAAGTAAAGTAAAACAATCCCAAGCACTATCTTATTTTTCCAGCACCAGGTATAAACACTCTAAACTGGAAGACAAAGTACCTGTTAAGCCAGATAATAACCTACCACAAAAAGCTCTCTGGCACCCTAAAGGCATAAGCCTTTATGGACTCAAGGACACACAACTCCCACCAAAGAAATGGACTGGAATCAATAGAGTGTGTGCTAAATAAAACCTATTGGTCTTTAAGGTGCCACAAGACCTGGTTTGTTGTTGTTTTTCTTGTAACAGAGTAGCAGGAACATTTCCATGGGAAATCTGGCTGGGAAGAAAGAATCTTCATAAAATCCTCTTTGGATTTCATGGATTATCAGGCCCAAACAATATGGCCAAGGACTCCAGTAACATCTAGATTGGGAATGTAGCTCTCCAGAAGTTGTCAAACTCCAGTCCTAGCCAATATAGCTAATGGTGAGGGGTTATGCAAATAGTAGGGAACTTACTGGCGGGGGCATGTAATTATGCAGTAGCTTATTTTTTAAAAAGGGATTTGCTTAGAAGCACTCACAAAGCTTCCAATGCAGAACTTTCCAACTTTGCTTCTCCAAGAGGTCTTTTATAGTTACTCATTTCTGCATTTCAGTTCCTTTTGGGACTTATGGACAGTTAGAAAAGAGCCATGGGAAACTACTTCAGTATACCACCATGGCAGCAAAGATGGAAGAATTCAATATTGCCTACTAGGGAGGAATGGTTGTTGAAATTGATTGATCTAGCAGAAAGGGACCAATTATCTGGCTTGATTAGAGAAAAGTCACTGCAGGCATTCCTAACAGACTGGAAACCCCTTATGGACTTTTTGCAGAAATTTTTTTTATTGCATTTTGAAAAAATCTTAAGAATTTTTTTTAAAAAAAGAATTCTGCACTTCAGTACTGCATTGGATCAATGTCTTCTAACTGAAATGAACACATTATTCCATATTCTTCTATCCCCCTCCAGACAAACAATCTGCACAGTGTAAAAGATGAGTAAATCTCTTGGTTTCTTCAAAAAATATCATTTAATTAACAAATTAAGAAGTTTAACATAAATCCAATGCCCATCTTTCCAGTGCCAACACAGGAATGATCTCCTTTCTGAGGGTCAACATCAATTAATCAATTTTAGATCCTAACATTTCAAGGTCAGACTATAAATGAGAAGAAGAGGCCATTTTCTTTCGTCGTTCTCTGCAACTAGCTACAACCATGTAAGGCTTTCCAGATGTAACTGGACTGCAATTTACATCATCCTTCACCAAGTATTGTGCTGGCTAGGGCTGGTGCAAGCAGCAATCTACCATGTATTACCCAGTCATGGTCACAGAGATTATTATGTGGTCAGTGGTAGCAGGATAATCATAGAAGAACTATGGATCACAGTGTTTGAGCTGTGGAAATATCTGCAGCAGGTGATTCCAGCAAGCAGATGTGCAATATTAAAAGTGTTGGAGGAAGGAGACTGGTCTGTACAAACAGCAGAAGTCATTCCTTCTCTGCTGCATGTATAAATGGCCAATATTCACTCACATCACAAAGGGATCACAATCTCTGTCAAGTCAATCAATAGCACAGTAAACTGGGAGGTACTCCTGCACAAGCTGCATTGAAATGAACAGGAGCTGCACTAGGGCAGTGTTTGTGCCACAGATCCCCCCATGCCTTTCACCCAAGGTTGATCTCCTGCTGATTTTTGCATTTCTTACGTTTCCCCAAATTTCTCACATCCTCTGATTCCTTCTCATCACATTTGTGGCTGGGAATGGAGCTCTGCTTTTTGTACGAAATCCTCCTTGTGGGTCCCATCACAGTATGGAGGGTTCTTGGTGCATTTGCAGCCACACAGCCAGACTTCTTTTGTTTCCTCAGCTTTGAATCTCAGGGGAGAAATTTTGGGTGCCTTCTTTCTATGGGATCCATCACAGAAGGGCTGTCAGATGCAAAACAGAACCACAGGTTTTTTTCTCCCAAACCCACAGAAAGATCACAACAGGGCTTCCGCTCTGCCCCCAGCACTGCTAGCACATTTCATGTACAATTTTTGCAGAGATTGGAAAAGTAGCACCTTCTGACTACACTTCTTAGAATGCAGCACAGCCAGTCCTGAGGATTCTGGGAGCTCTAATTCAAAAACTGTAACTTTTCTGAATTTTACTATTTTGGTTGAAATACAGTAGGGTTCTAGCATAGTAAATAGGCCTCTGTTGAACCCTTGATTAGCAAGTTTCTTTGACAAGAGTAGCATCACTTTTGGAATTGTGTCTTTGTTAAGAGTTCTTAACAGGAGACATTTTGCCCTCCAGATGTTTGGATTGCAATTCTCACAGTCAATAACCATGGACCCTGCTGAGGGAGGGTGTGTACTCAGGGAAACTATAGGCTAAACCAATGCTTCTTTAACTCAAGTCTTCAAGATGTTTTGGACTTCAATTCCTAGAAGCTCTATCTAGAATAACAATGACAGCAATTCTGGGATTTAAACTCAAAAAAAAAAAAACCTGGAGAACCAAGTTTGAGAAGCAATGAGCACAATCATCTAGAGGGGAACTACTGGAGTTCCACAGCCTGTTCTATAGCAAGGATGGGAATCAAGGGGCTCTTTGTATGTTGTTGGATGGCAAGTAGCACCAGCCTTAGGTAGCACAGCCAGTGATGAGGAATGCTGGAAGTTGTAGTCCAACAACATATCGAAGGACACACAATTCCCATCCCTGCTCCAAAACCTCATACATCTGAGAAACAGTATTCTCTTTGGTACAAACCACCATCAACTTTACATGCTGCAGTATCACATCTCCTGCTCATACTCAGCCAGTCAGGAGATGGATGCAATACTGGAATGGACCTACTTTCAACTTTGTTAAAAGAAGGGCTTTAACAAAGGTGGTTCTTACTACCTACTAGAAAAAGGGAATATAGAGAAAATTGAGAGGGAGGCTGGAAGATTACCTGCTTTTGGCTGTGGCCACAGGCACACCAAGCATAACCCTTCCGTTCTTTTAAGGCCACTTGAAAGGGTTGCTTGGCTGAAATCACGGGTTGAGTTGAAGATGCTGAACAGTTCCTTATCTGCAATATCGTTTTTGGGAGAGGGGAGAGAAAGGAAAAAGCATTATTAAAGGGAAAACAATCAGTCTACTTCATTGCCAGGTCTACTACATAACTCAAAATTATGGACAGGGAGACAGCATATCTAGTTTTAAATCCAATAGTTTACAACCTAACAGAACAGACCCGCTGACTCAACCATGACTTGGTAATTCAATACTTAAGTAAGTTCCACCGATTCAACTGGCCTACTCAAGCTGGACTGAGATCCTATCCTACTACATTAGAACTAGTGTTGCCAGTCAAGACTATCCCAGATGCTGAGACTTCCAGGCCAAAACCTGAGAATTACAGACAGAAAGTGGGCCCCAGTGATGTTACTAGGATGATGTTAGGAGAGGAAGCTCCTGATTATGACATTAAGCATAATACATTAAGCATTAACCATAGTTGCATGAAGTATGCCATTTAAATATAAGAAAAAAACACAAGTCTAAATATACATATATTTTTCAAGGCTGTGCTCTCACCCTTAGATTCTTCTCCCTCTCCCTGAGAACTAGAGACTCAGGCCCAGGCCCTAAGATCTGGCAGCATTACTCACAACCCCTAGGCGCTTTGCAGTAGATTAGGGTAAAGAACCTTTGGCCCTGTAGATGTTTTGAACTAGATCTCACAGTCTCTTACCACTGGTTATGCTACTGGGAGTTGTAGGTCAAAGCCATCTAACTGCCTTAGATAGTTCACTTACAGACCCCTCATTTTGGTCAAGGTGAGGAGCCCAATTTCCATTTGCAGACACAACTTGGGGCAGAAACCACATTCAGAAATGTGTATTCATCCACCTGGCTTTTGGCATGTAGAACCCACGGTGTCTGACAGATGATGATGTTCTGGATCTTTCACTCTAACAGAAAGGCCAGATCTTGTCTTACCCGGTGCAGAGCCTAGAAAAGTTATATTGCACAACATAACTTCTGGAATCCTCCAGCAAGTATCGCCACTGGTACTTGGGGGATTCTGAGAGCTATCATCCAAAAAGCATTGTTTCCAAACTTTGGTCTTGTGGCACCTAACTTGGCTCATTTCCCTAAACCATAAAAATGCTTTATTCAGTAGACCGTTGCCCTTATTCAATTGGACACAGTGAAGGGAAAAGAAGATTGAACCATCAAGGCCTCAAACTGGCTTCTTCCAGTTCTTTAATATAAAGGTTAAGCCTATACATCTTTGTATTGATTTAATACCAGCCCTAAGGAACCGTGGGAATTCTTGTACAGTAATTGCTCACAGAAGTGGCTTAACAATTTTTAGTGCTCAACCCCCCCTGCAGGTGGAAACTACAATTCCCGAGATGTTTAGACTGAGTTTGGGGAATGCTTGGTGCTACAAATAGTTTGGAATTTAACTCCACTCAGCATGGACCTTGACAAAGGATTACAGGAGTTGTAGTCCAAGACATCTGGAAGGCCAAAGGTTTCTGACCATGGGATGAAACTTGTAGTATATACAGCATCGATTGTACAGCCCTCCCCCCACAACATCCATCTGGACTCTTGAGGTTAGATTTCTTGAGCATGATTTAGGAGTGTAGACATATGGGCCATTTCTGCACTATACTATTACAGTGTTATTATCCCACTTTCAACATCCTGGGGAATTCTGGGGTTTGTAGTTTACTGAGGTCCAAGAGGTCCCTGGCTAAGGATTCTAAACACCCTGCCCTAAACTGCAAACCCCAGGATTCCTATACGATGTTGAAAGTGGAATAATAGCACTATGGCCATTGCCGCACTAGCCTGTTATAGCGCGATGATTCCACTTTCAACCTCCTCTGGAATCCTGGGGTTTGCAGTTTCGGAGGGGCCTCCGGCCCCTCCCGAAACTGCAAACCCCAGGATTCCAGAGGAGGTTGAAAGTGGAATCATGCGCTATAACAGGCTAGTGCGGAAATGTAATATAACAGTGTAGTGCTGAAATGGCCATGGACTCCTCATGAACAGTAGTTTATTCACAATCAGCTGTGCAAGCCTATGCATTTTTTACTCGGAAGTAAATCCCCCCCCCAGTTCCATGGGACTAAAACCTTGCACAGGACTGCAAACGGAGGAAATCAGAATAAAAGTCGCTTCTACTTAGGATCCCCCCCGCCCCGAAAGGCACACCATTAGCAATCGATCCTGGGCAAATACCCGTGCAAAGCCCTCCTTTCCTTCCAAGGTCGCCACCTAGGAGAAGAGGCTGCTCGGGGCCCTTCGCCCACCCGCGAGTCCCGGGCGCTTACCTGCAAGGAAACGGCCCGGCCGAAGGACCCGGCCGCCGAGGCCAGGAGAGCGCCGCCGGCCCGCAGCACAGCCGACATGCTTGGCGAGCTCGGGAGGCTCCTCCCCTCGCCGGGGTCACCCTCTTCGCCCCAGCCCTGCCAGGAGGCGGAGGAGGTTCATTGGGCCCGGGGAGGGCGGAGGGTTGGCAGCCAGAGCTGGGAGTCCGCGGAGGAGGGTTATGGTGGTTGGGGACCAGCCAACTTCTATTTATGGCCACCGTCTGAATGAGAGCAGTCCCAGAGACTCCGGTCGTCAATAGCCCTGCTTAGGTCTTGCAAAGGGAGGGCGCATGTGACTTTATTTTTTTTTTGCATCCATCTCTATAGTGTGGCTTTCCCCTTTTTCTACTGCGTTTCATTTTCTTGACCACTAAGGTCTATACTGGACGTTGCTCGGATTTTATTTTCTCATAGGTGATACTTGCTAGAAAGATTTGAGATCCTGTGTCTCTAATTCCCCAAACTGTCTTGTCCAGTACAGGTAACTATTCTCCATATTCCCCAGTCCAATTCAGGGTTACTAACATGCAGAGATTGGGTTCCTGAGAGAATACACTGGCCTCCTCCTCCTTGCTGCTAGGCCTCATCTCCATAGCAACTGTCCAGGTCCAAGAGCTCTCTGGCTGAGAATTCTAAAGGCCCCTCTCTAAACTGCAAACCTCAGGATTCTTTAGAATCTACTTAGGCCGCCAGTTATATGAGGTCTTTGTCTGACACGGCCAATCATATGAGGTCTTTGCCTCATATTAGAATCATATAGAATCATAGAAATTCAGAGTTGGAAGAGACCACACAGGCCATCCAGTCCAACCCCCTGCCATGCAGGAAGACCCTCAAATCAATCCCGACAGATGGCCATCCAGCCTCCTAAGCAAACAGGGTAATGCACATTTATGAATCAGTCTTGATGGAACTTGATATTTAGACAGGTTGACACACTAAATATTTTAGATTATATATATATAATATCATATATTAGATTATAGGAGGGACCCTTTTTTTAAGTGCTGGGCCTTTTCATTGTTCCAAGAAAGCAAAGACAAATGGGAAAAAGGAGGAGGATAAGATGTGTGTGTCTGTGAGTAACAGAGAGACTGATGGGGGATTGCTTTCTTCCAAGTCCCCTGCAGTTTTTGCAGCTGCAAAATAAGATTGCCCTTAAGGACAAAACGAGACAAAGATGTATTATTTTTGGTGCAAAGTGCTTTGAATGCACCCAAGTATTCAGATCACATAGTCTGTTGAAGAGGTTAGTTGTCATTGTCGTTCATGCTTTCAAAGGATGTTGGGTAGAGTTTTTTTTCTGCTACAAAAGGGTGATTGGTTTTCTTTGACCATTTCCACACTACACTGTTAAGAGTGCTAGTATTCCATTTTCAACATCCTATGGAATTCTGGGGTTTGCAGTTTAGGGAAAGGTGTTTAGAATTCTCAGCCAGAGAGCTCTTGGGCCTCAGTAGACCAGAAACCCCAGAATTCCACAGGATGTTGAAAGTGGAATAATAGCACTATGGCAGTGTAATGAAGAAATGGCCTTTGACATAAATATACTCATTTCATTGTTTTCCCTACAGTAGCTCATAAAACTTGGGAGAGGTGGCTGACACTGTCATTGACCTCATTCAAAATTTCTTGCTCATGTTTACTGTACATTCTGCTTCTAAACGTTTTTTCCTCTCATCAGTTGTTCCCATTTTCTTGGAAGAAACATAAAGAGATGCCTTATACGTATCTTTGGCCATCTCCACACTAGCCTGTTATAACGTGATGATTCCACTTTCAACATCCTCTGGAATCCTGGGGTTTGCAGTTTCGGGAGGGGCCACCCGGCCCCTCCCGAAACTGCAAACCCCAGGATTCCAGAGGATGTTGAAAGTGGAATCATCGTGCTATAACAGGCTAGTGCAGTTTGTTTCCTGGCTGGGTTCCTTTGAAAGTTGAGTGACAGGCAGAAATTAAATGGGTGAAGACATGCAGCTGCAGCTGTGGGGAAAAAATCTAATCCATTGCCCTCTGTCACATAGCTGATAAAGATGCATATGCAAGGAAAAAGAAAACAGAGGAGAGAGACACACACACAGAAGGTACAGCCTTACAGACCGTATCAGCTTTCATCCGGGTGATGATGTGGCTAATGAAAACCACTAATGCTCAAGCCATGCGCTCACCCCTTAACTGTTAAAGCACAACAATCCTGATAGCCCGATTGAGGAAATATTGTGTTAAAACTTAGCACAATCCCTTTTCAATCTTGCTGTTCAGGTTTGCTGCTTTCTTTTCCTGGCAGCAGGGCAAGAGTGAACCAAGACCAGCTGCTTCCCTCTTGGGAAGCCTCAGCTTACATTTCTTCCAGTTTTACATCTGGTAAAACTGGCCTGGAAACTGTGTTGCCTTCCAGATGATGTTGGACAGCAATGTCCATCATCTGTCATCATTGACAGTGCTGGCGAGGGTTCATGGGAGTTGCAGTCTGTAGTAGGAGAATCATATATTCCTCAGCTCTTTGTTAATAGTGCAGGAGTCTTGCAAGGAAAAAAAATGTGGCAATATCATCTGTGTAACTTTTCCTCCAAAGTCAGGTTTCCAGATTGTGGCCTCAGTAGTCTGTGGAACAGTCAAGAATTTTATCTGAGACCTCAATTTAATTTTCTAAACATGGAAACAGATTGATAATCCAGCGGTGGTCAAAACAAACCGGCTAACAAGGCCTTGGCTTTGGGCATGTGGTTTTCATAATATGGGGCTGATGTATTCAACTTATTTTCCCATTTATAAATAATCATTTAAAGGAGCTTTCCTCAGTGGCCTACCCACTGGGTTTTTTTGAGCAGGGGGCACAGATTTAGTCCTGCTGCTTCCACTGCAGTTGCTGCAGGCTATTTTATTTTAACTTTAATAAAGTCTCCAGCAACTTTCACATGGTCCACAATGGAGGGAAAGAGGACAATTGATTTGATGTCTTGGTCCTGGTGGAAAAACCGTCACACTTCAGCCACTTTGACCTTGGACTTCTGGTACTCATCCCTGGTGAATCATTGCCCTCACTTTTGCATTCACAATCATTCCCTAGAAATTGGATGCAGGATCAGTAGATTTGCTGCGAGAATTTCCATTTTCTTCCAATATATTACTTTGGTGTAGTGGTCAGAGCATTAGACTATGGCCCTGCAGGCCAGGCTTTGATTCTCTGCTCAGCCATGGAAACCCGCTGGGTGACTTTGGCCACATCGCACGCTCTCAGCCTCAGAAAAACTTTATCATAATTTTACCTTAGGGTCATCATAAGTCAGAAACGACTTTAAGGCACACAGCAACAATGATTGTAAAAAATAAAAGATTGAAATAACTTCCTGGTTGTTAAAATACAGCTGTGATACAAAGATATTCTGCATTATACATGACAGATATGAAACAAGGGGGAGTTAGTGAAGGCAGATGGTGGGGAAGAAGAAGGAAAAATAATAAGCAGCAGTTGTCCTCTGTGACTTTCTCACTGTTTTAGCTCCCATAGTGGATTTTCTCAATGGAAAAAAAAACTGTTGAGATGTTTGATACTTCTTAATTCATACTTTCCATAAGTGGGAAGTGTCTGTTACAGTGCTCTCAAAGAAATGTGATACATTCTCAGAAGCCCATTTGGCACAGTTGACCCCCCCCCAATTCCGGATTTAAAACAGAAAATGGTAGAGGGAAAAGCAAATACGCTTGTTTTGCTTTAGTACCATTAAGTGCCACAATTTCTTTCTTCCAACAGAGCTAAGCTAAGTAATAATGGAAAATGTATCCATATTCAAATATTGGCTAACATTTCAGTGTTGAAACTTCATAAAACATATTCATGTGTATGTGTCTTCAAGTCTCCTGTCAATTTATGGTGACCTCATGAATTTTATAGGGTTTTCTTAGGCAAGGAATACTCAAGAGGTGGGTTTGCCAGTTCCTTCCTCTGAAATATAGCCTACAACACCTGGTGTTCCTTAGTGGTCTCCCATCCAACCAGAGCTGACCCTGCATAGCTGCCAAGATTGGAATTCCATAATACATAGGGAACCTCCAGACATGTTGGGTTTTAGTTTCCAGAAGCCCCATCCAGAATGGCCAGTAGCAATGGATTCCGGGAACCAATGTGGGCTTTCAAAATAATTAACTGGTTCTGCTTTTTGAATGCGTGCGTGTTAACCAAACATTTTCAATTGTTGTATAATTCATCATTGTAGAAATGTATGTGGATGCATGCTTGCCTGCAGCAGGAGAGAGAGGAGGGATCAGGGCTGAGAGGTCTTCATATGACCCTTTTTCTCTATGTTCTCTCTTCTTCTCAATCCTTCCTCGATTGCTGCCTGTCATTCCTTTCCTGACTGCAGGCTGCCTGCAAGACAGTGATTGACTCCTTTTAATCCTCTTCCTTAGCATTATCTGATGGTGCAGAGCTGGGAAAACTTTTGGCTTGCTGCTATTTCTGTTGCCAGAGAGGGTGGCTGGGAGTGAATTAAGGCATGTGTCAGTGGGAGGGAGAAGGTGCAGCAAAACTTTTAATTTTCTGTCCCACACAAGTGGTGCAGTGAATCTGACAAATTCACTGGTTTGGGTGAATTGGTGCAAACTAGTGGAGTGACACCACTGGTGGGAACTGTAATATGTATGTGTGTGTACACACACACACACACACACATACACAGAGGACAAAATGCAGTACTTGCTATACCAGATCACACTGAGCTGCCCTTTCCTTAGTTGTTGAGTGAGCAGTTAAACCTCAAATACATCAGGTGTTATATATACATGTATATGAGATACACATTATTTGAAGTTTAAACAAAATGTGAAAATTGTCCCAGGAACTTACAGTGTTAGACTTTAAGTGGGGTTAAGGATATGGCTGAATGTTTGCCCATGAAAAAAAAATACCTATCACAAAAGAGCCAGGGCAAGTGTTGGACTAGGACTCTAGCAAAGCAGAGTATCCTCAGCCATGGAGACTTACTGGGTAATCTTTGCCAAGTCACACACTCTCCACCTAAGTGGAAAGTAATGGCAAGTTTGCTTAGAATAAATCTTGCTGAGAAACCTCTAAGGCACATGAGTCACTGTCAACTGGAAGGCACAGAACAACAAAGCACAATAGGAAAAGAGATTGCACTAGGATTTGTCTAATGTTCTTATTTTTAAAAATGTACAGAGAAGCAAGAGAGCCAGTGTGGTGTGGTGGTTTGAACACTGGACTACAGTTTGGAAGACCAGAATTCAGATTCCCTCTCAGGCATGGAAACCCACTGGGTGACCTTAGGCAAGTCTCACTCTCTCAACCTCAGAGGAAGGCAAAGGCAAACCCCTTCTGAATAAATCTTGCCAAGAAAACTCTGTGGTAGGTTCCCCTTAGGGTCACCATAAGTCAGAAACAACTTGACACACAATAAAAACAGTGTGCCCAAAAACAGTGTGCCAAGGACAAACAGGTTTTCTCCCAGGCAGACAAATGAAGAATATTAGAACTTTACGCAATGCAATTGAATGTTATGGAGAAAAAAAACAGGAAAGAAGGTAGCAATTATATCATTGGATGCAGAAAAAGCTTTTGACAATGTTTCCTGGGATTTTATGCATTATATCTTAAAAGAATATCGCCTGGGAGAAACTTTTTGTGAATGGATGAAGAGGATATATCAAGATCAATCAGCAAAATTAATAATAAATGGAGATAAAATGTTGAGTTTTGAAATGAAGAAGGGGGTATGGCAAAGGTGCCCATTATCACCGCTACTATTTATAGTAGTATCAGAGATATTATTGATAGCAATAAATGGAGATTCACAGTTAAAAGGTTTAAAAATTAAGAAGAAGGAAATAAGATATAAAGCTTTTGCTGATGATGTAATAATATTTTTTGGGGAACCACAAGAATTTATACAGAGGTTGTTAGATACTTTGTAAAAATATGGGAAAACAGCAGGATATGAGATAAATAGAGAAAAGACGAAGATGATGACTTTAAATATAACAAAAAAGGAACAAGCGGATCTGGAGAAGAGATCTGGATATCAAATTACAAAAGGAATAAAATATTTAGAAATAGTAATTACAAACAAAAATCAAGAATTATTCAATAATAATTATATGAAGACATGGAAGGAGATTCAAAGTAAAATGGAAGCACATGAACTTGTCTCTCCTAGGAAGGATAAATGCTTTTAAAATGTCTTTATTACCTAAGCTAATGTTTCTTTTTCAAAATTTACCAATAATAGAGAGAGAAAACATTTTTAAGGACTGGGAGAAAGAGCTGCGGAAATGTATTTGGCAGGGAAAGAAACCAAGAATAAGATTTAAAACTTTACAAGATGCAAAGGAAAGAGGACGTTTTGATGTACCATTGTTGAAAATCTATTACCAAGCATGTTGTTTGGAAATAATAAAAGACTGGATACAGTTGGAGAATACAAAAATAAAAGAAGTGGAAGGAATAAACAATAGATTTGGCTGGCATGAATACTTATGTTATGACAAAGCAATTGTAAATAATGATTTTAATAAGCATTGTATATGAAAGACTATTTTGAAAGTGTGGATACAAATAAAACATAGATTTTATAGAAGGCTTCTGATGTGGACCTCACCGCAAGAAGCTTTTAAAATTGCTCCAACAAAACAAGGAAATCTTTTAACATATCAAGAGTTGTTAAAATGGGAAGGAGATAAACCAAGAATGTGCACAGAAGTAGAATTAAAAGAGTTATGGCATGAATTTAACTGGTTTCCATGGAGACAATTAAGAGAGAGATTCAAGATGGATCAAAAATTGTATGGGTTTGAAAAAAATGATAATGAATTAGATGTGCTGATGAAAGGGGATTTGAAAAAGGGAATCTCTAGATTTTATAAAATATTGTTGCAAAGAGAAATGGAACCAGAGATGATAAAAGATAATATGATTAAATGGGCGCAAAGTAGTGGACACTCAATTGAGTTGGATACGTGGGTGAAATCATGGAAAATAGATATAAAATTTACACCAAGTTTGAATTTAAGGGGAAAAAAAATTAAAATATTACATAGATGGTACATGTCACCTGTAAGGGTGAAAAAAAAACAACAAAAAATGGGAATGGAAAATGTTGGAAATGTGGTGAGAAAGAGGTGTCCTTCTTTCATATGTGGTGGACTTGTAAGGTTGCAAAAAAATTTTGGAAGGAAATACATGATGAAATTCAGAGAATGTATAATTTAAACTTGGAAATGAATCCAGAATTTTATTTGTTGAATATGTTAGGCTAACAAAGAGAAATAAGATCTCACCAGAAAACATTTGTTATATGTTATAACTGCGGCAAGAATGACATATGCGCAATACTGGAAAGAAGGAAATTATATTGATATAAAAGAATGGAAATTAAAAGTTCTGGATATGGTAGAGATAGAAAGGTTGGCTTTTTCACTTAAAAATAAACCAATCCAGAACTTTGAAGGAGAATGGCAAGAAGTTCTGAACTGGATAAAGGAATGAGGGAAAGAATAAGAAAGAGTGTTGGAAAAAATGGTAATGAAAATTCAAGATGTTATAGAATAAGTATAAGCTGAATGTAATAAGGTTAAAAGTAATAATGTGCTAATCTTAGAATAGAAAAAAAATGTATAAATGGGATGTAAACACAAATTCAACTGGAAAAATGATGCTCGGAAGCCGGGGGGGTGTTATTTTGAGTAAAACTTTAATAAAAATATATACAAAAAAAAACAAAAAACAAAAAGTGTGTGCCATGCAGCGTGTTGTGCAATCCCTAAATGGGCCTTTTCTACTCCTGTGTGGTAGAGGACCCTAACTGATTGTGTGTGGAAGCATACATCGGTGTCCAATCCAGTAAGTTTCTGTGGCTGAAATGCAGGGGGAGACGTTTTGCCTCAGCTTTGTTAACATCTCAATAATGAAAGCTCCCACCTAGACTGTAAGTATGCAGTCTAAATAACTAGAAATCCTACCTGCTTATGCACGCAGCAATAATGAAGAAGACTTGTGCTAAGGCAGTAAAGTAAGCCAACCCTCAGTTTTTGACTTTTAAAACAAAATCTGGAATGGCAAAGTGTCTCTGGACAGGGCAACAGTAAACAAAAGGGATTATCTTAAAAGATGTAATGAACACAATCTTTATTTTTTTAAAAATTGATTCAAAAGTCATTTAGTATTTCTAGTTGGCAAGACTGGATGTTATTAAAGAATTTGTATCTTGTTCTCCAAATAGATTTTCATCCTCCCCCAGGGCATTTTATAGTACATAAATACAGCAAAAATACAATCAATAAAAGCACGCCATCAAAATGAATGAGATTAATGTCATATAGAAACAGCACAAAACAGGTTTTGCCAGGAATTGGCTGAGCAATGTGGGGATGGGATGGGAGCTGAAATGGTGGTGGAGTAATCATCGATTACCAGGGGTGGTTGAAGATGAGGGCAAATTTTTGCACTCCTCCTTTTACTTTCCTAGTTTGTCTTTAACTTTTCTGACATGCCAAGGAGAAAGAGAAGGAAAATAACTACCAAGAGGGCACTGATTTGCACAGAATCGCATATGCAAATGTATATGTATAAATGCAAAATTAAAAAAATGTTTTTTGTAATTTAAAGAGAATTACAGTACCTCTCCCCTGAGTGTAGAAGGCTGTTACCAGATCAGCTGTGTACCTGCAGAGTCTGCTGTCCAGGTAGACAAGCAACTTCAAGGCTTCTCTCCTTCCTTACAGTTTTCATCTTTAAATCAGGCATGGTCTGGCCAGCCCTTCAAAGACAGGGCACTTTGAAATAGAGGACTCTCCTTCAGCACCCCTTAAAGTAAAGGACTTTCCACTGTAAAGAGAGAGCCCTAATTCTGTGTGTGTTTGTGGGAAACAAAAGGATTTCAGACCCAGATCTCATACAGATTCAAGTCTCTAGTTTCCTTTAATCCACTTGATATTCCAATTTTTTTTTTCAGAACGAACCACAGCAGTAAGGGTTTTCTATTGCCAGTTGGGCTGTCCCTCAGCAATTGATAGCCCTCTTCAGGACAGAGGGGCAGGTTTCAGCATCCTTTGCCCCCTTCCCCAGAACAGCTTCCCACGGATCAGGGCATTATACCTAAGACTGTAAAACTGCGTTACACTTAAAATGGAGAGGGCTTGTCTGCTGTCAAAAAGTGTAATACAGAGTGAGCAGTAGGAAAAGCTTCCTTGAGAGCATTTCACTGCCAGGGTGCCATCACTGAGAAGGACTTGTTCCACCAGGATCTAGACATAGTCATAGTAGACCTACTGAAACAAATGGGATTTAGTTATGATTAACTTAGGTGTCATTGATTTCACTGGGTCTACTCTGAATGCATCAAACGCTGGATCTAACCCAATGTATATGTACCAAAAGCAAGAAACAAATTATAGGAATGTGGAATACAGTAACTGTAATAACAATCACGTACTGCCAGACAGCTTTCAGCACAATCCTTTACACATTTACTTGTAAGTCAGTCCCATTTGATTGGATCCAGATTGTAGAGACATTGAGTCCAATGGAACTTAAGTTAATCACAATCAACCAGTTTTCTATCAGTTTCAGAGGGTTTGCTTGATGTATGAATAAAGATAGATTGAGTTCAATGAGATCTACTTCTGTGGATTGCTCTGTGCTCTTTTAAGAATTTTAATTTGCCTTTGGCTATTCTATGGATGCTGTGGACTCTGAAAAAGACAGATAAATGGGTCCTAGAGCAAATCAAGCCTGAACTCTCCCTAGAAGCCAAGATGACTAAACTGAGGCTGTTGTACTTTGGCCATATCATGAGAAGATATGACTCATCAGAAAAGATAATAATGCTTGGTAAGGTAGAAGGCAGTAGGAAGAGAACACATTACAGATGGATAGACTCAATCAGGGAAGCCACAGCCCCGAATCTGCAAGACCTGAGCTGGGCTGTTGAAGACAGGGTGACTTGGAATCTCTCATTCATAGGGCAGGATTACCATAAGTCAACTTGATAGCAGTTAACAATAACAACAAATAATAGTTACTATTTTAATTTTTCCTTCATATGGGTGTACTAAGTTTAATTGGCTGTAAACATCTTTGTCTAGTAATAGCACTTGTGTCTATCTGCAGAAAACAACTATTGTCATTGAAAAATAATTGCTTCAGTGTGAGTTCTGTGATTCTGAGTCCATGGTGTTTGATGATGAACCTTGCCAGCTTAAAATGGAGTATAGTGACTTTTGCATTATTTTTTATTTAATTTTAAAAAAACATGCCTTTGGACAATCTATTCTCTTTATTATGGCTTAAAATGGAAGCGTGGTTTTCCAGATCTTGCTGGATTGCATCTCCCATTATCTGTCACAATTTGCACATTAGCAAGGCGACATCTGGAGGGCCACATGATTCCAACCTTGACTTAATTATATGCCTATCTTTGATGCATTAAGGCCTCCAATAATTCTTCTCTTCTATTTGTTATTTTCTGATGTGAGCAATTAACAACTCCCAAGATTTTACATTTAAAAGGAGGGGGGTTGCCCCCCATCCCACCCCACCCCACCCCACCCCGCTTTGTTAAATATAGAAAAGAAGAAAAACACATTTTTTTATTATTTTCAGAAAAAGTCTTTCATATTAATATTATTTATTACAATAAAGAACAGTTAAGCAGCATGGAAAAAATATATCTTAGCTACATTAACTCAATTGCCAAAAATATACACATCTTTTCCTCTTATTTAATTAAAAATTACAACAGCCAAGAAGGGGAGGGAGTGTTAGACACAGGCAATGTACTAAAACGAAATATTAGCATCAAAAGATGGGTAAAGAGTATACCCCAGTGCAACCAAACATAGAACTTATTCGTTTTTTTAAAAAAGTTTTTTTTTTCTTAATTTTTGTTCTCTTCCTACCAAGAAAGAGATTCTGGTGCTCTGTCCCAGTGTGCTTTCAAAGCACATCCCCAGCCTGCTTTAAGCATGACTTTTTATTCTGGATCTTCAATCCCATGCTAGGATTATGATGGTTAGAATTCCAAGTTTGTTTTCTGGGACGTTGTTTCTAACATCAAAGTTTCCCAGATAGTTATTTCAGGTGGGGAAAGGTGCAGAATGGACAATCAGAATGATCAAAGATCAGTTGGAGCGCTGGCTGCTGTGGCCTCACATATCAGTGGGGTAATGAATCAATTTCAGGTTTTGGCTGGCTTTAAAGGAGCTATCCAAGATGCCTTGACCATTCTGGAATAGGATGCAGCACACAGGACAACTTTAAAGCCAGAGTTAAAACCTGGAGTGGATCTGCTGCCCTACTGACATGGGAGCCACCAACCACTACTGGTTTGAAGCACTTTCCCTATGTGGAAAGGCTATAGAATTTTTTAAACAGAAGATATGAACACAGAGATGGAAAAAGTCTCAACTCTCATTTAGCCCCAATGCCTCCTCATGCAAACTATCTGCCACTACATCATCCACAATAGGTGGCCATCCAGCCCCTGCTTAAAAACCACCACCATCTTCTGAGGCAACCTGTGCCACTGTTGAATGGATTGTATCATATGTTCTTCCTAATGTTTAGTTCTAAATCCTTTCTCTTGTACTTGGAACTCACTTCTTTGGGTCTTATCCTCTGGTGCTTCAGAAAACAACATGGTACCATTGTTTTATGTCCTTTTCCATAGGTAGCAAAGTGCCTTATGCCAGCTGTGTGAGAATAACCCTGAATATCAGCTGGTGGGAGGACAGTGACTTTGCACCCTGCTTGTCAGCTTCTGAGGATCAACTGACAGGCCACTGGGAAGCAAGATGCTAAAATGGATAGCCCTTGGGTCTGATCCAATAGGGTGGTTATGTTGTTGCACTCTTGAGTGTTAACATTCTGTAGGCTTGATCCAACCGTGCAGTCAATGGCCCATCCATGGGGCAAGATGAGGCAGTGCAGTTTGGGTGTGCTATTACAGAAGGAAGTATGACTGACCCATGCAGACACAATGTCCCAGAATGTTTTCCTGCAGAGGAAAGAGGACAGCTTCCTCTTTCATATTGATCCAGTTTGATTAGCTGAACTGAGCCCCATTATTACAGATTACTATACTCTTATCATCAGTAGCCAGCATCCTGTTGGGCAGTTACGTCACTATAAACTGACCTAGGACCATGTAAAGTTGAATTGTGCCATTGTACAAGATTTGTATTCTCAGAAGGGGAGTGGAGACATAGCTATGTCATTGGGAGCACTGCACAAGCAGAGCTACAACAGGACACTGCATTGATGCATGTTGTCTCAATTCACTCAAAGGTTTGTGCATTGTATAAGAGGCATAGCTATGTCTTTATAAAGATTACGCACTGTAACCTCTGATGCAAAATTTAGACCAATATCTTTATTCAAACCCAGCTCTTTCCTGCAGACTCCAGTAGTCTGTTGACTAGATGGACACAGGTGCAATTGTGACCCTGTATTTGACCATGTGCATTTTTTTAAAAAAAAAAACATGCTTCAATAAAAGAATCCTTATCAATCCATTTTACAGAAAGATTGAAACAAATAGAGCATGCAACCTTGATGGAATGAAAGCATCCATTGGTTGGCAGCCACATTTGCTGGGGAGTTTCAGGGGATGGTCAGATCTTCTTGACCCCAAGGAAGACAACTGAACTAGACCCTTCTCCTTCCAATAATCAATTAGTGCCATGATCCAGTAGAACGTTGCCTGGTGGCCAGGCCATCAAAATATTCTATTTTTGACCTGGTTGATTTCAATGGACAGTTGAAAAGGAGAACATTCAGGCATATTATGCCCCATGAGTCACATCTGGCTCATGCCTTGATGGCACCCAAAGCTTACTGCTGTGTTTTGCCTCATGATAGGACTGCATATGGACCACTGTCTTTAATAAGAGGAGGTGGGCAGGTGGATTTCAGCATCGGATAGCACCACTGGAAGGGCCGCTGACCAAACTTAACCTAACCATTCTAAAGTAAAGATAAAATACAGATCTCAGTTGATCCTTGTCAATAGAAAGTAATAAACAGACCAGCCTTTAGGAACACATTGCAGCTGAAACAGACTGGCTGGGAAAAGGAAAACAGCTGATACTTTGAATATGTAGAAGGTACTTTTGCATGATCTCAGAAACAAAAATGACTCCCCCCATCTGCTTTTTCTTTTCTTTCACTTCTACATCTTCCTCTACTGAGTTTGTGAAAGGAGTACTGTAATTTTAAATCTGTTCTAATCTAAATGATTGTTAAAACCTAAAGTTTTTAAAAAATATTTTGGACTACAGCTCTCAGAATCCCCCAGCTAGTATGATCAGTGGAAATTTTGGAACCTATAGTCCAAAAATAAATTTTCTGAGCTCTAGTGAAGCCAGTGAGCACTCTTCAGCCTAATGCCCAGGTGTTACCATCACTTCCAAGATATATCAGTTCCCTACAAACCAATGATTTGGCTGAGCATGATTCTGCAACCTCCAGAGGTTATGAAAGAAAACACAACTGGAACACAGCTATTGCTCTTTCCACAACCAAATAATATTAATGGACTTTGGAAGGAGAAGTCAGTCTGTGGAGTGAGTGTGGAACTGCCATATTCAAAGCCCTTTCTAAATTCTTTTGGCAGATACACTGATCAGATCAGCAAGCTAACTGCCTATTTGATTTCCTCCTAAGCTTCAGATGAAATGGTTGTATCTCTGACTGGCTGCCCCATCTCTTTTTTCTTAGTATGAGCTTATTGCAAGTTTACGTAACCTACAGTGTGTCCATATTATACTTGCAGCCATTTAATATCACTTTAACTGTCATGGCTCCTAGGATCTATAGTTGGGTAATATACTTGGAAGTCTTTATTAGAGAGCTCTAACCCACATCCCAAACTATAATTCTTAAGGGCCTTTCCGCACTACAATGTTACAATGCTATTATTCCAGTTTCAACATCCTGTGGAATTCTGGGGTTTGTAGTTTACTGAGGCCAAAGAGCTCTCTGGCTACGAATTCTAAATGCCCCTCCCTAAACTGCAAACCCCGGGATTCCATAGGATGTTCAAAGTGGAATAATAGCACTATAACAGTGTAACGCAGAAAGGCCCTTAGACACACCAAGAAAAGGGACTGAATTAAATTAGTTTAATTCTGTGATATAAACAGCCTTCTAATATTACCTTGGTGCCTCTAAAAAACCTTGAAAACAATTTTAATAGGAAGCAGGACACCATCCTATCATAAACCATCACCCACCCAGCCAATCAGCATAGCCCACAGATGGAATTAACTCCACAATACCTCTTCTGCCAAGCTTGATGCTGAAGAAAAGGCTGTACATATAAACAAAAATGTTGCCAAGTGCAAGTCCACAAAGGTTTCACTGGTCTCAGGGGCACAGCCCCCAGTTCTATTTCTGCTACAGACCCCAATTCTATTTCTGCTAGATTGGGTAACGAGTAAGAAGCACTAATGATCTTTCCCCCCGCCTTCACAAAGAGTCTTGAGTCTCCCTGGGTCCTTTCACCCTACACAATTATGATGTATGGCAACATGCATCATCCTAGAGTTCATAGTTTGGTGAAGGATTAGAGCTCTCTGACTGAGAAATCTAAACACCCCTCCCTAAACTACAAATCCTAGGATCCCATAGGATAGAGCCATGGCAGATAAAGTTGAATCATAGCACTATAGTTGTGTAGTATGAAAGGGTTCCAAGTCTAGGTTCTGAGATTCACAAGGTACCAGCCATACATTTTTCAAGTTTGTTGTCTTAGGCCAAAGTGCTAGAAACCTGCTTTGCTAACACATAGGAACAGACGTAAAGAACAGTGGCTGCTTGCATGACTGCAGATCTAAGGAAGATCAGCTAAATCAGGTATGTGCTCCCACGTGGGGAACTCAATGCCTGGCCTCGAATGCACTGAACCTTTCCATTCAAGTGTTTGCATCTATTATTACTGATCCAGAGCTTGGGAAAGTTGCTTTTATGGATTAGGAAGCCCAGAATCCCTTGGTCAGTCACTGGCCATGTGTGGTTATGGTCTTTCCTGTATTTTATACCTTGGAGTTCACTGCATGTGCAGCATGGCTTCTAGTGCTCATATGAGCATCACTGAATGTGTGCCAGAACAAAACCGGGATCACAGAATCGTAGACCACAGGTCCCTTGAGTCTTATCTGTTGCCTCAAAAGTGTTGGAAGGCAACACTTGTATAAAATGATCAATGAAAGGGAATTCTAGAGACCATCCCTGCCCTTCTGTTTCATCAGTTT
This sequence comes from Ctenosaura bakeri, assembly GCA_948474755.1. NCBI lineage: Eukaryota > Metazoa > Chordata > Lepidosauria > Squamata > Iguanidae > Ctenosaura > Ctenosaura bakeri. The sequence goes on from CAOLHI010000619.1 coordinate 348,247, forward strand.
CTTTCTGTGATCTATGTATTCAAGCTTTTCACTTCCTCCGTGCCTGCAAAGGTCACTTCTGCCTTCTTCCAAAAGTTAGTTAGTCCTGTGTCTCATTTTGTCTGGAAAGGGAACATCCATGAGGCTCCCACCTCAGGATGGCTTATAAGCACCAATGACAACCACCCTTTAGGGGCTGAAATTTAGGTAATCCTCTTTTCTCCATCTCCTTTCTTATCCCAAGATGGATTTCCTGAAACTATAAAAATTATGTTTTCCTTTTTAACCTTACAAGAGCATCCTGAGTATCTTCTCCTGTTTTCTACCACAAGCTCATATTGCACTGGCTACACTGCATTCTTGACATAGATACCAAATATTCTTACAAAAAGTAGGGTCACCCATTCCTTAATCTTCAGATCAGCCCACGCAAATCCAGATTAAGATATTTTTCAAGATGCATTGATACTGCTCCATTCCTGTGCAACTTGCAGCTCATCATTTTGTGGGATGGTTTGCAAAGCACCACCAATGGCAATCCTGTGCCTTTGCACCACTCCTTCTGTCTAATTCTTTTTTTTTTAAATCTGTTAAGGAAGAAAAGGCAGACTAGTTGCACAACGACTTGACTGGTACTGGGGGATTCACTAGGAAGCACTCATTGACAGCTAGACAAGGTCCATCAAAACAGCAAAGGACAAAAATTGAACTGGAACGGTGCTGAAGCACTGGTCTGAGTGCTTGAGAAAGGTTGCGTGCTATCAGAACCATAAGTGCATCCTATTGGTGGCAGTTTCTGACTGTCAGGTTTGTTAATGCCAAAGCTAAAGAGAAGGGAGAATGTCAAGCATGGTTCCAATTCTTAGCTGCATTTTATTCTCTGCAGGAGCTGCCATGAATGAAAAGAAGGGAAGCTTTCTAGATTCCATTTGGAACCGTTGCTGCTCTTGTCAGTTTCCAGTAGCTTTCTGTTAAAACAAAATCTTACACCCGCACCCACACATACACACCTCAAAACTAAATCACACACTCACACACAAAATCTGAAGCCAAACACATTGGTGTGGATGAATTAAGACAAAAAGATCAAACCCTTTAAAACTGCTTCAGTTTTTCCCCTCTTTTTTCCCCCTAACATCCAGCAGGGATTTTTTTCATTTGATTTTAAAAAAGGAAGGACAGAAGAAAGAAAACCAAAACCACACCAGGGGGTGGGGAGTGGAGAAGATTTTAAACAGCAGTGGTCATACTTGGAGTCATCTGCACATGCTCACCACCAGCATTTGAAAATAGTGCAAATTGGAAGAGGTGGTGGAGATGTGCCCAAAATGACTGAAGGCAGGAAAGCTTTTAAAGTCTGTAGGTGTTTTATTTTTTCCCAGTCACCTGGAGTCTTGCCCCCTTGAAAGATCTGTATTTATCCAGCAAAGATAGGGCTAGCTGAGGTTGCTCAGAACAACTGACCATGATCCCCATTTCACCTCATCTTAGCATCCTTCAGAAAATTGCTTTAAGGGCGAAGGGAACAGGTGCCTTTGCTGCAGGCATCTGGTTACCACACAGAGGCAAATGAGGTCTTAACAATGGTGGGAAGACCAATGTTCTCCTCAGCTATGACCTGACTGAGCCTAGGCCTGGTGATAGGGATGGAAGATGTTTTTTACCTGAATGGAGCTAACTGGAGAGGGAAGGAGTAACTCCTGCCCTTAGATAATGTCTTGGTCCTGCCTCTTTGGTGTCGGCTTTGGAGTGACTGGTCAAGCAGGAAAACATCTTTTTAAGTGGCTAGAGCGTTCACTGCAAAGGTGAACATAGATAATTTGAGTGCTTCCAGACAAGGCTTTTATCGTGCAATTGCCCTTCCTAAAGCACAGGGGGTGGGGGTAGGCAGACGGAGGTTCAGACATCAGCATCTTCCATTGGTAGTCTTCCTATGTTGTCTCATCAGTTTGTCTTCCCACAAAAAGCATGTTGACGAGGGAATGACAGAATAGCTGCCCTGAGCCCTTTGGGCTGGTAGTGAGAGGAGCCGTCCACCAGGAAGCACTCTTTGTAATGGCCCTCTTAATCTACACCCCTGCTCCACATACAGAAAAGCTTCCGAAGGAGAGGAAAAGAGGCATCTTATTCAAGCGGGAAAGGGCCATTTTCAAGATCAAGACTGGCAGAGGTTTGGGAGAACCAAGGTAACTGTTCTTGGCTATGCTGGGTTTTCTCCCACCAGAATGACTCCTTAGCAAGAGTCAACAAAGCCATATCCATTGGCCCATTTGTTTCCTCATGGGAGTGAAACTCTTGTTGCAGGACATGTGGATTTCTCCATGTCTCTCTCCAAAGAAGGGCTTCCCAACTTCACCCTGATATGTGCTGGAGACCTCACTGGCTCCACATTGTCCCATTTCACTGTGACTGCACCCTCTTGCTGCCAGACAACTCGATGGATTTCTTAACCTTGGTGTGAAATGTCCTCTTCTGCAGAGATAACATTGAAACCAGGATGGCATGGCCATAGTCCAGCTTGTACCTCCTATCTTTGCAGGGGGCATCTCTTAGCAGACTGCCTCCCCACTTCCCCCTGAAGTGCAACTTGTCATGAAATAAGTGCAGCACAGCAGATATAGCCAGCAAGGGAGAAGAATGTTCGCTCCACCTGACTCCTTCAGAAGGAGGGTAGAGCAACAGGTTCAGAACCAAGGAACGTAGACTCCTGATGTACCTCTGCTTGTTGTTGTCCTGCCCTGCAGCAAAGACGACTTTCTTGGAAGTCTGACATCATGCAGTTGTTCTACATTTTGGCATCCATGGCTCAGGGAAGAGATTTTCCTATGCAGAGAACAGCTGGTGTCGCCCAAGTTAGCCCTTGTCCTGAACCGGGGCACCTCCCTTTTCATTCATGCTCTAGAGAGAGTAAGAAGCATAGAATGGAGTTACAATTGGCCCTCCACTTTTGCAAGTTTGACTTTCACAGATATAATTATTTGAGAGTTTCTTTACCCTCTGCCCCCGCACCTCAGGTGCTTCTTTTCCAGGGCAATCTTTCCTCTTGGCAGCTCCAATCAGGCTGCACAGCCCTTTTAAAACCCGTCTCTGGTCCTCCTCTTCCTCTTCCACCAGCAACTACCTGGCCAGCTAAGGACAGCTTGCACCCTGATTTTTCAGCACCACAAACACTCTCCCAATGCCTCCCACACCCAAGGAGGGAGATGGGTGAGAGAGAGGAAGTATAGGGCCACCATGCCGACTCACCCACTCTTCCCTCTCCTTTCTCTGACCTGGTTTGGACCCTGGGTGTTCTCACTGTGCCTTGACCATATTGATATTTGTGATTTCTCCACTTTTGTGGGAGTCCTGCACCTTTAACCCTAGAAAATATGGAAGGCTGACCATATATCAACAATCAAAAGGGGAAAATGCAGCTAGGAAACTATAGCATACACAAACACTCCCATTTTAGGAATAAACTAAACCTGGGCTGCTCCAAATATCCTTATCTATGTTAACTTTGATTCTTCTTCCTTTCGATTTTTGCCTTCTTATTTTAGTCTTCCCACAGGCCTCTTCTCTCAGTTCACTTCCAGCTCCAGCTTTCCTGAACCTGTGGCTTTCAACATATGTTGGACTATAGTTCCCATTATTAAGGACTGATGTGGCTGGAAATTTTGGGAACTGCAGACCTACATATTTGTAGGGTGCCAGTTTGGGTGAGATCTGGCCTATCCTAATTCTCTTTGTTCAGCTCCCTTCCCACATCAGCTCCCTGACCATTCATTTTCTTGCTTCACAGAACCTTTCCCACTGCATTTTTCAGTCCTGAGACTTTCTGCTCCTGAATCACTGGTACCTTTCCCCCCACCCAGTTCCTGCTGAATAAATGCACCCTAAATTGCTCCTGAGTCTGAAATCCCACACACCCATTTGACCAAAATCGCTTTCTACTATCCTCTAATATTTTCATTCTACAACTGATACTCGTCTCCCATTTTTTCACATGTTGGAATATTTATGAACATTCTATGACATCTCAGCAGTTCAGCTGCTGGGATGCAATCCCTGTTTTTCAAGGCTGTTTAGAAATATACCCACCATTCCTTTCTGGCTGCTGCCATCACCCTGCAGGTTGAGGAAAGGGTTTGTTTGTGCAGTAAGGACAGGTGGGATAGCACCTCCTGCTGCAGCTGACATTAGACTGTTCCCGGGGGTGCTGAGTGGTGGGGAAGCCATCAAGGAACTCGCTGGATTGAGCTGCTGAGGGGAGATGGAGGCTAGGAGGGTGCTATTGGCAGCAGATGGTGCAGTGTTGTTGGAATGGAGAAGGGAAGTGGAGGTGGCCGTCCCCAGACCGGTCATGGATAGCTGTGGGTTGCTGGTCATCTGGAGCCTCTGAAGCTCCCTTTTCTGCTGAATTTGTTGAATCATTTGGAACACCAAAGTCTGCTGTTCCTAAGAACCAAATTAGAAAGACCAATTACAGACCAATTGAAGAAAGATCTTAGCAACTGTCCCTCCATGTTTCAGATAACAACTCTTTGCTTATTTCATTTGCAAATATTTCTTTCCAAAGTTTTTTCCTTGCTGAAAGTTTTTACACATTTTGATGGTTAATTTTTTCACTTAAGGATTTTTTTTTGCAAAGAAAAGATTGTATTTCGAATAAAATACATTTTTGACACACAAAAAATAATTATGTAGTTTTGTGTCCTGCATGGAAACAATTTATTTTTGTGCAAAACCCATTCGATTTTTCTTAAAAAAAATAATCATGGGCCCTTTTGCTCTCCCTCAAGGCTGAGAAATCTCATGGCAGTGGCCTTTTTGTGGCCCATCAAAGATGAGGATGTCTGCAAATATTCTTTATATCCTAAATCCATCCTCCATCTCAATCCTTTGTCCCCTTGCCCAAATGCAAGACCCCAACCTCTTTTATCACTTAGTCTGCTCAGTGGCAGAAGAGGTACATACCGGGCTGAGTGGCTGTGATGTCAAGAGCTGTTGGAGCTGCTGGAGCTGAAGCTCATGCTGGCTGAAGAGTTGCCTTTGCTGCTCTGTCAGGTGAGTCGTGCTGGGCATGCTGGAGATGGGTGAAAGGAGCAGAAGGGGCAGTAAGCACAACACAGCTATGTACTGGAAAAGGCATTGTGGTGGACACCCATGATGGGAGAATGGGTGCTTAGAATAAAGAAGAAACAAGGTTTGGAAAAAGGGCTAGTTCTTGCAAGATATACAGTTGGCTCTCCACATCTGCTAGGGTTAGGGGTGCAGGACCCCTGCAAAAGTGGAAAAACCACAAATATCAAAATGTGCATGTGTCTGTGGGAAGGACGTGGTGGGGAGATCAGGCACCCGAGGTCCACACCAGGTTAGGGAAAGGAGGTGGGTCAGCATACTTGCCCTAGACTTCCTCTCTCACCCATCTCCTTCTTTGGGTATGTGGGGGGGGCACTGGGAGAGGGTTTGTGGTGCTGAGAAATTGGGCTGCTATCTGTGCTTAGCTGACCAGGCAGCAGCTGGTGGAGCAGGAAGAGGACCAGAGGTGGGTTTTTTTAAAGGACTGTGTAGCTTGCTCAGAGCCATCAAGATGGAAGGTGCCCCGGAAAAGAAATGCTTGAGGTGAGGGGGCCAAGGGTTGGAGAAACTTGCAAATAATCAAATCCATGAACCTGCAAATGTGGAGAGCCAGCTGTAAACGGAAAGGGCAGGAATTCACCCCAAATGTTTGGTGCCCAAGGCAGAAAACCCAAATAGCGTTCAATCTTTTTTACTAAATAATGTGGGCCATGATTGACTTGTGAGTCAAGGTTGCACAAACCTTGCTGGAATGAAAAGTTTTATTCCATGACACGGCCAAATGACAGCAGGACATGTGGTAGTTGTACATCTTAACTGCACCACCCTCTGCCTTATGTCAAGGGGCCAGAGGTAGTTGGCTCAGCCAGCAAGACAATCCAGACATGGCACAAGCAAAGTGCTACCCTGCTTTCATACTCCTACACCTGATACTTTCTTTTACCCCTCCTTTTGCCCTTCTGTTTCTTAAACAGAAAGGCAGAAACTCTGCCTTAAAATGCTAGAGACACACTCTTTTTTAAAAAAAAAGAGGGAAAAAGAAAGCAGAGAGATTTCACAATAGAAAATCTGTGCTCAATACAAATTCCTGTGCTTATGTATTGCCATCTCAGAACTGGATAGTGTACAGAGCCCTAGCTCCGATTTGTCCACACTGCACTCTGAATTAGGTGTTAAGGTGAGTTTGCAGCTGTACTTGTGCTATTAAAATCCACTAAGCTTTTTAATTGTCTTCTGCTATACCAGTTACTAGGAGTGCCTGGTCTATGTTACCATGCTTCTTAAGAATATTGTTTGTATGAATGCTTGTAATACAAACGCACACAAAAACACACACTAAGAGCATTGTATGTAAACATGGAACTACAACCATCAACAGCAGATGGGAGTGAAAGCTGAAGGTTCAGGAAGCCAGCAAGGCAAGTAGTGAAGAATATGTAGACTGAAGTTTAGAAAATCCATTGAAAACATACTGTTTTATTACATGAGCTTTAAATAAACTTAGAATCAGAGATGTGGAACCCTTGGCCCATCAGATATTTTGAATGTTCTTCAGGGACTTAAGACCCAGTCAACAAGGCCAGCGTGAAGGGCACAGGGCAACTGTAAGTCCAAAACATCTGCAGAGCCAAAAAATGCTTGTTCTGGACAACGTTTATTCAGATAGAATGAGGCAAGGAACTTAAAACTAATACATGGAATTTTAGGGGGGGCATTTTTGAACCTAGTTTCTTAATTCTTAATACTTTCCCTGCTGGCTGCATTCCTCTTCCTCTCTGAGCCTTACCTGCTTTGGCTGGTGGAAAGCTGCAGGTTTGGGGGGCCACTGGGCTGTGCCAAGAGGGGGTTCTGAGTCTGAGTGGCTATTGCTCCATTCAGACCCCCTAAAATGCCGTTGATGGGAACCTGCTGCCCTCCGAGGTTCCCAAGAAGACCATCCACCAGGCTGTGATTGGCAGGAGTGACTCCACCATGGATGGGCCCCATGGTTCTGGCCAAACCATTCACTGGTGGCTGCTGTTGTGGCTGCTGTTGCTGCTGCTGGACCCCAGTAACCAGCGAGAGAGAGGCAGGGCTCTGTTGCAACAAAGGCAGTGGAGGAGGCGTGCTGTGGAAGGAGAGGGAGGAGCTGCTTCGGCTTGGGCAGCCTGAGTGAGGATCCTGGTGGGAGGGGAGAAGGAGGGACAATTATTTGGGCATATTCAGAGCTTGCAAAAGTTGGATTATAACGCCCAGACATGAAAGGCACAGTCTTTTTGGTGATGACCTGAGCACTGCAAATCTCCTTTCCTACTGACACAGGCTGAATTCCTCTTGTAGAAATGTTTAGGTGAACAGTAAAGACCTTTCTGTTTGAAACTGCCTTCAGTTGAATAATAGCCTTCTGTGTTCAGAGCAGCTTTGCAAAATATTCTGTATGCTTGCCATTGTGGCCTGCTATGTCATGGGCCTGGCAATCTAGTGCCATGTTATACCACAGCCTCTAGAATCCTAGCAGGCCAGGAGATTCTGGGAATTGTGATCCAAAGCATCTATAGGACACCAGGTTGCAGGAGACTGAACTAGGAAAGAGATCAGTGTTAATTCAACAATAGAAGGATTGGGAAGGGGAAACCCACCCAAGAGTTCTGCTAACTTGCTATGGCATGCGACCGAGTGTGCCCTGGTTTTTTTTTGTCCTTTTTTTGTTTGTTTGTTTATATAGAACAGATGCTCCCCCTTCCCTATAGGGTTGACAGTAACCTCCAGTTTTGTTTTGGTTTTTTTTTTGCCTATAGAATATTTAAAAATTATATTGTAAAACTTTAAATTTATTTATTTATTTCGAAAAAGCAACAAGTAACACAATGAGTTCCAAAAAATAGATAATTCTTGATTGCATTAACAGTAATGTATCAGCAGGGGTTGAGCAGCCACACTTTGCCACAAGTAAGATGACAAATTACTTTTGGAAAGTAGTGCCCCAAGCTCTAGAACTTTGTTGTAACTTGTGAGGCCTCCTGGAAAAGTTCGTATCCTGATAAGCAGGTGTCCTTCAGTGTTGCCTGAATGCTGAGCAGTCTTTCAGCATCATCTCCTAAAAACTGCAAGCATTCTTGCACCAGGAATTCACAACCCAATAGCTAGAATTCACAACTTGTTTGGAATTATTGCATATCTTTCCTGGGGCTTTCAGATCCTGGAAACAGGAATCCCTTTGATGTATCAAATCTGTCAAGACATTGGCCAAGCCATCTCCTTTTAATTAGCACCTTCACAACCCATCTCCTAGACTTCAGAAGTGAGAAGGCAGTCTTCTTGGCTCTATGCCCAACCACTGGTTTGGCTAAACATGTTTACCTGAGAGACTTAGCACTCCTGAGTCAAGGTGCTGTGTGTACCGAAACTCCCCAGGTGATGCTGTGTTGTGATTGTTTTATCCCTATTAGTTTATCATAGGTTAGCAAAATTCTTAATATTTTGTTTTTATTTATCCATCTGTTTCCCATTTTGGGTCTCTCAGTATATTCCTTTCATAGACATCTTTTTCCAGTTTGGACCTGGGGTTTTAGCATGATTTTCTGAGCAACTCAAGACAGTCTCCTTTTCCCATCTGGCTAGTCCATTTATGACATTGTTGGGCTTTAAACTGGGGAGAGGAAAGGAAAGACAATGGGCTCACACTTCAGGAGCTGCAGAATGGGAGTTTGTCTGGCAGGCTCCTAGCAAAGGCTCTTTACACTAGGAGAAGAGCACTGGCTCCAAATGCAGGCCAATAAAGAATAATCGGAAGAGCTGTTAAAATTAAGAGAACACATACTTAGAAGGTCTACCTTAAAGAATCAATGTTGGACCCAGGCATTGTTTCATTATTATAGTAAGGATGGGCAACTATTGGAAGCTGCAGGACCAAATCTCCCCCAGAGTCACTGAGGCCATCTTACCATTTGGCATCCTTCCAAATAATCAATTTTTCCCCACTAAATCCCCAATGCCGCTTGGGGGTTGAGGGCAATTCTGCAATGTTTTGGGTTTGTAAGGCATTTTAGGCCCAGAAGAGGTCTTCCCCCCCCAAACAGGAAGTGATTGGAAGGTCAATTCCTAGATTACTTCCTGTTAGAAAAAGGCCTAAAGTATCTTCCATGCCCCTGAGGGGATGTTGGGGGGCATTTTAAAAAATCACATATTCTTTTTAAACATGTGGATGCTAGATGCTTGTGGGCTCAGCAAAATGGCTTTGAGAGCACCATTTTACTCACTTCTACATTACAGCAAGATCTCAGTCACTATCTAATATATAGAAATCAGAGTTTGTTTGTGTCAGGCAAAGACTGTATATGATTGGCTGTCTAAGAAGATTCTATGGAATCCTGGGGTTTGAAGTTTAGGGAGGGGCCTTTACAATTCTCAGCCAGAGAGCTCTTTGGCCTTAGTCAGATGTGTCTGTCTTGAATAGGCTGGCTGCTATGGAGACAAGGCCTAGCAGCAAGGAAGAAGGCAGTATATTTCCTCAGGAACCCAACCTCTATTTGTTAATAACTCTGAATACAGACTGGATTGGAGAATATGGGGAAAAGTTACAGGCACTGGACAAGACAATTTGGGGAACTAGAGACACCGGATCTCAATACTTTCTAACAAGTATTATCTATGAGAAATAAAATCCTGGGCAACGCCAGGTATATATGTGAGTATTAAATAATCAGGAACCCCACCTCTGTATGTTATTAACTCTGAATACAGATTGGATTGCGGGATATGGGGGAAAGTTACAGGCACTGGACAAGACAATTTGGGGAATTAGAGACACAGGATCTCAATACTTTCTAACAAGTATTACCTAGGAGGAAATAAAATCCTGGGTAACCCCAGGTATATACGCTAGTATTAAATAAAAGTAATAACAAATACGGGTCATCGCCCAAATAGCACATGGGCAGAACCAAAGCTAGAGTGGTATAATGGTTAGAATGGGATGGGTATTATGCAGCCCTGCAGATGTTATTGTACTGCAACGCCTACTAGCCCTAGCCAGCATTGCCAAATATGAAGACTGCTAGAAGTTGCAGTCCAACACAATCTGGAAGACTGTACAGTTCCCACCTCTGGCAGTTGAGAGATCTGGGTTCTACTCTCCACTGAGCCATGAAATTCACTGGAGTGACATTCAGACAGTTATTCTCTCTTTCAGGCTGATCCACCCCAAAGCTGTTGTGCTGATAAAAATGGGGAGGAGGAAAGCAGCTATATACATTGCCCTGAGCTCACTGGAAGGAAAGTGGAATAAAATGGAGCAGCCAGGACTGGCTCAAGATATCCTGGTGCTTGAGCTGGACAAACCAAGGGTATCCTTCAGCTAATGAACAGGGACATGACCCACTATAGAGTTCTCCTAAGCAAGCCCTAGGTAGCTTGAAGATGAGATCTGTCTTAGCCGCCACTCGACCCACAATGTTCAAGGATGGGCTCAAAACAGACTGCCTGAGATGATAATGTTAGAGCCACTTCTGGTTGGCACAAAAGACCTGCCAAAGGACATTTTAAGGGAGGAGAACACAAAGAGACACTCTGTACCTCAGAGGAAGTTGAGAGCGAGTTTTCAATGCCAAAGCTGTTCTTGCAGGGAGGGCTCTTGGTGATACTCAGAGAGTCGCTGTTGCATGCTAGAAAGGAAGGCAGAGAGTCAGTGCTTTTTCTTTCAGCAGCTGCAGATCACCTTTTGACACTGAGAAATGCTGCTGCTGATTTTAAAGCAGTGGATACCATCCCCACCAATATCAGTTTCAAAGCCTTGGTGAATCAAAATGTTTTCATAGGTTGGGGGAGGGTACCACTGAAAAGGACCCTTTTGGGAATTAAACATCACCCACAGATCAATGAGTGTTAATGGGGTGCCTATTTCTTACCATTGGAGGTTAGGATGTACTGGGCTTGGCCCGAGGGGCCATTGCTGGTGGTTACCACTGGGAAAGGAACAGAGAGCTGGACATTCAGAAGCTGTAAACGCTCCTTTTTAGCTGCCAAAGTCATAATCTGCTCCTGGAGGCGCTGATTCTCCTTCTGTAGCGAATGAAGAGCTTTGAGCATTTCTACAACTGCAGAAAATGTGAAAGGGGGACAGGAAGAGGGGAGAAGCCAAAAAAGGTTGGGAATAGAGAACGATTGAGGAAAACAACAGCAGTGACAGAATTAGAGCATGTATAAAAAGGGAGATGGTAGCAAAAGCACACATTCAGTGAAGTCACAAGGGAATCCCAGAATGCATCTCTGCTTCATTCTCTAAAGACGCAGTCTCTACTCATTCATCTGCTTTGCTTGCACAGCTTAGCATACATGTGATAACCCCTTTTGTCTTCATGGTCACCCTGTGTGGTAGTATAGGCAGAGAAAAATGTGTCCTGGGCCAAAGGTACCTAATATTCCTGGCTGGGAGGATATAAGGATGTGCATTCTCAAGAATATGTTACATTTGAACATTTTGTTTAACTTCCCAGAAATTTCCCCCCCCATTTTCCTCCAATGCCCCAAACCAAAGGTGGTCCTCCAAATGGTTTTAGGACTACAATTCCTTATCATTTCTGACCATTTGCCATGCTGGCTGCGGCTGATGAGTCCAACATCTGGAGGCCCACACTTTCATAAACCTTTTCCTAAATCAATTAGGATCTGATTTAGCTTGCTTATATGACATACACTGAGAATGTTCATCTGATATATTTGTCATTTATGTATTTATGGTATAAATGGCATGTTTATTTGACATACACATAAAGAACTAAAGCTCTACGTCATTTTAATTTTGCATGCTGTATAAAATTTCTCAGAGTTTTTCCAGTAGCCAAAAGTATTCCAACAGAACTGTTTGATGCAATCCAGAAATCCAACAAAACTCACTTCACGTGACTTAAACATTAAACAGAAACAAATTCAAGGCTTTACATAGAAATAACTTTTTTTACTGGTATACTGGAAAACATTCTGAAACCTAACAATTCAATATCATGCCCTTCTATTACATTCTTTAAATTTTAAGGGGAAGAAACAAGAAGACGCTCAAAACTATCAATATCCTTATTTTAGAGTAGTTAAAGAGGTATAAATTCATATATTTCTTGGTATGTTTTTTGCATTCTTTCTATGTATTTGATCAAAGTATGATGCAGAAACAGGTTGGCACACTCTGTCCATGCTGGCTAGGGCATTTTGCGAGATGTAGCCTAATTTTTTTTTCCTAAGCTCTGCAACTTCTATGCATTCACTGGAAAATGAGAGTGGGTTCAAGATTCCCAGAGCCCACTCTGCATGTGCAAAAGTCAAGGGATAAACCCCACAGGCGCAGGGAGGATGTAGCTCAATGGAGCCAGCAATTGTGATTCTGTGCTCCCTTCATGCACTGACTACATCAGGCATGGGGAATACTTCATCTTCCTGCCTGGTTATTTGACTTCCATACCACTGTCCCTTAAAATGGCCATGCTGTCTAGGGCTGATGGAAATTGCAGGCCTGCATTTGGAGAGCCATAGTTTACTAACCTCTGGAACAAATGGATAGGAGGTAAGAACATTGTCATCATGATGGAGGAAGAAATGGCAATTTTGGAACTGCCCCATTTGACTGCTATGGTAACCATATATTATGTTGCTAATTAATGATATACATTGGAGGGAGCAGGAAAGAAATGGAAAGATTCCACAGAAAAATAAAGCAATTGGAGAAATCACTCTCAAAATGCAGAGGCTGTGTCCCAGATCATCTCTCAGCCCTGCTCAGTTCTTCATAGCTTGAGGATATCATTGCATTTCTTCTTCTTAAAAATAACTTTCCAGCCTCTGGAAATGTAGTATTTCAAAAAACATTCTTGGAGGAAAAAAATAAAAGACCACATAACTGCATTGTGCACATTTGAATACATTTCTCCTCATTCCAAGTCCATCATTCTTAATCAGTGATTTTCCTAATCTTAAGTCCCCAGGTATGATTTGATTGCAACTCTCCAAATGCCATCAGCCACAGGAGATTGGTCAGAACTAATGAGAACATTTAGGTGTCCAACAAAATTTTGAGTCCAAGTTTGGGACCCACTGTAATTGAACCATAATACACTGGCTTGTCATGTCCTTCTTTCTATGTTGGTAAAGAATCTTCCAAAAAGAAGTCTGGGTTCCTAATACACTAACATTCATGTCAACAAATACAGAGGCTCCATTTTTAAAGAGATGTGTTGCGGTTGCTTCTATCACCTTAGCAGAACTCTTCTCTGGACCTAGAAAAAAGTTAACTTTTTAGATTAAAATTCTAGCAGTCCCACAGCCAGCATGGCCACTGCTCAAGAAGTAACTTTTCCATGCTCTGCTCTTCTCAGAAGGAACACGTGTCTGTGCATGTACGGTGTGAAGTTGTACCTTTTTCTCTAGCAGGCCATCTGTATCTTTGACAGCTGGAGGTTGGCAAAAATTTAGCAGAAAATGTTTTCCTCAGCCAGGAGAAGTTTGAATGCTTGAAGACCCATCAATTTTACGTTAATTATAGTGCTATTATTCCACTTTAACTGACATGATTCTATCTTATGGAATCCTGGGAGTTGTGGTCTGCTGAGGCATCAGAGTGCTTTGGCTGAGAATTTTAAATGCCCCACCTTAAACTGCAGATCCCAAAATTCATAAGATGGAACCATGGCAGTTAAAGTGGAATAATAGCACTATAATTCTATAGTGTGAATGAACCCCAAGTGTCTGTGGCTTGTTCCTCCCCTTGATTAATCCAAGACTTCCAAACTCCCAGTCTCCCTGTGACTCACTGTTGACGCCAGCTTCCCCATTGCCTTGTTTCTCCAGGAGCTGCTCAATATTTGGTGTGGCCTGGGGGACATTTTCCAGCTGCCCGCTGCTTGTCGCTACTGTCTGGTCAAAGAGGGTGGGAAGGCTGCTGATTGGGGACCTGTGTCATGTAGAAGATAAAAGGAAGAGAGCCACTGGAATATTAAGTATGTACTACATAAGCAAGCAGGAAATTCGAGATCCCTTTCTGCTCCAAAACAAGTTTTAGTACCCCTTGCCTCATGGTTAGAATTCTACACCAGCTGGATCCAAAGCAGTCAAACAGGAAAAGCTCAGTTCTACAACCTGATATATTGGGCAGATTTTGAAAATATTTCCTTATTTTGCATAGATTCTTTTGTTCCTTTTATGGACAAGGAAATACTTTGCCATCTCTTATATCCACTTGCTTGTCTTCAGATTTCCCCAGATGTTTTACACTCATATCCTGCAACATTTCACAGATGAAAACCAGGACACACGTGGCCAAGCAACATCAGAGTATGGTCAAGATGGCAAAGATATTAATGAGGAAGAACAATCAAGCTAAAACTTGCTGCATTGGTTTGCTTGTGCCTTAGTCTACTTGAAAAGAGCAAGATTCCACCCTCTCCTCACCCTCTGCTAAGTTAAGTGAGTGCAAACTACTTTGAACTCAGTTTGCAACGACTGAAGTACGTTAAGGGCAAAGGGGGAGAGTGAGATGAGGAGAGTGAAACTGGGACATTTAAAAGCATTTGAAAAAAGTGGGACAACAGAGTATTAATTGAGATTGTTACTGCCAAATCAGGACAGTTGGAGGGTATGTACACTTACATCCTACTCAGCCAGAATGAAGTAGAAACTTGGCTCTTTGTTACTGAAATCTATGATTCTCCAAATGTTGAATTCTTCACTCAGAATTCAAATTCTGTGCTTGAAAAGTCTGGCTAGAGAAGATAATGCAATCTAATTATAGTGAACAGGCAGTGAACAATTTAGTTGCTGCTGCCAGTGGCTGTGCTGTTTGGGGCCGCAGTTATAGTCCAAACAAGTAACTTGTCTGAGGTCTGTGGGTAAGTCCAAAGTAGTTGGACCATGCTGGCTAACAATGGAATATTGCAGTATGTTTGAATATAGAATATAGAAATGTTATTCTCTCCATATTCAACATTCTCCAACCTTCCACATCTCAGATGTGGACTAGCTCATTATCCTCATTCAACACAACTGATGAAGTCAGGATTAGTCTCTGGTAAACGCTGAAAACCAACTGAACTGTAATCCTCCCACGCACTTACTAGTTTGCCTTCTTTCTTCTGTCTGCTGTGTGATGCAACCCTATCTCCAGATGTAGATCTCATCCTAATGTTATCAGTGCAGTATCACTTTACATTCTCCCCATTCCCCCCTGCCCCACTCTGTGCCTGAAGGATCGAGGGAATCTTCTCCACAAAACCAACTTACATGGAAGAAAGGCTTTCTTGGGGTGATGATCCTCGGCATGCAAAATTACAGTCTTCCAAATCTGGTTCTGGAATTGAATACATAAAAGGTGATTTTTTTAAAATGTTCACAGATAACCCCCCTCCCACCACCAGTCAATCCCTAATTTTAGCAGAACATCTAGGAATGAGACTAAACAGGAGCTCTTCATTTAATTCCAAGACTTTTCCCAATTATCTGTATAGCAGAGATGAGAAAGGGAAGATGCAATGCTTAGAGTAAAAGGACCATGTGGATGAGGGGACCTATGCTATTCCTATCCCAAAATTCATGAACCCTGGAACAAGTGAGATGGGAGACTGAGCCCCTGCTAAACTCGGTCTAGGGGGAACTGAGCACCCTCAAAATGATCAGGTACCAAGCACCAGGACCACTAAGGCTCCTGTGTAGTTGTGGCTCCTGAGGAACCACAAGTCAGAAGACTCTTAACCTATAGCCATCTTTCAATTCATTTAATATGTGTATGTGACTTCAAATCACCTGTTGATGTGGCCAACCCATGATTGGGTCTGACATGGGGAAAAAAGGATAATACATAAATGAATGAATTAATGAATTAATGAATTAATAAAGTCTTTGATATTTTCCCCATTCCTTGATACAATGTTTTTATGCTTTTAACAACATTAACGTCCATTATGTTGTCACTGTTTTCATGGTAGGCACCTTGTTAACTGTTTTAATTGTTACTATTGTTATTGTTGCTTTTATTCACTGTATTCTTTTTTTTTTTACCGTTTTATCAAAAGATATATCTTGCTGTACACAAAATTTATGATGGCCTAGCTGCCCAGTCATCACCCCCCACTCCCGCAAACTTAAAAATAGTTCTGGGGTCTATGCCAGCACTTTTGTCCCAGAAGTGTTCACTTCCAGTATCAGAGTTTGGCTGAATGAAAAAAGGAGCAACAGGGTGAGAGAGACAATCTAGGGGAAAGTTTAACACTCCCTGTGTGGCCCTGTTAACTCTCAAAACTGAGCCCTGTTTTTTCAAAAGCCAGGCCAAGGTTTACAGAAATAGGTATGTCATTGTAGCTAGGTGGTTGATTTGGGTTTCGACTACCTTTCATCAAGACACCTTTAGCGGATCCCCATCCAGAATGGGTTACTTCTTCCTTTTTTCTTTCTTTTTTTTTTTTTTTTTTTGGTATTTCTATTTACCTGCCCTTTCTCTAGGCCCAATTTGCACAAATACACAGAGGGAGAGTACAAGGCAAAGCCAAGATGTGGCTCTTTCTTCTCACTCTTGCTACTGTTTGCAAGCAATGAAGGGTGGACAATCTAGAGTAGACCCTGGGAATGTTACTTTTAGGATTATAACTTCCACACTACTTCAGTCAGCATGGGGATTTCTGTGGATATAGTAAAAAAAGTAACATTCCCAACTGTTACTCCAGTAGTAAGTGGCAAGTGCCCAGCAATCCCTACCCCTGATTCTGACTCAAAGTCTCATGTCTAGATTGTCCTGTGGAAATTTCTGTGAAATTTGCCACATTAAATGTTTAGTGTTAGTGAACCCAGCTCAGGGAATAACACACTCACTGAGTATAAACACTGGTCGAGATCATGCATGGAACCTCTCCCAATCTAACGGCCCAAAAGCTATCTTAAAAGTCAGGCAGCCATACCAAGCAAAGGGGTTCTTCAGCACTGGCACCGAAGGTTACAAAAACAGTAAGTTGTGATACAATGAGCAGGAGCAGGGACCTCATGGGGGTGCTTCAACTTGGCTTGCTGGATGTATCATCCTTATGATGCTTCAACTTGGCTTGCTGGATGTATCATCCTTCAGTGCCCACTCACCAAACACCACAGTATGGCTGCTTGGCTTTTAAGATCGGTTTTAGGGGCATTTTTATTTATTTATTTATTTGTATCCCGCCTCTCCATATGGATCGAGGCGGCGAACAACAACTTGTGGTCATGGCAATGGTGCCACAATTGTAAATGAGAACACAAAACAGTTACGATGTTGTAAGTCTAGCTTACAACATCATAACTACCTGACAAGGATGCCAGCCACCATGTTTTAATTTGCTGTCATATTTCATATGGTTTTTACCTTGTTTAAGCTATTGCTTTATTCTGGAATTGTTTCAACTTGTTTATTGTTTTATCTGTAAGCCACCTTAAATCCCATGACAAAGGGAGACAATAATGTTTTAGTAAATAAAATGTTCCTAAAACTTAATAAAAATATCATTTGGATCTTCTTAAAATACCATTCCAAAAATGTTGTTGCCTACTGTATTACATTAATTTGATGTAATTCATATTGTACGCAATTAATATTCTACACTGTGACACATACTATACTCTACAATGCTTTAAAATAAAATCCTCCTAAGTCTCCTTGTAAAACTGAAAGTGCTTGTTGCAACCCCAACAAGACCTGTCACTTCCCGTAGCTAGGCAAGTTGTTGCTCCCATTAGCCACCAGATGGCAGTCCAGTGCAGCCATTGTTACTCCACAACACCGTATCTTCCTTTTTTCACTGCTCATGCGCGTGGCTCTGTATGCCAATTTTCCCAAGAGTTCCAGGTCAGATTTCAGAGTCTTGGCCACTGTTGTTATATATCAAAGAGCTGAGTCTTTATTAGTTGTGCATTTTCCATCACAAAAAAGAACAAATAACTTCCCAGTGCTCTCAAATACAGAAACCTCATCAGCTATAAAAATCTCAGAACTGATGAACTCAGGGAAGGAGGTGGGTCATTTTGTAAACAGTGTGGCCTTGACACTGAGGAGGCCAGGTTCTCATGAAACCAGGATTCCTGTAAAAATCTTCTTGATTTGTGTACCTGTTCGGTTGCTTTCAGATTGGTTCAGCAGGGGGTTCATTGACAGCCCAGACGTGAGTGGACTTCCAAAGATGTGTGAGGAAGGGAGACTGAATGTAGAGCCTGCCAGGGAGAATACCTGCAAAGAGAAAAATAATACGTGTGAGACAAACTCCTGTTATTAAGAGACACACTTTTCAAGCTTCCTAATAGATCTCTCACTAGTACTGAATGGCTGACCTTCTAGTGCAGTGCTTCTCAACCTTTGGTATTCTAGAGGTTTTGGGCATCAGCTCCCAGAATTACTGACTATAGGTCATACTGCCTGGGGCTTATGACAGTTGAAGTTCAGAACATCTGGAGTTGAAGTTCAGAACATCTGGTTGAGAACCACTGTTAGCAGAATGGCAGGAAGTGGATGGATCATACTGTGCTCTCTTGTCTTAAAGAAGCTCCAAAATAAAAAGAACTTCCAGATTATGAATCAAAAACCAGTAGCTATATTTACCATGAAAGCCACAGACAAAGATGAATAGTCTATGGCCCTACCAGCCTTGAAACTTCTCTTTTTTTAGATTGTTAGAGAGCCATGAAACTTACTGCATGATCTTGGGCTAGTCACTCTCAACCTGCTCTGTCTTACTGGTTCATTGTGTGGACAGAGTGGGCATGAGGAGAGCTATGCACACTGTCTTCAGCTCACTGGATAGAAGCCATGGAATAAATGAACTAAATAACCAACACAGTAAAGCACATTCAGTCACTCAATGCTTTTACTGGCCAGTAGGGTGGGTGTGGATTTAAGAATCACAGATTCTGAGTAGACAGTAGAACAGGAAGAAGCAAGAGAACTTCCGAGAACCAGTACCCCTAAACTTTAAGGCAGAGGTGGAGATCATGTGGCTCACAACTTTTCCCCCTAAAACAAGGTGCTGCCTCCCCCTTTCCATTTAAATAAATTAATTTAGCCAAAATCCATCTGAACAAAACAAAACAGAGCAGAACTTTAAAAAACAGGAAGTGAATTTTTGGTCATATCTGTTTTCATTTTATGTGACTTCTATAACCCCTGGTGGATCCTAAGGCTAGAAGATTTGCCCCCTCCATGGCCTCTCAGAGCTCACCCACCCCTTTTTAAAGGTAAATAATCATTCTTCCTCAGGCAAGCTTTATAGACATTCATTTTCTCTTTTATATATTTTAACTTCTTCTTCCTATTCATATACTGCCCAAGATCCTATTTGATGCTGGCAGAGCATAAATGACAGCTGGGGAAAAGGCACTGCATAAAGAAGTACTGTATATTTTTTGTGCAGTGCCCAGAACCGTACTTAAGCTGGCATAAGACTCCCAGAGGATTTCAGCTGTATGTTGCCAGAAGGGAGGATGAGTCTTTTGAATCTGTCCAACTCCAGAATGAATTCTTATGGGTGGTGGTGACAGAACTGGGAGCCTGAGCCTCACACAGAAATCACTAGTTATGATGCTGATGTTCCACGTCCTTCCTTACCTGGGTAGTGGATACAGAAGAGGAGGAGGAGGCTGGGATGGTGCTAGCGAAGGGTGAGCGAGTGAGCTGGGGGAGTGACGAAGTGCCTTGATGAGCCAGAAGGCTGGAGGAGAGGGGAGTGCTGCACACCGTCCTGAGCACCCCACCCCCATGCGAAATGGGGTCCTTGTTGCTTGTATAGATCCCTGCATAGACAAATCAAAGTAGGACCTGAGACAAGGCAGCCAGACGCTATGAAAAGGTCATTCCTGCTCTACGTGCCTGACACATATTTATTTAGAAATTCCCCTTCTCTCCCAATCAAGATGGTATAACAATATTCCCTTACTGTCCTGAAATAATACATACCAATAGGGCATGCCAGCATTATACCCATTTTATAGAACTGAATGGCATTTCTAATGAACAGCATAACAAATGAATGCCTGTTTCTTGTTCAGTGTCTGAGATTCACACAGAGCAGGGATGGGAAATGTTCTGCTGCATCCAGATGCTGAACTTCAGCTCCCATCATCCCTCATCATTGGCTATGCTGCTCAGAGCTGGCAGAAGTTGTAGCCCAACTGTATCTGAACAGCTATAAATTTCCCACCTCTGAGATATTGCATTCTCCCAGTCCATAAACAACAATGTATTGATTGTGGGAATATTATTTTCTGGGTCAGAGTGAATGAGATTTGGAGTGCTATCTGAAAACTCTAGGCAGGAGTTATGACATTACAGATGACACCGTACAAATTCCCTCCTCTCCCCCCTCCCAGTACCTGGCCCATATTGTGACTCAAAAAGCAGAGATGAGTAGTATGTGGTAATATGATGTTATTAGACTGCAACTCTCAAGATCCCTTGCCTATGCTACCAAGGGCTGATGAAAGCCAGCGTGCAAGTACATCTGGATGACCACCCCTACTCTAGAGGCAAGGACAAACACTCTTACCACATCCACTCTGAATGTACCAGTTCCTTACCACAGTCAAGATCAGCACAAAGTGGTTCCTCACATTGAAAGCAAAAATCTATTTATTATTTTATATCTTAAAATATTTATATCCCACCTTATAGCAAAAAGAGAGCCAACATGGTATAGTGGTTTAAATATTGAACTACTACTCTAGAGGCCAGGGTTCCAATCCCTGCTCGGCCATGGAAACCCAGTGGGTTACCTTGGGCAAGTCACACTCTCTCAGCCTCAAAAGGAATCCAAAGGCAAACCTCCTCTGAATGAATCTTGCTGAGATAAATCTGTGACAGGTTTGCCTTAGCATTGCCACAAGTTGGAAATGACTTGAAGGCACACAACAACAATATTGAAAAGATTTCAAGATAGCTTACAAATAACATTAAAACATGTAGAGTCGAAGGCTTTCACGGCCAGAATCCATTGGTTCTTGTGGGTTTTTCAGGCTTTGAGACCGTGTTCTGGTTGTATTTTCTCCTGACGTTTTGCCTGCATCTGTGGCTGGCATCTTCCTCTGAAGATGCCAGCCACAGATGCAGGTGAAACGTCAGGAAAAAATACAACCAGAACACGGTCTCAAAGCCCGAAAAACCCACAAGAACCAACATTAAAACAAGTTAAACAGTTTAAAATAATAAAAATAACTGAAATAAGCTAAAACATATGAAGCATCACAATGAATTAAAAACAGATTTAAAAGATAAGAAGTTTTTAAAACTATGTACATCAGTATTTGAACATGTGTGATGTTGTGGTTTGAATTCTGGAGAACAGGGTTCAAATCCTTGCTTGGCCATGGAAATCCAGTGGCTGACCTAGTGCAAGTCACACTCTCTCACAGCCTCAGAAGAAGGCAAAGGCAATCCTCTCTGAACAAATCTTGCTAGGAAAACCCAATGACAGAGTGGCCTTGAAGGCACACAATAACATGCATCTGTATTTAGGATGAATTAATGAGGCCTTAAGGCCTTGATGAACAGCCAAGTATTCACTTGGCACCTAGATGAAATGGCGGACTTCTTCCAACCCTAAGACTCTGTGATTCTACAACTATGCAGAAGTTGTACGCAGCCCTGACTGGTTTGCCTGCTGTGATGTCACCAAGAAACATTTCCTCTAACTGCCACGTCCCAGAATCCCCAAGGCAGTTTACACAAAATGTTTTGCATTTTTCTAATAGAAATTTTTTAAAATGAAGGGAATTATAAACACCTGAACATTTTTTTAAAAAATGCCAGAAAGGGAGAAATAGGGACAGTCTGATTGAACCCTAGTGCAAGAGTTGTAAATGACAGCTGAGCCAAGATTTGATTCAATGGCATGCATCTTTGGCACTACAGTTGCAAAGTTGGGAGGAAGCCAAGCAGTTGAAGAATTCACAGTAAGCTCTGTTTTGCTTCTGGCCACCACCACACATCAGAAGCATCCGCCTTCCCTGTTGCACCAGCTCAGTTTGCAAATAGGCATCTTGCTTACAGAATGAGTGGAGGCTGCTGAAACTGAGTAGCCTCAAGGCAAAATGTGGGGAAACTCCTAGTTAATCTCATACCTTCCCAACCCAGCTATAGGTCTTTAAGGCTTTACTTTGAGACTTTAGCTGGAATTTCTAGGGATATGGGTGGATGCAGGTTGTCCTCTCAGGTATTGTGCTTTGAGATGAACGCTGAAAGCAAACATGCTTACTACTCAAGAGTAAGCCCACCAAACAACAGTGTGGCTTAGGCCATTTCTGCACTACACTGTTACAGTGCTATTATTTCACTTTCAACATCCTGTGGAATTCTGGGGCTTGTAGTTATCTGAGGCCAAAGAGCTCTCTGGCTGAGAATTCTAAATGCCCCTCCCTAAACTGCAAACCCCAGGATTCCATAGGAGGTTGAAAGTGGAATGATAGCACTATAACAGTGTAGCACGGAAATGGGCCTTACTTCTGAGCAAACAGCCTAGAATTGCATCGCAACTATTTCACTCCTGGCACAAATCTCCCCTTCTTGAGTAGGAGTTTATATAGGCACCATTTCAGCCAAACAGATACAGCCAAATCTTATTTTTTGAACTAATAATCTGAGTGAGTGATTAAAAAAAAAAGTAAACCAATGGTGACATATCTCCTTCCATATTAATAACAGATGTGAGTTCTGGAAATAAATAAATGGAGGAGGGGACAGCCAAGCATCCCTACTACTCCATTCTGCTGATAGCTATGGCTATCCTGTAGAGCCTACAGCAAAAGCTCCTGCTCAGTAGGATTTATACCTTCGTCCATGGCCACTTCCTAGACTACCTTGAACAGTTCCCCATTAGGCAGAATTCCACCTGCTTAATTCTAACCTCACATCAGGGATGACCTGGGCCATTTCTGCCCTACACTGTTATAGTGCTACTATTCTACTTTCAACATCCTGTAGAATTCTGGGCTTTGTAGTTTACAGAGGCCAAAGAGCTCTCTGGTTGAGAATTCTAAATGCCCCTCCCTAAACTGCAAACCCCAAGATTCCATAGGATGTTGAAAGTGGAATAATAGCACCATAACAGTGCAGTGTGGAAATGGCCTTGGTTGCCGATCCAGCACTTGTAAACCCCAGCAGGCACAGACAGTGGATTGTCCTCAAGTGAAAAGTCTCTCCCACTCTCTTTCTCAGAACACAATAGAATGAGGTAAAAGAAGAAATATTGCCTGAGGTTGTGGTTATGGGAGGCATGCTGTTCGCAGGAGCTCCTCCCTGAAAAATAATTACACCCTGAATTCTCTCTCTCTCTCTCTTCCCCAGCAACTCCCCTGCCCTAGGGTAGACCAGCAAGAGGAAAAGGCCCGCTGTCATCAGGAGACTAAATGAAGCCAAACTACACCTCCTCCCACATGCTCTCACAAATTTCCTCCTCCCTCCCTATCTGTCTGTCCACTGTGAGCTGAAAAGAAGCATCTGCAAACAAGTCAGCAGAGACAGGGGCAAAGCAGCTGCCAAACAAATCAGCCTTGGCATGCCCAGCCTCTCGCTTCCTTCCTCTTAACTCTTTCTTGCCAACACTGCTCCTTTTGCAAGTACTTTTCACAGAAAAGGGTACGTTAGGCTGAATTTTCTGGCATTTGTTTTGTTTAACCCTGGCATGTTTCCAAAAATGCTTTTCTGGATGTTCTTTAGTGTACAGTGGAGATCAGTACTCACAGTCAAGAGAGCACATACAACCAGAGACCAGAGACTTTCTGTGGGCTATAAATCACCAAGCCCCCTTGATTGGGGGATTCTGGGAGTTGTAGTTCACAGAAGTATATTTTTCTAGCTCTTATATGTGCTGTGATTTCACTACATACTGGGGTGCTGGATAAATTGCTTTGGCACAGTGGCATTGATGGGAAAACATTGATGGAAGTCATGCAAGTTGGGCCTCCAGAGAAAGCCAGCCATAGCATGAGCCAAAGTACAATCGCCCAAGACAGCAGATTTGGGGCTTCACGAAAAGGCTCTAAATTTTTTGCTATTTACTTTGTTGTTAATTTGTGTTTTACTACCAGGGAGAAAGAGGTGTACTTATAAGATTTTCCACCCCCAGGTGCAAAGGTATTTTGGGTATTCTTAGGTACCCTGAACCTCATCATTGAGCAGAACATTAACTGCTGCTGTGACTCAGCTAGCAAAATCTCAAGGACTGGCCCTCTCTTCAGATATTGTTGGACTCTGACTCCGTCCATCCCCCACCATCAGCTAGGACCTATGAGAGCTACAGCCAAACAATATATGGAGCAGAGCTAAGAAAGCATTGCTTTTTGGGCTACAACTCCCAGAATCCCCAACCAGCATGAGCATGGCCAAAAATATCTTTTCTATGCTCTGCTCTGGAGGAGAAAAATGTTGCCCAGTCCTTCTATAAATTCTAATCTGGGAACAATTGTCACTGAACTCAGTGGTACCTACTTCCTAGTAAATATGCCTTGGATTATGGTTATCTGCTCTCATTTTGACACAAATTATAGTCAAGACTGTTTGCATATTCTGAAATTCTACAAAAGTCTAAAAAAAAATAGAGGATAGGTACTGGGAGCACAACTTGGACTTCTGAGAATTTCAGCTAACTTAAAAAAATGTTTATTTTTTTAAAAAAATGATGATAAATGCAGAAATAAATGCTTTGTAACGTTTTAAAGAAGATTAGCTCTAGGCAATGATTATTCTGGAAGAATAACCATTTCAGTACATTACAAACATAAAGGTATTAGTAAATAAACATACACTGCCGGTTGTGGAGACAGAGAGAGAGAGAAAGAAAGGGGGGCGGGAATATCTGTGATCATGGTACACGGGAAGAATGGGAGAAACATGTTGTGACACTGGTGGTGATTGCTCTCCCAGCAAAACCTGAAATTTAAAAAAGAATCATCCGACAACCAACCTACATGTTTAGTATAGCCCATAGCTTGTTCCAAAACTGAACTGCCTACAAAACAAAATCTTTTGCAGATTTCAGATGCTTCAATGATTTGACACTGTCTTCCTATTATATCATCTGGCCAGGGTGGCTGATGGCTCCTACGTCAGTGGTGAATCATTCGGGGTTTAGTCTGAACTTTAAAGGAACTATCCATGGTGTTCACTGCTGTCTCCAAAACAGGCTCAACATTTTGGATACCTCCAAGGACTCCAGGACTGAAACTGGAGAAAATTTGCCATTCCACTGACATGGAAACAGCCAGCCCTGACTGCCATTTGGGCTGAGACAATAAACCTCTGAATATAAATGAGCTTGGCGTTCAGACTTTGCTGTTTTGGCACATTAAGTACATGTCTGGCATAACAGTGTTCTACACCTTCTGCAAGTCTATCTAGTTGTCCACCGCCATCTCCTCTTGAACTCTTCTATCAGATAAGAAGGAAATGTAACTTCACAAAACTAAGAGAAGGATTGTCATAGAATACATTGTGGGAACTTGCAACTTTTCATCAGCACCATTCATCCCCTTTCCGAATGTCCTTTCCAGGAAGTACACAGAGGTGGGGAATTTGTGACTCTCCAATGTTGTTCGACTACAGTTTCCACCAGTTTGGCCTATGGTGAGGGATGTTTGGAGTAGCAGTTTGCTTGCATATGGAAAGCTACAGGTTCCCCATCTCTGATGGAGAGAACTAATACTGCTCCTATTTTAGAGAGACATTTACACCCAGTACTACAAACAACCCTTCACTTATCTCAGCTCTATCTGCATGCCTCGCAACCAGCTCATATCACTTATCTAAAGAGAGAAGTATAGACTGCCATGATTAATAATAGACCTGGCAGCCAAAGATCTAGAAAGAATGTGGGCATGCACCAGTGAGCATCAACTGGCACCAACACTCAGAAAACAGAGCTGAGTGAAACTGAAGGATCTTGGGAAGAATCAGAGAGAAAGAAAAAACGACCGCTTCTTATTATGCAAGGGACACACCCATCTCTAGCTAATGTTACCATATACTATCTTACCCTCTGATTTACATTTCTTGTTAAGCTGACTCAATTCTGTGAACCAAAGGAGGAGACAAGGGACTATGCCATGGCTGGGAAAACTTTGTCTTTCTCTTTCATATGTTCTGGCCTACAACCTCCCCTTTGCCACCCAAATCAGTCATTCAGAAAGAGTTTTGGGGTATTGTAGTCCAAAACTCTGGAAAGCCTCAGATTCCCTACATCTGAACTATGGGAAACTACAAAGAGCTCAGAATGTCCACCTTGCAATCCTTGGAAGTCCAGCTCAAGGCAACCTGTGTTTTTTTTGAAACTGGTAAAGCGAACATCATTTCTTCTGTGAGTAGCTAGATTAGGAAGCTGAAATGCACTGTGGTTTTCTGACTTGTGCATGCAAGGCAGAAATTGCACAGTTACACAATCATGATTGCTGTGCTCCAAGTAACACAGGAAGTGACTCTGTCTAATGCCTATATGGGTTTTGGTTTGCAGCTATTGAGGAGACGGATGTGGGATTGGCATTTTGAAGTCAAGTGAGTTCAGGAGCTGGAGAAGGGGCTGAAAAGTTTTCCTTTCATTTGCCCTACATAGTGCTTATATTGTGCTACTGTTGTATGTCTTTCCATTTCCTGTTCTCTAGTGGACTAGTGAACCTTGTATGTATTATATTGCCTGTCTTATGTGACCTATTGTAATATATATTTCTTACTATAATGTGCCCTACTTTGCATTTTGTGGCATCCTACACAAAAATAATCAGACATTTTGTGATCTTGTGCTAAACAGCATACATCTGGTGATCTTCTGCAATTAAAGCAGACCACTAAATCCAGATGTCACTTCCAACTAGACTACACCCACTGAATCGATGGGACTTACATGAGAGTGGACCTACCATACAGGACATTATTCAATCAATTACTCTGATTGGAACTAACAACTAGATTTAAGCTTCATAGACTCTAACTCCAAGAATTCCCCAGCCAGAGGGATTATTATCCCTCTGGGTGGGGGATTCTGGGTGTTGGGGCCCATAAAAGTAACTTTTCCAAGATCTATGAAGAATGCACTGTAACCGCTAAAAATGCTATGTTAGTATCCACCTTTACTTGAAAAAAAAAAGACTGCTGGTATTCCCAGGATACTGGATATATTTCATCATGTTCTGGGACCAATAGAATATGAAGCTCCTGGGCTCCAGAGGCATGATACTTACCTGATCCCAGGAGTGGAGATTCCAGACTGAGGCTCGGAAGAGTTGAAGCATGGCTGAAAGCCCGTGAGGATCCACCAATGCTGGAGCTGACCAAGGACCCACCAGAGAAAGGCGAAGAGGAGGTAGCCGTGGACCCAACCAGCTGGGCTCCCGGGACTTCTTTGTTCTTGCTCCCTTTTGGCCTCCCTGGGCCATGCTTGCTCTTCTTGTTGGCTTTGTGCTTTTTTTCTTTTAGAACTTCTCCCTCTTCCATGCTTAGGGATGGCATTCTTTTGTGGCTGCTGCTGCTGATGCCACTGCCACCACTCCCACCACCACCACCACCACCGCTGCTGCTGCTGCCACCACTCCCTCCAGCAGGGCCACCAAGAGAGTTGGAGGCCTTGTAGTCCACAGGTGAAGCATCACGGCCTCTCTGCTGGCTGACGGCTGAGGTAGAGAAGCGCATGATGGAGCCAAAGCCTGAGAAGATCACCTTCTGCTCAAAGACGTCACTCTTCTGCCCTTCATATAGTGGAGAGCAATGTGCGGAGGACGAGGAGGAAGAGACAGGTTTGCGGTACTTCTCGTCCTCTGATGGCGGCTGCTGCTGCTCGAGCTTTGGGAAGGTTACAAAGTCCTGGGAGAAGGGCAAGGAGCTGCATGAGGTACCTGAAAGGGGATCAAGGGAAATCCTGAAACCTCTAGCAGGCATGAAGATGAGACATGAGGCATCTACGGTTGCTTGCTTGTTTACATGTTTTATGAACTGCCTCCATTTGCACAAAGCATTGCCAGAGACACACACACTTTCTCTGACTGGTTACTCTTTAACACTGAAAAGTGGAAGGGAGAAAAAGTAGCTTTGTAGCACCTTTAAAACTGAACAATGTATTTCAGCATAAGCATTCATGGGCCAATTCTTCAGATGTATTATGGGTCGTAACACACAATTCAGCCTTATGCTGAAATAACCCATTACTCTTAAAGGGAACACAAGACTCCTTTTTTCCCCTTTTCTCTTTTTATATAGAAATGTATTGTTGCTGTGTGCCTTTGAAGTCATTTCTGACTTACAGTAACCCCAAGGTGACTCTATCGTGGGGTTCTCCTGGCTAGATTTCACCAGAAGGGGTTTGCCACCGGTTTTCTCTGAGGATGAGAGAGTGTGACTTGCCCCAGGTCACCCAATAGTTTTCCAGGGCTTACCAGGAATTCAAACCCTAGTCTTCAGAGCCCTAGTACAACATTCAAACCAGTATACCATGCTGGTTCTCACATAAATAAATAGACCCTAAAACATTTATGTTTCTGAAAATTAAAAGCTAATAGCCCAGGATCAATTGCTGAGTGTCTGACAGAGAAGTCAGAAATTCAAAACTAACTTGGCCACAAGCCCTTTAAAAAGCCACCTCTGGTCCTCCTCCTTCTCCACCAGCTGCTGACTGGCCAGCTAAAGACAGTTCACAGCCCAATTCCTCAGCACCACAAACCCTCTTCTGATGCCCCCCATGCCCAAGAAAGAAGATGAGTGAGAGAGAGGAAGTATAGGGCCACCCCCTTTCCCTCTCCTTTCCCTGACTTGGTTTGAACTACGGGTACTCACTCTCCCCACCATGCCTCAGCCCCCTTCCCACAAACTCTCATACACATTTTGATATTTGTATTTTTTCCACTTTCTCAAGGATCCTGAGACCCTTACCCTAGCAAATGTGGAGGGTCAATGGTATTTTTTTTTTTCTGGTAACAGTTTTCACAGACTGCAGTCAATTTCCTCTTGGTTGGATTTGCTACAATAATAAATACACTTAGCACATATATAGTTTCTAGAGAGATAGTCATGTCCCTCTGCACAGCAAAAACGACATATCCTATGACACTGTGAAGGCTAACACATTTAATTACAACATCAGCTTTTGTGGTAGACTGATGAAAACAGCAGCGTTCTCAAAAAAACAAAAACAAAACCCACCTATGCTACCACAAACTAGCTAGTTATTAAGTTGCCATAGGCACTGTATTATTTCAGTAGTGCTTTTTATCAAACTGATTCCCATGTACAGGTACTATCACTTATCCCATTTGACAGATGGAAGGCTAAGGGAACAACAACTTGTCTAACGCTGTTGACTAAAAAGACAAAGGAGGGGACAGCCTTCCTGCTCTATAGCTTATGTTCTTAATTCATATGTTACCCCAATATGATAAGTAGCAGAATGACAGTTAAGAGACAAAATATAGTATATTAACACCAGTACAAAGGCACTCAATCTGAACTGCCATCTGAAATCAAAATTCTGTGTCTCAAGACAAATGGAATTATGTCATCTATACAAATTGTGCATGTTTGCTTACTTTGTATACTCTTTTCAGATTCTGCTGGTCATGAGGGATGGGTTAGAACGGGCTACACAAGCTATAGAAGCCTGATCTCTAGCCACTGATTGGTTCCATCTCATCATCTATGGTTTCAGCTGGAATTGCCCACATTCTCTGAAACCTATCTCCGGTGTCAAATGATTTGGGCAGTGGGGGCAAGGGGAAGCAACAGTTTCACTAAAGGGGCAAGGAAAAATGTGACACATGGTAGCCTCACACAAATCAGAGCTTTTCTGTTCAACCATAAACATTAAAGATTCAGCTTTTCTAAAGCAGACCCAGACACTAAAAAAAGCAGTGGCCCTGGTCAAGAGCTCACTGTCAATCTGACTCCACTGGTTTGCCCAACTCCTTCCCACTATTTACCTGCAGGTGGAAATGCTCCACTGGAAGAGGATGGTCCAAAACCTGTTGAGCTTTTCCCACTTCCTGACTTCTTGGCCTTGTGGCTTGTGCCATGGCTTGAAGACTTTTTGCCTTTCACCTCTGACCTGATAACCTCTGAAGTTTCTTTACTGCTCTCGTGGTGGTTGGTGGAATTCTGCTGTAATGAACACAGGTCATAAGGAGAAAGAAAGAAAATGTGTACTGAAATCATCTTAGACAAATGGTACCTATTCAATGCAGGTTTAACCTCTTTTTTAACAACATTCTGCCATCAGGAACCTTTAGGGCATGAATCCTTAAATCCTGACCACAACAGACCCATAGGTCCATTTGCTGAGAGGGAAAGTTCTGCCTCCCCAGGCACTTCTGTCTTGACCCTGATACGGTAGTCTTCTGCTCCTTCTAATGCATGCACAGAGACTGCATGATACAGGTGGAGACCTGCCACAAAATGTGCCACCTAAGAAGAGTGGGCTTGTACCTGCCCGGGCATCCAGGCAGCCCAGAGCAGATGTGTGGTAAGTCCACAAAAATCTTCTTTAGGAAGAAAGAATTTCAGCAAAGAGAAACAGTAGGGGGAGGAAATTCCCATTTTACCTAGTTGGCTGTCAGCTTTGAAAGTGATCATTTTTATAGGCATATAGCGTGGATAGAGTTCTAGAGTACTAAAAGCAGAAAAGAGGTTTTTTTCCCCCTTCCTTTTGAACAATCCTGTATAGTGTGGGGAAAGCACACTTTCTCCAAATGCACTAGGATTTTATAGCCATAAAGCTGGAAGCGATCTCAAAAACCACATAGTACAATACTGCTAACGCAGGAAATCTTCTTGCTACCACATCCCTAACATGTGGTAGCCATCCGCATGCTAAAAACCTCCACAAAAGAGAGTCCATCACTTTCTGACACAGTTCATTTCACAACTGAACAGCTTATACCATCAGGCATGCTTAGTCAAAAACTCCATTCTTATCAATGCAACCCACTGGTTAGGGTGCTGCTCTCTGGAGCAACAGAGAACAGATTTGCTCCACTGTTCTCTTAAAATATTTGAAGATGGCTCTGTCACCTCTAAATTTTCCCTGGAGTTTAACAGCCACTCATTCATGCTCTCACTCATTCTCTTTAATATCCTTCTCTTCAAGGTGCATAACCTCATAATAACCTACCATAAAGTTCACTGCAAATTACACAAAATAAACAAACCAGCAATTATCAGTCAAGACAAGAAGCAGCCCTGTATAAGCAGCAACTCTAAAGAATTCTCAGAGCTTGGGGAAATCACTTTTTGGATACAACTCCCCAAATCCCCTAGTCAATAAAGTTGGGGGATCCTGGGAGTTGGGAGTCCAAAAAGTAGCTTCCCCAAACTATTACAATTTATCTAAATGAGACAGACTTGCAGAAGATAAGCTCCTTTCTTGAGAATCCAGCTAACTAAATAAATAAATTCAGTGCTAAAGTATTAATACCTGAATAAAAATCTACTCCATTCTCTTGATTACATTTCAGCCAGACCTGTGCAACAGCTGGGAAACCACCAATCCATTCCAGATGTGCAAGAGGTATATGGAAAAGAGGGGGGTAAAAAGCCAAAGCGGGAGGCCTGTGTTGTCTCTGACTATGCAGCTCCTGGGATTTTAAATGTTAAGCCTTTCTGATTTACAGACATGGTGGGGGATATGTGACAATCCTTCTGAGTTTCAGCATATTCTAAGTGGCAGGGAGGCAGAAAAGGGAAGGAGCCATATAAGAGCAGTACAGCTATGTGAAACCCCCATGAGAAAGGCAAAACATAAAATACAAATGACCCATAGCCCAAGCAGGTTCAGCCAGCAAGCTGACCTCACTAACCACATCTCTAAAAGAGAAGGCCAGATAATTTCCTTCCTTTCACCAACCCCTCTCCTTGCTAATATAGTCTGGAACCCACTTATGATACATTCAGAGTTATAGGTGAGCTGAGAAAGGTGGGGGAGTGACCGGAAGGAAATAGCCCAGAATCCACATCAAAAGCCATCATTTTAATCCACCAGGCCAAAAGGTGAAGGAGTGAATAATAATGTTATTAAGTGCCAGGCAAAAACCCTGATGCAAAGAATGAATCTTGAGTGGAAAATTCATTAAAATTTCAACTAGCTAGCAATTAAGTAGAGGGGCCCAGATGTTTGCATGGATTACTAGGGGAGAAGTTCAGGCATTTTAATTTAAGTTCAAACAAATGCAGCCAATGTAATGAAACAAACTGGTCAACGCTCTTCTCAAGTGGCGCCTCCTCTCTGTCCCTTTTGTGGAAATTTAATTCTTGCCATCTCTAGAGACAGACCTCTCAGCTGTTCACCTCAGGAAAACCCGAGATGTTTCCCAGCATTTCCTGTTAGTACAAGTTACCTCTATGCCCTGGTTGGCTCCTGGCCTTGCATTCTAAGCAGGAGCAGGAGCCCTAGACAAACTTTTTCTAAGTCAATCACTCCTAGTGTCTGCAAGTCAGGACATCCTTGCTCAGGCCTACTAGAACCACTTCTTTCATCTCCCTGTGCAGAACCTGGAAAAGACTGTAGCTCCCAGAACTTTTCAGCCTGAAAAAAGTAGCTTTCTCAAGCTCCGTTCCTAGGTTGCTTCTTTCTTTTGCTCTCACTGGCACCTGGGGAAACACAGTTGCTGCACCACTGCTGAAACTGTCCTGGTCCTAAGCAGTGGTGCATAGAAGGAATGGTCCCAGCTGTCAGCTCTTGACCAGTTGGCTCATGGTCAAACAGCTAAGGAACTGATAATGACTGGAATGACTTCAGCAGAGGCATAAAACCTCTGGGTCACTGCCAGCTTTTCTGATCTTTTGGGGTTTCAGCCCTTGGAAAGGCTTCCTCCAAAACTGGATAGATCTGTTCCCTCCTCTTCTTTACCTTTTCAGAGACTTCCTCCTACCTCCCCAGCCACCAGATCAGCAGTATTCAGAGAGCAACAAGTAATCTGTGAGAGCTGGGACAGAAAGACACAGAACCACACATCTGGCAAAAGGGTACCTTAGTCACAGCATCCACCCAGCCTCCAGTTCTGGTAAGCTTTTCCCTGTGAAGCAGAGGCGCATCATTTGTGTTCTAGTTGGTGAGAGGAGCTGCTCCAAGGAACAACTGATACTGAAAGATGCAAGGAAGCTGGATGCAGTTGGGGGGGGAGGGAGCAGGAAAAACCTCTGGCAGCAGTGCCACGGATTAGACAAGGACTACTGATAGTGGGAGGAAGGGGGGAAGAACAATAAACAATCAAGTCCCCTTGAGAGTTCTCCCCATACAGAACAAGACAAAAGGGATGCAGTGGAACAACTAACAAAAGAAAGAAGTGGCAGGGAGAAGAGCAGTAGCTTGCTTAGAGATTAGTTCTGTTAGAGAAGCACTCCATCTTTGTTGGAAAAAAACCCAGTCCAATCACTCCCCCAGTTTAGGAATTCTGTGCCTCCCAGACTCCTATTCAGACTGACATGAGCAGCCCAAATGATGGATATTGTCAAGGCCGAGTCGTCACTGAAGTGATTCAATCTGCAGGCTAAGAACTCGGAAACATTAGTTTGCTTTTTAAGACTACAATTCCTGGCATCTCCAATTCAAAAGCAATAGTTCTGAGTTCTCTGTAGGCTGTACCACTTCAGAAACTGCAGGGTTTAGGCACTTGTGTTAGATTTATGTTCATCCCTGTAAATGCATCCATTATATATACAACTAGCATATTTACCCTGACGTTGCCTGGGATTTTATTTTCCTTTAAGAACTCAGCAAACTGTCTTCTCCAGTACTTGTAACTTTTCCCCATATTTCCCAATCCAATCTGTATTCAGAGTTGTGAACATACAGAGGTTGGGTTCCTGAGGGAACACACTGTCTTCCTCCTTGCTGCTAGGCCTCATATCCATAGCAACCAGTCTATTCCAATACCTGTAACTTTTCCTCATATTCCCCAATGCACTCTGTATTCAGAGTTGTTAACATACAGAGGTTGGGTTCCTGAGGGAATGCACTGTCCTTCTCGCAACTAGGCCTTGTCTCTATAGCAACTGGTCTATTCCACTACCTGTAACTTTTCCCCATATTCCCTGATCCCATCTGTATTCAGAGTTGTCAATATAACAGAGGTTTAGTTTCTGAGGGAATACATTGCCCTTCTTCCTACTGCTAGCCCTTATCTCCATAGCAACCAGCCTGAGGCCCAAGAGCTCTCTGCCTGAGAATTCTAAAGGCCCCTCCCTACATTGCCAATCTCAGGATTCCATAGAATCATCACAGCCAACCAATCATATGAGGTCTTCTCCTCTCACATAGCCCATTATATGAGGTCTTTGCCTGTCTGACGAAGACAAACAGACAAACTCACAAACTTTGCCTTTTATATAGCAGATATCGCCACACAGAAAAGCAGCACATCAAAGAATCACAGGGTCACATAGTTGGAAGGGGATACAAAGGTTACCAAATCCAAACCCCTATCATACAGAAATATACAACTGAAACATGCCTGAAAGATGCCCATCCAACCTCTGTCTGAAGATCTCCAAAGGAGAGTCAAAGAGAAGCGCTTCTTCTGAAATGTATGCTTTCTATATGGAGAGAGTTTTTGTCTGGAGAAACAATCCCAACTTTGCAATATATGCACACGCTTCTGTGAAGTGATATTAGCAATCCAGGAACTTTACCAGTTTAATTAAAATCAGGTCCCAGTCTTGTTCCATCCATATTATTCTTTATTGACCTTTTTGTTGTTATTATTTATTTATTTATGTATTTATTTGTATCCCGCCTCTCCATATGGATCGAGGTGGTGAACAACTTACAAATAGCATGTATTTCGATACATTTTTCTATACATGCCCCCAACAAGCTGGGTACTCATTTTACCGACCTGCGGAAGGATGGAAGGCTGAGACCTCAGTTAAATATTTGCTTACAAAAATAGGGACTTCTTCTTTCCATCCCAGCAGAGCAACAGTGCTTTGACAGGAGATGAGACATGCTTAAGGAAACCAGGAGATCCACCTCCACCTAATCATCACTACTATAAACCATGCTCAGTTGGCCTTGAATCTTGGGTGCAGGATTATGGATTCAGGAGCAGGCTGTGGGCAGGCTGTGCAGATAACACACTCACAGAGCAGCAGGACCTGATGCTCTTGCTCCGCTCTGGAAAAGTGCTGGCAGTCTCCTTCATATGAAAGCAAGAGGCAATTCTGTCAGAAGGCTGGGCTGAAGGACAGAGGGAAGCAATGACTGCTTTCTGTTTTGCTGCTGGGCTTGAGGTTCTATAGCTTGGCCTCCCCCTTCTCCAGCTGATGCTACTGCCATCCTCCCTGAGATTGGCTGCAGCTGCGGCAGAAGGGAAGCAAGATAAGATGCCAGTGCTGGGAGGGAGAAGATAGGGCAAGGACAGTCCACACAGAGAAAAAGGACCTTCCAGTGCAGCCTACAGCTGTGCAGTAAGTGGAGCCAATTCATTTCCATGGCTCTCAGGGACACTGATGAGATATGCAAAGACAAGATTTGCCTCCTGTTTTTTTTTTTTGTTTTGTTTTTTTTTTGAAGCTTTCAGTATCTCTGGAGCAGCCCACTTATGATCTCCCACAAAATTTAAAGGGAACCACTGAGTTCCCTGGGTCATGGTAAAGAGCTAGGTTTGCCACCACCACTCCCCCATGCCAAGTGTGGGGAGAAGGTAGATCACTTGGGATCTTAATGGCACATCACTGGGTGACCTGAAGTAGATTAGCAAGAGCTTCCCACTCCACAAAGCAACAACAAAATGGCCTTTTTCACTTAAAATAGGCTGCCAAAATGAAAAAAGTGGGGGGGGGATTGAGAGAGTGATACAAGTGCCTCGGGCAGCAGATTTTGAGGTATAGCAGTAGCAACCTTGCCTCCTCCTGCAAGCCTGCCCCCTTGTGAAGCTGTGCCACAAAACATGTTCCGCATTCTCTAAATTAGACTGCTGCCTTCACACGTGGTGATGATATCCCATTGTTTACATCAAAGAGTCAGCTCTCAGTCCAGTTGGCCAGCATGCTTAATATAGAGGAAGAGGCAGATGCCATCTTGTTTACTCCAAAGGCTACAGCCGGCACATCAGTCAAACCTGATAAAAAGGGTTTTGAGCCACTGAAGCCATTTGTGTGTCAAGGAGATAAAGGATCAACCTCCAAGTTGCATACCTGGCCCTTCAGAAGTGCGGCTCCATCCAGAACAGGGTGAACTTCAAACTCCCGGATCCAGGCATTACCTACCCATAATACCTCCATAATGTCAAGATTCAGCTTCAGTTTATTAACTCTCATCTGTTTCATTACTGCGTCCAAGAAGTAGTTCAGTGCTTCTTCATTAGAGATGACACATACAAATACAGCAGGGTCTCATGAGTGACCGGGAACACTGTAGTCCAACTTTTCTGATGATCTTACCCAGCAGC
Source organism: Ctenosaura bakeri (assembly GCA_948474755.1). Lineage (NCBI taxonomy): Eukaryota > Metazoa > Chordata > Lepidosauria > Squamata > Iguanidae > Ctenosaura > Ctenosaura bakeri. The sequence goes on from CAOLHI010000619.1 coordinate 384,661, forward strand.
TTCCCATAAGTGTTAAAGGGTACAGGTGGAGAAGCAAGATGAAACCCTATAGGACCCCTTACCTCACTTGTCAGTGGGTCCAGCAGAAGTCCCCTATATTGCTATCTGAAATTGACCCCACAGATATGAGCAATACCACCATATCATCAAATGTCTCACCTACTTGTGGAGTTGTCATACAATGTACCAAGGTCAGTGAAATCAGAAACACAGAGAATTGAAATAAAAGCAGGAGGGAGGGATGGAAATCATACAGCTAACTGGCTGCATGCATACTTCTGAGTGATCAAGCACAGGCTTTTGGACTCTTGTTGGCTCCTTCAAAGACCCTCAACATGCCCTAGATTTTCTGGCCAAAAATCTATGGTTTTCCAGTCCCAAAATATGTTTTGTGGACGAAAATCAAATGGAACACTTGGGATAATCTATTTTGGGGTTAAAGTGCTATTTCAGAGGCTTGCTGTCCCAAAACAGAAAAAAAAGCCACTTAACATTGTGTGAAACAGTGACCAGGAGTGTCAAAATGGTGGCAATGGTGGGATATGGCTGTTCTCTAAAGTGCCAGAGGAACCCAAAAATGCCATGGTGTGTCCCTCTGTATTCTGAAGAATGCCTCCACAATAGAGTCACACTCCCCCAGACAGTAACTGCCAGACAGAAGTTATCTATCAGAATTAGCAAGGTGTTTTGTGTTCCAAGCCCCAAACTAACTAGATCTAGTTTCCTAGAGACACCTGTCTGGATACTGTTGGGAATAAAATGTTAAACTAAAGGAAGTTTGGGGTCCAATTTAGCCAAATAATTCTTGTGAGCTTATATATGCAATTGGATAGGGGAGGAAACCCCATGGCTTAACCTGATCTGGGAAAGAAGTTCCAATAATAGTACAGTACATCTGTCCTTTTAGAGGCAAGTAAAGTAATAACACACAGAGAGCTGTTGCGGGGAATAGGGAAATCATTCCCCATCACAATGGGTAAGGATGACAGACTCACAAATATCACTGAGAATGAGTACAGATCTTTCAAGTCAAGTCAGGGGAGACGGACTGCCAGGCTGGCTTGAGCTGCAAGCCCCCTCTCCTTTTGGAAATTAAGCCTTTCTTAAATCTCTCTCTCAGACTTGTTTTATATCCAAAGGATTTAGGTCAGCTGGAATCTTTGGTGACACTGAGAAACCCAGTGGGAACTCCGCCTATGGTAGGACAGCATCCAATTAAAAGACTTCTTTCGCCAACATAGCCTCCTGACCTGGATTATGAAGTCTCAGGAAGGAACGTTAACCAAGAGAGGCAAATCAGAAGGGGGTGGGGAGAAACTGATGTATTTGGAGAGCCAGATGTTGGAGGGTCTCCATCTGTGGCAGTGTATTGAGTGCCTGTCAACAAGTAATCAGAAACTTTGCAGCTTATTGGAGGGGGGAAGCAGGAAGCATTGAACAAAGGGTGAAAGAATTCAGGTCTAGACTGCACGTGCTGCAGAACAAGGTGGAAGACAGAATGAACCATCTCAGGTTGTTAGTGACAAAATCCCCCTTTCTGAATGCTCATCTGCACTAAAAGGACCCTATAAATAGAGACATTTTGCTTTATTTTTACACAGGAGGGGCATTCAAAAGTGATACTTTCTTACCTGGATTCTGAAGTAATATAATTCATTGTGTTACTTCATTCTGCTGCAGCAAGAGATTAGGATCTTGATTCAAGAGACTAGATAAATATAGGAAACCCCACCCCTGATGTAGTGATAAATTCTGAAGTGCAGGTCCTCATCCCTCTGACAGCAAAATCTCCAAGAAGAGTTAAAAAATGCAAACAAACCTGTTCTAGAAAAGTTTATTTCTAACAAGAGCAGCTCCTTTGTAAAGCTAAGGAGTCTTGATGATTCATTCAAAGCCAAACTATCCTAAAATACTCTACATTGCAACTAGGATAGTGTGTAACAATAGACCATTGCTAAGAAAATCTACACACACACCACTGCATAGTCCAGGTTGTGTGAGGACTGCAGCTCAGCTCAAGAGGGAACAGGGAAGCTTATGGCTTCTCGGCCTTTTGGCTAAGATCCCTGCTAATCAAAAAGTTGGTGCTTTGACCATATAAGACCTGGTTCCATTGTAACATTGGATGCTCCAAATATAAAGGGATGCCTTGGCTCCATTAAGCAAATCATAGAAGGGGAAAACAGCACCTGATACTTGTACAAAAAAAGGAGGACCAAGGTCCAATACTATCAAGTGAAAGTTTTATATAATTAAAGGTAGCTATCTATTCATTGTCAGGATAAATATCCACACGAGAGCATTGGACCTCAGTCCTTCTTTTTCCTGTGCTCTTCCATAAAGGGAAGCACTTCCTGTGGATACACAGCCTTTTGGTCCTGCTAAGGAAAGGCACATATATTATCTACTTTTTATAGATTTATACTGGTTCACTGAGGAATGGATCAATGCAGGGATGACTAACTTGTGTATGTGATATTTTTATATGAATCTCTGTGTTCTCTGTTCTCCAGGCAGTGTGATGTAGCTGTAGGCTATATTTCAGAGAAAGGAACTGGCAAAACTACCTCTGAGTATTCCTTCCCTATGAAATTCATGGAGTCGCCATAAGCTAACAGGTGACTTGAAGACAAACACATACAGAGTCTGACCCTCGTTTTACCGGGAGTCCCTTGCTACTACATGAATTTATCTCAGAGTGCTCAAGAAGCAAGCCAAGAAGTGATAAGGGCTTCACAGCTACCAAACACACACACATACATGAGCAAAAACAAGGTACTGCATGTAAAACATCATGACAGAAATATCACTACTACCATATTATTTACATTTGTCTCCTAAGTTTCCTCAAAATGGTGTAGGTGGCTCCTCTCCTATTTTATTCTCACAACAAACCTATGAGGTAGATCACGTTGAGAGTGAGTGATTGCTTCTATCTGCATGGTTCAAGGCAGGTGAGAATTTGAATCTCCCAACTCTTTGTCTAACATTCTAACCACTACAGCACATACCGATCTATCTTCCTGCATTCTACATTCCCCTTTTTCTTTATCACATCTTGCTCCAAGTGTGGTCCATGTTTTTAGGATTCCCTCATTATACTTAGACCATCAAACACCAGATGAAATCACTTTACGGACCACATTGTTTGTCAGTTGCCCATCCCTGGGTTAATGGAAAAATATCAACAGATTAGCTGGTTATTTACTGAGTGATAAGAGTATATAACAGAGTATTCAGTATTGCTCTTAAACATACAGTATCTCCCTAATTCCCAAAGCAACCCTGTATGGTAGGCCAATTTCACTGTTAACTCTATACTATAAATGCAGAAGGTGGGGTTCAGGCTAACAGTGAATGGCTTGCCTATGGCCACCCGGAAATTAATGGCTCAGCTGAGCTATCAGTTAGGAGGCTAGCAAGTGGGACTGTCAGCAAAGAGTTGAAGCATGTGGTCTTCCTGTTAAAGTGTTATTTCAGGATGCTCTATTCCAAAGCTTTCCAAACTTTTCATGTTGGTGACACACTCTTCGGACATGCATCATTTTGCGACACAGTAATTCAATTTTACTAGCAAACCAGAGGTTAAACAGTGGGAAAGGCAGCCCCTTTCACCCGATCCTGGCTTGCTGCCATTGCCCTCGCCAAGGAAAGACACCAGCGAGGGTGGCAGCAGCAGGAAAGGCAGCCCCCTTACCTAATCTTGGCTTGCTGCTGTTGCTCTCACTGAGGAAAGACCCCGGTGAGGGCAGCGGGAGTGGGAAAGGCAACCTCTTTTCCTGATCTTGGTTCATTGCCATTGCCCTTGCCCTTGCCAAGGAAAGACCTCAAGGAAAGACACCCTCACCAAAGAAAGACTCCAGTGAGGGTGGCAGCAGCAAGAAAGGCAGCCCCCCCACCTGATCCTGGCTCACTTCTGTTGTCCTCACTAAGAAAAGACCCCAGTGAGAGCAGCGGCAGTGGGAAAGGCAGCCCGGCTACCTGATCCTGGCCTGCTGCTATGGCAGCAGCTGGAGAGGCTCAGGTGGGGAGGTCTTTCTCAGCCTGGGAGGCGACACACCTACACACTTCAGGTGACACACTAACGTGTCGTGACACACCGTTTGGAAAGCCCTGCTCTATTCCCTTCCCCCACCTGCTGCCTTTCGTTTTTTAATCCTTCCAAGGCTCCTGAGCATGTTCAGTGTCACTGACCTGTTCTGGAGAGCTAGTTTTGGTCCCTTATTTCCATTTTCTCTAAATCTTTTTCTGCATCTGCAAATTTTGAGGTTTTGTGAAGCTTGTTGATACCTTCTTTGTGTCTATGGATGATGCTATTTATTAAGGATTGGCACTCAAAGTATCCACTATTAATAAGACCTTTAATCAAAAGTTGCAGCATTAAGTGATCCCATTCACAGTCTCTGACTGCTTGTCACATCCTATTCTAGGACACTCCATTCCATTTCCTCAATCTGCCAGTTATCCCTCCCACATCTGACAAGATACTCAATATTTTGTGGCACTTGACCAAACTCAGGGTCCTATCACACTGCTCTGTTGCAGCACTATTATTCTACTTTAACTGCCATGGCATCATTCTGTGGAATCCTGGGGTTGGTAGTTTGGTGAGGCACTGGAGCTCTTTGGCCAAGAATTTTAAATGCCTCTCCCTAAACTGCAAAGCCCAGGATTCCATGCAATGTTGTAATGGCAGTTAAAGTGGAATAATAGCACTTTAACAGTGTAGTGTGATAGGGTTCTCAGTCTCTGCTGAGCTCTTTGGAGCTATTTTTTAAAATTTTGATGGTGGGGCATATTTCTGCAAACCTTGACTTGCTGTAAGCTTGTTGATAAATGAATTTATGCAAGAGTGATATCTGCAATTTACATCAACAGAGGCCTTTGAAGAAGTGGGTTCACTATTAGTGTGTGCATATACACATGCACATATAGTGAGCGAGGGAAGGGGGGTTATGGTGATCATTCCAGGGCGACAGCTTTCTAACAATTAAGTCAAGCAATATGCTGTAATCCTGTGGATGGACAGATGAACTTAATTTTCTCCCCTAATATACTATACTAAGGACATATTGTCAGCTTTGGTACAGTCACACTCTCTTTTAAGCTACATTTCTTCTTCACAACTGGGAGCACTCTAGGAATGAAGATGTGAGGCTGTTGATCATAAAACACTTTGGTCAGGAAGCAGTATGTGAGCAATAACAAAAACAGCTCCTTAGCTGAATCAAACCAAGTTGCAACATCTTGTTTCTAATAGCAGTTAGTCTGATGTCTCAGGGGAATCCACAGGCAGAACACGAAAGCAATAGTGTTTCCCACACTCCTTGATCCACACCACCCAAGCAACTAGTATTTAATGACAAACTGCACCTGAACATGGAGATTCCATGTTGCAATAGTCACAGGACTTATAATGTTACTTTTAAAAAAATATGAACTGAGTAGTAGTAAGATGATGTTCTGGGACCCACAGCATCATCCTATCACTGCCAAGTTATGGAAGGCATCAGCATGTCATTATATTCATGCTTCCTAAAATAAATGTTCCATGTTCTGCCCTAATACTTGCTAATGAATTTGTTCTCTGCAAATTTGTCCAACCCCCTATTAAAGGTATCACTCCATTCTATAGCAGTGTGTCGCACAAGTCAACTTCATATTATGTGAAATGGTATTTCCATCTGGCAATTTCAAATTTAATGCCAACTGATGTTATTGGGCGATCCAGAATTCTACTCTTTTGAGAGATGAGTGAAATTTTTCTTTGTATTTATCTTTTCCACACCATCCATAAACTGTTGTCATTTCTTCTATGTGTTTTGTTCCTTTCAGAGTACAGTAACTCAAACATCTCAAGTCTTTCCATATAGGGAAGATGCACTAACTCCCTCATCATTTTTGGTTACTCTCTTCTGTACCTTTTCCAAGAGTACGACATATCCTTCCTCTCTTTCTTCCTCTCTGTCTTTTGCCAGTTCAGCTTATTTCAAAACTAAAGCTTAAACTAATTTTTGCTTAGCAGGCCTTGAAATCCTCTACATATTTGCATATTGGCAAGGAATATCAACTTGGGGGCCTTAGCAACTGTGACACCAACTCTTTCTATCCCAAACAACCAATCAGATGTGACTGGCAAACACTGTGACTGGGTTGTAAGCCAAGGATGACACAATTGCCCTTCCCTTTTCTTCAGTATGGACAGAAAAGGCTTGTGCCTGTAGCTCTTGGAAAGCCAGATAGGTACACATTCCAGTCCCACTGAAACCAGACTTTCCTTAACAGTAAAAGGAGAATTCTTCTTTCAGCTGCTTTCTAAAAGCTGATGAGTGACTGCTTTTTAGAAGCTGATGAGTGACGGAGGTTTTTCTTTTCTTGTTAAGGTCTATCTGCTCAGTCATTACTACAGGAAAGAATGCTACACTTTCTAATACACGAGTTTGTCTTTAAGATCACAAAATGCCGCATATTTATTGGCAAGCTGTTAAGATCTTGCTTTTGCCAGGGATGTGGCAATCTGCATTTGTTGAAGCACAGCTTTCCCTCCTCCAGCCTCACCTCCCCTGACAACAAAATAGTGGAACGTTGCACATTTGGCTTGCAGTCACAAGTAAGCATAAGCAGAGAGAGAGGGGGGAACTATTTTCAGAGAAGACTACTTATTTCCCTAGCCCAGGCAACAGCACTGGCTAAAGCTATTTTGGTGCATATGGTAAAAGACCTGTCTGCCTGTTCTGCATCAAACACAAAGAAGAAACCACCAAAAAGTTATCCTACACAAACCCTAGTGAGTTAAATCACCTGCTTATTTCAGTGGAGAACTACCTGAGAGATGGCACCCTGTTCTAATTAACATGTGGAGGGCTTTATTAATTGCTTACATTTATATCTTGCAGTTCCTTCAGTGAACCCAGTCACTTGGTGGGCATATGCTTTAGATAGTGTGAGGGTGTGTTCGCGCACACACATACACACAAATAAAAATACCCACCATTTAGTAGAAAGGAGGGCACATATTTCTTCTCTTCCCTACTTCACCATCACAGCAACCCTGTGAAGTAGGTCAGACTGGGAGAGAACAACTGGCCCTAAGGTGACCCATTAAGCTTCATGGCTCAGTGGGGGCTGCCACCCCACATCCACACTAATCACTACATAATAGTGGCTCATTATTGTTATTAGTCAGTCTCTGTCTAATGGATGAAAATGGACTGGGCTTAGCCATACCTTAGCTAGACCCCTTTTCATTCCCTCCCATGTCTACACATGACTTAACTCTGGCGGTTCTTCTTCTTTTTCTTCTTCTTTTAATAGAAAGGAAACAGTGGGTTAATTGTCTACAAGCCAAGCTATGCAACCAGGTTTTAAGTTTCACTGAGACCCTGGAGAATAATCTTCTTAGCGTGTCAGCTCCAGACAGTTCCCTGAACCTAGCAGACTCCATGGGTGATGAAAGCGAGAGTCTAATTGCGCCACTATAAGCCAGGAGAAGACTGGATGGGGGGGGGGAGTAATGAGGGAAAAAAGATAAGTTCTATGTAATAGCAAAGAGGCAGCTACAGTCTTCCTATATGCCTTTGGTCAAACACTCCCATCCCAGAAACAGGATAACCCAGCACTTGTCAGGCTATCTGATGTGGGGGACCAGCAATTATCTCTTTTTCCCCCCATTATGCCACAGACTAGCACTGTATTTTCCCCATTGGCTACAACTGCCTTTCTCTTTCCTGGAAATTCACCAAGGACCAGCAGCCAATGGCTCAGAGACTGGCACCAATCTAGGGACCACAGTTTTGAGTACCACTGGGATAATCCGTAATTCCCTTCAGGGACTGAGAGAAAATGGAGAGTAATAAGCCTGAGAAGGATGTGTTGCCCAGGTAGTAGTAAGTAGTTCCTGAAAGATTAGAGATGCAGGGCAGTGCCCTTTTAATGTGGGTAACTGGGGAAAGGGGGAAGGTGGCAGAGTTTGTATCAGTTACTTTATTTTTGGACTACACCTTACAGAATTCCCCTAGCTAGGCTAGTATGCTAGGATGGTGGTTCCTGGCCTGAGGAGCTATCTAAAAGATAAAACCCAAAGAAGTATACAGATACTACCACTTCAGAGAATGAACTGAGTCCTCTGAATGTTATGGTTCATGAAAGGAGACATAGCTAGTGATCTATAAGCAAAAAGAGATAATATACTGAATCCAACAGATTGCCAGAGGCTTCCTCTCAGTGGTGGAACAGGCCCCTTCCTGGGATACAGCATCTCAGGTATAGTACTGCTGAGTTTTCAGTTAATCAGATGCCAGTGATCTTGTTTGTGCGTGAATATGCATATGCCACCCATCAAGCAAATATTCATGTGTGTGCAGACACACAGACACAATCCATTGAAACCAGTTATCCTCCCCCAAAATTTGAAGACCTATCATTGGGTGCACGGTGGGTTTTTTTGTTTTTTTAATGCCTACTAGGCACATGTTGAAACCCCTGACAGGCCCCAAGGAGAAATTGCACTAATTCCATGTAATCCTGACCTGTCTCAACATCCCCACCTCCTTCCTGCTGATCAGTCCCTGGGCCTCTCGCACTTCTTTGTGGCCTCACCTTTGTCCTGACATGGAGAGATATCCTGCTGTTTGCAATTCCAACTGTGGGCCTCCTAACAGGTTGTCTTATGCTGCTATGTAATTTTCTTAATGGCCAATTTTAACCCCTTCCAGGATTCTTGGAGCCATATTGGTGGCAGAGCAGCAGGCATCCTGTGGAGTTTCTTGGCCGATTCCACAGTGTCTAAGCATGGATTGTATAATATAGGTTTATAAAATTAGAAGTGAGATGGGAAAGAGATGGCAGGGGGAGGGGGGAAATGGATTTTGGTGGAATTATTCAGTCACTTTCTAAACTCAAGACAATTTCCAGAGAATGAAAAAAAAAACCTTTTAGAAAGTAATTTATCCCCATTACTCATTATAACATTTAAAAAGTAATTTGTTGGCCCTGCTTGATACAGTGATGTAAAGCAGCCCTTTTAAGCTAACTAATGTGGGGAGCTGGCAATTTTTTCTCTCTGTCCTGACAGAGGCTGGCAGCATATTTGTTCCCATTGACTACCATTGTTTCCTTCTCTCCTGGAAGCAGTCCAGGGACTAGCTCAGGAACCAGCCTTGCTCTGCAGACCACCACATTAAACGGCAATGTTTTAAGGGATATTTTTTTGCATTCCTTGTTGTTTCCAGTACTGTCTCAATTTTTTTATTATTTAAGAAACCTTAGCATTGACAAGGTAATGGCATAAAAGTTGAAAAAATCCTAACCGAATGGCTCCAAACATAACCTTTAATGGTAACTTTTTAAAAGGACTAGAAAATGTTATTCACAAAGATTTTTTTTCCTAATATGAGATGCTACATTTGAAATGCAATTTTATTACACCATTGTTATGTAATTATTTATTTGCAACTTGTTATTAATTACTTGTTACTTGTTATTTCCAGGCTCTGGTTTGGGGGTAATAGATTACATCACTTTGTGGAAATAAGTTACTCTGTACCCAAGAGGTATTGCAGTTTGAAAAGGTGATAAAAACTTCATGGAATATAAGTAGTTTGAATGGCTATTGGTCACAACAGCCAGTAACATAGCCTGCATTTCTACTGTGTAGTACTTTCTGTTGCCCTTTCTTCAATATCTTCCACTTCAGTGCAATTTCTGGTCCGTAAGTGTTTGTATATGTTTTTATTTTCTTCTCGTTCTCTCTGTCTCTATTCTTGGGCACCATCTTGCCTTTAGGAACCCATGGTGTACCTTTTTACTGCTATTCGTTTCTCCTTCTAGTTACTTCTTAAGGAACCCCCTCCTTTTGTTGTGTACACCACACTGTCTCTTCCATTTGTGCAGAGATGTGGAAATAGAGTTGCCAGTTGAGGAATGTACCAGGCCCTGAAGTTTCCAGAACAAAAGCTGAGACCCAGACGCTCCCTGATGTTATTGAGCGTTATGTACTAAGTACTATTTACTGTTTGTGTGTTTTTACATCATCTCCCAGCTCACTAACTACTGTTGCTCATAGCTCATCATTAAAGTGTGTGTGCGTGCGCTCACAGACAACATAATTCATTTGGGAATTAAGACAGAAACCTTAGAGGCTGTTCCCAGATAAAAATAAAATGATAGGATTGTTCCTTGTCACTTACTTAGGAAGATGGGATAAGGGCCATTCAATTTAACATATTTGCTTCTAGTTGAGAAGTGATGACTGCTGTTGAGCAGAGTGGAGGGTGAGCCTTGAGGCCACAACAACTGGAACAGAATGAGGAAGCTAATGCCCTTTTCACACGTGGAGGGAGAAACGGGGTAAAATGCACGGAAACGGAGCTTACCAGCAACCGGGTAAGTACGTCGCCACGCGGAGCAGCGCGAGTTCGCTGTTCCACACTCCTCAGCGTCCTGCGGCATCCAAAATGGTGGCTTACAGCTGGCGGAGGCTCTCCACCAACCAGAGAAGCTCGCCAGCCGGAAGCCCGCCCCTGGCAGATCTGCAGGCATGCAATTGCGCGCGCCTGCAAATCTACACCTGGCGCTGCGACGGGGCTGCATGCTCTGTGCTTTTTAAAAACCTCCTCAAAAGTGGTTTTTAAAAAACACGTAGCACCACCACTTCCGGTTGCTCCTGCGCAGATTGGGGTGTGGAACTACGCTAAAGTAGTCCGCCTCAATCCACTCCACGGTGTAGACAACCTCCGTCAGAGGTCGCTCTACACCGTTTTATTACCCCCATGTGGAAAGGGCCTAAGTTAATACACAGACCACTCCAGAGTCTTTGCAAGTTGCACCAACTAAGCCATACAAATTGTAGTAAGCAACTGATTTACTAGTGGAGCTGGAAATTTTTACATGGCCATTTTCCTCTTGCTTGGAAGTGTACCCTTATCTACCCTATTTGCTGGCATATAATACTCACTTTTTCCCCTGAAAAATACTATTTGAAAATGAGGTGCATCTTACATGCCAGTGCATCTTATATTCCAGCAAATACGGTACCACCTGGAAATGACCCATAGAAACTGAAAACTCAGGGTCAGGATCTAAGATTTGGTAACTCTAGTTGAGGAAACATAGCCAGTGACCCTCCAGAGTCATTTTTGTGAGTACTCCAACTGCCCCAAACAAAAGTCAAACAAAATTGCCCCAAAGACCCCCAAATACCCCATAGAAGGTGTGGGGGCAATTTTGCTATGTTTTGGGGAACCCCTGGGCCATTTCCTAGGCCAGGAGAGGTCTTTCTTTCCAACAGGCAGTGGCCAGGAAGATGACCTCCAGGTCACTTTCTATCAGAAAAAAGGCCTGTCCTAGGCTTAAAATGACCCGGAGATGACCAAAGACATTGTGAAAGTGCCACCCATACTCTCTAGGACTGTGGTGAGTGTACAACATTCCAAGGTCCCTTGGGGATACAATGGGTCCCTCTAACCCAGGGCTTTCCAAACGATGTGCTGCAACACATTAGTATGTCGCTTGAAGTGTGTAGGTATGTCACGTACAATCTTGGAAATGTATGTTATTATTTATAAATCATCTATTTTTAAAAATATATGAAAGGTTTTCATGAGATAAGTTGTATCCCCATACATTTTGTTATTACCATTTATGTATGTGTCTGTATCTCTTATAAGGGGTTAGTTTAACCTCTAGTTTGCTGGTAAAACTGAATTACTGTGTCGTGAAATGATGCATGTCTAAAAAGTGTGTCACCAACATGAAAAGTTTGGAAAGCTCTGCTCGAACCCTCAACAGCTGCCCATCCCTGGGATCACAGTGTGGTCTACAGGCTGCAAATACTCTCCAAAGCCATTTTTTAGTTTCTGCAGTACTCTTCTTCTTAACTAAAAATGCTTTGTAGGTTTTACTTTTGGTTTGCTTCTTGGTTGATAAAAGGCCTATTCTGGGTCTTGAACAGGCCCATTGGTGCCATGGAAAAATGGCAGCATTTCTCAGTGATGGGAAGTATTGTTAGTTTTGTTTTTGTTTTTTTTAAGAAAATAATAATAATCGGAAGGTGGGATGCAGCAACAGTTTCGTATATGATCATCCATGGTCCTTCAGGCAAGCTAATACATCTGCAAGATGTTCAAGCATCTACAAACTTGTCTTTTCTTAATAAATTAAGATATTTTTGCTCCCAGATTTCCCTTTCACTGTGGTTCTTTCTCTCTCTTTTCCTTCCATACCCTCCAACTGACTCTCTTGGACAGGGACAGTTCTGATTAGTCCTCTGTCATCCCAGTTTTTACAGCTATTCTTAAAACATCCCAGTTTCAATCTTCTTCCCCGACTTTCCCCATTTGTCCACAGCTTACTTCAAATACTGTAAACTGAGTTCCAAGTGAAGTAGTTTTTACTCATTTAAATCAGCAACAGGGAGAAGAGAGAGTAGAATTTTGCCCTTCACTGTAGGTTCAAGCAAAAGCAAACTGCTGCAGCCTGTCCCAGCTCTCTCTCATTAATAACCTTTGCCATCTTGACCACACTCTGATGTTGCTTGGCTACACATGTCCTTGTTTTTATCTGTGAAATGTTGCAGGGTATACATATACATATACATATATATCCTTCTTACTTATGTTAGCCATATCTCTTTATCAGAATTTAAAGAAGTCTGAGAAAAGCTCACCCACTCATTGTGTATACAAGTATTTCTTTGCCTAATTGTTGTCTCTGTTCAAACACACATTTATTTGACTAGCTACTAACCAACAGGTTGTGCAGATTTTTTTAATCAGTAGAAAACCCTGCAAAACCTGTTTACCAGAAATGAAAGTGCATTGTGAATCCTGGAAGGGAGATCATTAGTCTTTGTAGCTAGAACTTAAATGTTCAACAGCCAATACAACTTTGGAAGCCCAACACAAAGTCCCATGCTTCAGGGCTGCGATGGTGGTCTGTAGCTACAAAGCAGAAATGTTAAGCAGGAAGTGGAGATCTTATGCCCTTCCCTCCTTAGTTGAATGCTTATTTGCTGCAACACCTAGGGGAAAGAGTGGAAAGAGTGAAGGGTTAAGCAGCTATCCTAGATGGGCTTTTCTTATGCAAATTGCTTATCCCTGTCATCTCTCTGGGCACAACAGGATTCTCAGATGTTTGTTGGCTGCCCAAAATTTCATTTTTGTCACCTTCAGATCTTTGATTTTGAGCTTGTTCCTAGGATTTGTCTTCCCTTAACTATTTAAAGTACTGAGTGGCTACATATTAGAAATAATAGTTAGAATTACTGTTTTAATTAATATTTTTATGTACTTAGAGATAGGATATCTCCCATTGCCAGCTGCCAGATATCAGCACCAAGACCTTTCCATCTTGTTTGCTTCCAAAACTCCGCAAGAAGCCATCTGTCTGTAAGCTTGCCAGGGCTATTGTAGCTTTAATGTTCAATACATCTTGGAGCAAGATGAAGATACCATTCCTTCTTTGCCTTCCAAACCCAAACTTTCAGCTACAGCTCTCCCTTCCCAACACAGCTATTGCTTCCCTGGTAAAGAGGGGAGCATGGAGGAGTTCCCAAATCTCTTTGACACTGGCAGCTCCGTGCCATTTCTTTGCTCTCCTCTGGTAGGGCAAGCGATCATATTGGGAAGGGACAGCTACAGCTGCAAATTGGCATCTGGAAGGTAAGGGAGGCCAGATACCTTTATCCCAATTGATCAAGCTTTACAGTAACTCATCCTAATCAAAGACTATTTAAGGACTAAAGTTACAGGAACCCCATCCCAGATCCATTCTGATAGCCCTACTGTTTGGCCACTGTCAGTGGCCAAATAATTAGGTGTTGCATACCTATTCATAGGTCAGTACTCACTGAATGTGCACAGAGATTGCACACGACTTGCAAGTTTCCATACTCTAAAAAGAAGTTACAAAGGGAGACCCCAGTGTGAATACAGCTACTGATTCAGAATTCATTTTTAGACTTGATGCTATCAGACTTTGGTCAATAAATGCAGTGAGTGACCATCTCACCAAAGAAAGTAATTGTTCCTTTAGGTGTTAATGTGTACACTATTCATCTTGCTGTTCCAGTTCATTGCCAGTTGGGTGTGGGCCCTGCCCACTCTGCTCTTTTTGACTGAATTACTTTTGTGCTCTGCATAATCATCTCTTGTATTGCTTGACCTTTTGGTCTCATGTTGTGAAAACATTTCTTCACCCCACCTCCTTCTCTCTGTGCTCACAGTGCCTAATACACCGATCCACTAAAGGATACCACTTCATGCCACAATAAATGTGTTGGTCTTTACAAAACCTCTTCTGTTGTTTTCGCTCTAACAAAGAAACACAGTTACCTTTCTAGAATCTGACCATGGAAGAAAAGCTGATCTATACAGGGTGATTGGGGCAGGTTTTCTAACTTCTGATAAATAGAAAAAGTTTGGCCTCCTGTCTTTTCCTGATCTCCATAAGCTCCAGGCTTCAGCTGACATCAGGAAGCTTAGGCTGAAGAGCAAGAGCTGAGTGCAACCTTCTATACTACCACCTCTGACCATGCACTCTTATCAGGAACCACAATCAGAATTCACACACATTTTGCCTGCCTCTTGGCTTGCAAAACCTTTACTGCAATCTGCTTGAGGACATAGGGGTTAAAGCAGCCTTGACATCTGTTTTGGGGGAAAACACAGCTGCGACTCATAGTAAGTGGGGGTCATTAAATCCAAGAATTGTGCGAGGGCGCTAATGAAAAGACTTTGCTGGGAGAACTGAAAAGCCTCAGCTGGCTGTCTCCAGTATATATCTGGTATATACTATGCATTTTCTAACCACTTGCTCACAGTCTTTACATATTTAAAATGGTTCTAGTCACAAACCAACCCCATATACTGTGTTCCTGTGCCTCCACAAATAAAGAAGTTTTCTTTGCAGATTTATATTTACCCCAGCTATCAAAATTTTACCAAGCATTTAGTCTAATCCACATTAACAAGATGGTTTGGGGTTTAACACAGGTCAAGCGCCATATCCAATCCACCTGAATGTTCACTTAATCTATATTAAGGGTGTTTACATGGCATTTGGATTCATCCTTATTAAACAGATACCATTTCAAGATGGAGGAAGAAAACAAAATAGGTTAACCAGGCCACTTGGGGACAAGCCCTCAGGGAAAAGAGATAAACTAAAGCCATATTACAAGATTATCAATCTTTGTTCAGACTTTGCTAAATAAGGTTAAAATAACCCAGAGTAATTAATCAAGATAGGATTTCAAGACAGATGGCATTCAGGAATTGTTCAAATAAGGATGGCAAAGGGGATTCTAAGTTTTAGGTCATGTTTTAGGTCATGTTTTCAGAAAATTGAAAAAAACTCTATCATGTATGCCATTTTCCAATTTTCCAGGTTTAGGGGTGAGTGGAATCCTGCATCTATGTGGATGAGACCTGAAATCAACTAATGAGAACTAAAATTCAGGGCCATGGAGAAGAGACTCTATACTGAAAGGTGCTATAACCTTTAGGGGAGAAGAAGCTTGTTATGGTCATAGATAGTTAGGTCTCCAACGGACATTATAAGGTGCACACATCCAAGTGATGACAACATCCACATTCCCATGGTTTGATAATGGATGGTGGAAATTGTAATTCAAAACATCAGGAGAGCAGCAACCTGGAGATGGCTACCTTCATGGCATCCCTATCCAATGAGCTGCCATGATGAGACAGTTCCACAAATCTGGGAAGCTTTATAGTTAGCTATGAGCAAGGGATTTACTTTCTGTGATCACCTGATTCTCTCCAAGCACCAGAATTGTGATTTGTAGCATTACAGATAGAACTAACTCTTCAGATGTGCAGGCCTACTGACACTAGGAACAAGAAATGGGCATCTGTTTGGTGGAACTGGGACTTGTGAGATCCAGCTTTAAGCCGCTACTGAAACTGGGTGACCTTGGATCAATCACTTTCTTTCTGCCAGACTTACTTCCACACTGTTGCAAAGATAAGGTGGGAAGAAGGAGAGTCATTTAGATTGCAAGGAGTTTAGAGGAGAAAAGATGTGTTATAAATGCAACTAATGAGTAATAAATAATTTTGAGCCCTGCAGTGTCTGAAGCACAAACTTCTTGTCTGGTTGTATTCTCATACAAAATTGGGCACAGCCTAGCCATCTCACTCGCTATGTTCTCTTGCTTAGGATTGGCTCTGGGTTGGGGCTCCTGTAGCTTTAATCCTTAACAGATCTGGAAGCAAGAATAGATGTCAAAAAGCTCTGTCAAAGTGGACAAAGGTACTTATTCTCCCTGACTTTCTAAACTCCAAAGTTCAGCCACAGATATCCCCTCCTAGTATGGCCATTTGTTACCCCACTGGCCTGCCCTATCCTGGGGACTATAAATTTGATATCAAATATGCCCACCATGCCAGAGAGGTTGCCCAAATGTGTGCACAGGCATGGAAGTCAAACAACCAAAAATAGGCCAGGCCAGGAAAATCCCCAGTCACATTCCCCTAGGAGACCTCAGGCTAAACACGTTCACACAGACAAAAGGTCTTCAGCCAAGAAATAGCCAACGAGTGGATTATTGGGTTTTCCCCAGGTTGAACAACTCCAGCATTAGTAAACTGCACCTGCATAAGCTAATCATGCAAACTACCAAGTTGCTATTGTGCAGCATTTCTCCCTTTGTTTTGACCGTTGTTCTTCCCGGGAGAGGGCCTGCCCTCGAGGTACGTTCTGCTCTATAAGTAGTCCCAATTTTTTAGGGTCTCTTTGGAGAACTCCCCACCATGCTAGCAGACCAGCACTCTGTTAGACAAGTGATCCCCTCAGCCACTTCTCTCCACTGAGGTCCATTCTTCTTGCCGCTTCCTCGACTGAAGACTTCAGGATAGGTGCAGTATCACCACCATTACACCCTCTCTGCTGAATCCCCTATCAATTTTCACCCCTCTCCCTTTTTGATAGGCCTTGTGTGCATGAGTGAGTGCGCTGGTGTGTGAGAATACATTTGTTAATAAAATCCAGTTATTGATACATTGTCTGGCTTTTCGCTTGGTTGGACCCCGTAAAAATTTGGTAAAAGATTCTGCTGGGTTACCCTGCCCCTCACTTGGCTACAGCCAGTGCTCCACTAATTTCCACAATCTTTGCATTTTTGGAGCAAATCAAGGTGTGCCCCAAGGGACCCACAGAAGTCAGGGTAACACATTCCCTTGCTGGAGGGGTGTGTGTGCGTGTGTGTGTGTGTGTGTGTGTGCGCGCGCTTTACAGGATTACAGGATTACAGTTACAGGAGTCTCAGCCCTGAGTCTACTCTTGCTTGCTTCCGCTTGAATAGAGATCTAAGATATTCCCATAACATCCATGTTGGACAGCTAGCAGTTATCTTCTCTTGCTCAGAATTTTTCTATTTTCCTTTTGTCCTCACTGAGTGAACACTCACAGTATGATGAATTGCAAGAATTCTTGAAATAAATCTGTGCTGAAAGCAAGCACATTTCTCTTTATAGAACTATGCATCCTAGTTATACAAACATTTCCAGTGGAATCATCAGAGAAGAACTTTGGGGCAGATGTCCAGGCCCTCACTCTGAGTGATCAGAAAGCCTCCTAAACACAGGCAGAGGCCTGCCAAGCCACATTTAACATACTAAGATCTCAAGAGAGCCTCCTCTCTCCGTCTACCACCTAAGGCCATTAATTCTAAAGTCTAAATTACCTAATTGTATCATTCAGAGCCTGAAGTGTGGCTAGCACCACAGCATTGGCCTTGCTGTGCAAATACATAAAAAACAGTCTGGGTTGAATATGTTTCCACTGCATCATTTTCCAACGTCAAACTTTATGTATTCTCACAGTATTTTAATCTCTCTCTTTTTAAAAAAAACACAGCAGCACTATACTGATATTAAAGCAGCTGCATTTTACTGATATCAGAACTCCTTCACAGATAACTATCTCCGATAATCTCACAAAATTTTGCAATATAAGATATGTGCCACAACAGCTTAGATTAGTGCTATTCAGGCTGCTAGTTCACAAGATATTGCCTTCTGGACTGAGATGTGTTCCCAAGAAAGAAAGAAACAGTTGGCATCAACAGGCAAAAATATGATGCCAGTTCCTGGCACATGGAGGGGGACCCTAGCGGTCCCTCACATAAGATAGCATAAGAAACACTTGCCTATACCACTTTTGAGACTACTGTGTCCATAATATAGTGCAATGTGGAAGACAGAATTCCTAAGTCAAAATATTTATGCCCTCTTAATGCTGGAAATATGATAAAAAGTAGTTTTAGAAAGGGATATCTGTTTGTGGCATGTACATTTCTCCCATTATCACTTCTGGTAAGCAGATTTTATAGCTGTCTCTGTGTGGTGTGTGTGTGTGTGTGTGTGTGTGTTACTCTTTCAAAACCATTAAAAAAAACATGTTTGGCCAGGAGATGCAGTGGAAGAAAAGAACTACATGGACAATGACTATGGAAAGTGAAGCTTTTCAGCTCTTTTAAAAATTATTGTCCATCTCCAGTCTCACAACTCCGGGCCTTACTGCACAAAAATGTCATACCGCCACAGCAACACATTATTGCCGGTTCAAGATCAGTGCTATTGCACAACATCATTGTAACCAGCAGCTATTGCATTGCAATCCATTTGAAATCCACCCTTTTCCAATGCTGGAAACAATCCATTAATGACCCCCTTTCCCACAATTAGCTATGGGAGTGCGATTTCTCAACAGTGCTTCATAGCGCTTCCTTCCGTAGCCAATCCAGTAGTGGGTGTGGTGTGGGCATTCCCAGGTTTCTCCTCCCTCAGCTACTCCCATGGTGATCTCTTCCCAATAACCTATAGATCACTTCCAGTGCTCCAGGGGTGAATACAGCAGGAGAAGCGAGTGAGGATCACATGATATGGCAAGTTCGAAATCCATCACCTCTCTGTTTTTATGTTAAATTTCTCCTCCATATTAAAATTTTTATTTTTAATACATTTTTAACATTATAGTGCAAAAACGCTATAACATCCTTGCACCATGATGTTACAACGTTGCTGCACTAGTACAGCTTAAAAAAACAAACAACCCCCCCAACCAATAACACTACTCATCCACTTAAGTCAAAAGGGTTCAGTAGAGAGTGTTCATAACCTGATACCATCATGGAAATAGCAATGCTGGGATTGAAATGGAACAACATGATATTGAAGTATAGTGATATGCCCTCAATTAGACATTCTGTCTGTGAGCAAAAAACTGTATGTGGAAGCATACAGAGGCCTTTTGCAAAATCAAACAATTAACCACACTGAAGGGCCAGTACAAACAGAACTGCCTGAAATTCAAGTCAGTAGATGGATTTGCCATAGAAAACCTGCTGCCAGAGGCTTGGAAAACAGAACTGGAAATCAAATTCTTCCTGCACGCTTTAGATTTTTCTACTTAGCCTAATGTTCCAACCATAATGCAGATATGCACTCTGAGATTTGGTTCTAGAAAATGAAGCCTTCTCTTTTCACTTGGTTTACAACTGAGTTGGGGCGGGGAGCACACATGGTAGAGAGAATGAGAGAGAGAATGGGGCAGGGGCAAGCAAAGCTCTGCTATTAAGTTATTAATGCTATGGGAGGCCTGAACTGAAACATGTGCTTCAAGAACAAGCTAGGACATGCTTCTGAAATCACTTGAGGGTTTAACTTAGTGCTTACGTTGTCAGCAGCAGACAGCTGCAAAATGGAATTCCTAGCACTCCAGCAACTGCCTGTAGTGGGGAAATGTAGGGAGGGTGGGGCAGAATGTGAGCCATTAGGGTCTGAAACAAATTGGAATGGGTAGGGTGGGGAAAGACTTGTTTGTCTTTCCGTTCCTCTTTCTTGCCTGTACTATTTTATTCTTCTCTCAAGGGAGCTATCCGCAGGGCTGTGTGAAAAACTGGAGTTGGTAAATAGATTTGACCTCCAGAAAAAAAATGAACCCTACATCATGATAAAGGATATAAATAAGTACTGCCTTTGTTTATTTTGCATGCTATAGTGTGTTCTTAGTAGTTACTGAGGAGCTATGCAGAGCATTGAGGTGGCTGATTACTGAAGTCCTATTCATTTTCCTCTCTCATTTCTTGGATTTCACCATACATATATTCAAACTTACCTTCACAGCCACAAGGACTTGAAAAGAGAAAAAATCCAAAAATTTTCAGGTTGCTGACTTCTATAGCCTGCTACCAAGTATTGTGCTTGTGCAAGGTGTGGAATGCACACACAGCCCTGGGCTGACATTGCACATGCCTCATTCTTTTCATTACCTTCTCAGTGACAATGGGTGGGGAGGACAGTGTGAGACTGGTGGGCGATTCCGAATGCTTCTTGTGCTTCTGTTTAGGCCGTTCCTTGTCCTTCCGACTCTGAAAAACAAATAAGACCAAGAAGGTTCTCTCTCTTTCTAAAGCAAGCTGTAGGGCAGGGATGGGCATAGAATAGCCCTCAGAATGCTGTTGAGACTGCAGCTCCCAATATTGCTCACTACTGGTTATGCTGACTAGGGCTGAGCGGTACTTCAGCAGCATCTG
This sequence comes from Ctenosaura bakeri, assembly GCA_948474755.1. Taxonomy (NCBI): domain Eukaryota; kingdom Metazoa; phylum Chordata; class Lepidosauria; order Squamata; family Iguanidae; genus Ctenosaura; species Ctenosaura bakeri. The sequence goes on from CAOLHI010000619.1 coordinate 405,218, forward strand.
GAAAGGCTGTAGTTTGCTTACTCCAAATCAGGGGTGTAGCCAGAGGGTGGAGCAGAATGAAGAGGTGCCCTCCCAAATAAGGATTCTGTCCTCCCCCTCAAATTTTCCTTCAGTTCCCAAAATTCTAGCAGTCACTTAAACCCTCAGTTGATCAATCAGAAATACAGTTGAGGCCTCCAAAGCAAATGAGCAGGCAAAGTTACCAAGTGAATGCATACGCAGGAAACATAAAGTTTTGAGGTGTGACTGAATTTCAGTATCTCACTCTCTGCAGTGCTAGAAATTTGGGACCGGAGAAAAATTTCATGGGGGGGGCATTCATATTTGGTGGGGCAATGTCCTCATTCCCTCCCCTGTAGCTACATGCCCCCTGCCCCAAAGAAAAGACACGTTAGACCAGGATGGAGGTCAAAAGCATGCTGTCTCAGAAGCCATGCATTCCCTCACCAGCTACTCAGTCTCCTCCTTGAAAGCAGCTGCCTAGAGTTCCCCCTCCTCCAGCTTCAGGTAACATCTGGTGCACAGAACAGTGACAGAAGAGATGTCCATATGAGGTTCAGATATGGGTTAATTAAAGATATATGTTATAACAAGCAAGAAATGCAAGGCCCTCCAGCCATTCCTTAAGAACTCCTTCTCCTTGCCCACTTTCACTAGAGGTATCCTTGCTTTTCTATTTATTAAAAATAACAAAACTCCTCCCCTAAACCCCAAACCAAGGTTTTTGGGGCTTTCTGGTGCCTGAAAATTTTGGTATTACAACTGCAAAGAAAATAATTGAATAGTTCTACCTGGATCTGCTTATTTCGTGGTATAACATGCATTTTGGGGCAGAGGGAAAAAGTAAGGAATGTTTAAACCTCCATCCTATGAACCACTGGAAAATCCAGTCACCAGTCATGGTTTGCATATGTTTGCTGCTGCAGGTACTGAAATATGCCATCCATCCATTCATTCATTCATTCATTTATTTTTAAACTACAGGAAGCCCCCACCTTTTGACACTCTGTTATCTGATGACTTGCTGTTTTGATGCCTCTGAATTAAGGACAAGTTCTATTAATTTAACAGGGGTTCTGCTCTTTCCTCAGTTTTTCTTGCCTATGGAAGCTCACTTGCAACTGCTTGTACGTGTGTGCTGATTGCAAAGTGAGTGGAGAAGGGAAAAAGATGATAAGGCAGCTGAGAGACTTTGCAGGCAGCACATGTGTGGTTGGTGAGCCTCCCTAAGTCCTTCATGCTCCCTACAGCACAGTACATCAGTTCCATTTTTCAACCAATTCCATTTTCTGCTAGTGCTCGGGTCCTTAACCTATCAGATAAGTGGAGGAAGCCTGTAATTAAATAGCATGCTAACCACATGTATCTGATACTAAAATTCTCCCCTTGTGCAGTACTATTTGCAAAAACGCAGAACTCACACAGCCCTACTGAAGTTGCAACAGCAAAGATAGCAGAACAACTTGATAGAACCATATGAGGCTGTCTGAAAAGGCTGCTCTTTTTTCAATGTTTCAACATAGGGTATATTCAAAGCAGAGCTAAGGGAAATTTTTGTTTTTTTAAATAAAACACCAAAATCCTGATGTGGATGGGGGGATTCTGAGGCTTTTAGTTCAAAAAAGTATTTCTCCAACCTCTGATTCAAAAGATGTATTGAATGAACTGCATTAGATTTCTTGCATGCAGCCCTTTGGAATAAGGAAGAGCAGCCATTGTTGTTGTTGGTTCTGTCCCATTTCCTGGCTCATCAGGATAGCCACTCTTGAAGGAAAACCTGCCTTGTTTTAAGATTTATGGGAGGAGGGACTTCTCATTGTCCCACTGCCTTTGAGGAATCAAAAGAGAAAATTCTCTTTGGTTCTTCTGAGACTTGAGCTCATTGTCAAGGAAGACACTAAGCATCTTCGCTGCTGTCCTTCTGTCTGTAGGCAAGGACCTTTTTATTCAGACAGACCATGACCACGTAAGGCAGTCTGCTGTTGAAGGAGGTCTAATTGGCTGGTCCCAGCTTTCTCTTTTATCATTGTGGTTTAACTGCAGTTTTAATATATTTCTATCTATTTGCTTTAATATTATATTTTTAACCAATATTTTGCTTTTAATTTGTACTATTCTTATGACTTATTAGGTGCTTGGCCTGCCTCCCTATTTGTCCCCAGAGAGGTTGGGTATAAATTTAAGGTAGGAAGGCAGGATGTATGGATAGATAGATATCATGATCTCAGATGTAAATGGCATTTTCTTTGCGCTTTCACTTTGGAAGAGGCTCTTCTCTTGGTCCCACCACATTCACAGGCACCAGATATTATACAAAGCAAATCTTTTTTTTTTTAATGGTGGGGATGAAAGGCTATGCCTTCCTGTTGGTAGCTCCCAGTCTGAGGAATTTGCTTTCATGGGAAGCTAGGCTGGTCCCTCCTATGGTATTCTGTTCTGTGTTATTCCATTCTGTTCTTCATATGCCAGTTTTCCCCCCAAAATTGGGAGTCAAGGCAGCTTACTAAATAATAACAAATACAGGCAAAAACATATATAGATAAAAACATATAAAAGTTATGTGGAAAATGCACTCAAAATGGCTATAGAATCAAAAGCTACTTAAAATATACCCACTAAAAAGCAAAAGATAAAAAATAGTACCGCACTTTAAGAAAAACCCTTTTCTCATACAACAGTGAGCTCCCATAGCCTCTTGGCACAGAAAGCTTTCCACCTGCTGGCAGAGGGACAGCAAGGAGGGTACCAGTCTAGCTTTCCTAGGAAAGGAGTTCCAGAGCCTAAGAGAAGTTACCAAGAAGGTGCTCTCTCTCACCTTCCTAGCACATATGTCTGTGAAGCTGGTAGGATCAAGTGAAAAGCCTTCCCTAGAGATCACAGAGCTTGGACAAGCTTATATGGGAGAACATGATCCCTTCAGGCAGCCCAAACCTGGGCTGGATAGGGTTTTACAGGTCACAACTAGCATTAGATTTATGCTCACAGACAAACCAATTGCCAGTGGAGTTGTTTCAACAAGGGAGCTTGCTGAAACCAGTTCCTTATAACATCAGGCAAACATCTATTTATGAAGTAGGGATTTGGGCAGTTGATTGGCTGTTGAGAAATGGATTGGTGCTACATATTTTAATCTATGTGCTTTTAAATATAATAGCTTTAACACTGTAGTCTGTGTTTTCACATTTAAAATCTTTTGTTTATTACTAGTTTATATACCCAGTGTTGCCCAGGATTTTATTTTCTCATAGGTAATATTTGTTAGAAATACCTTAGGAATTATCTTACCTTAACTTAGGAATTAGATACGGTTGAAATACACAGATTTGAGATCCTGTGTCTCTTATTCCCCAAACCGCCTTGTCCAGTATGTGTAACTTTTCCCCATATTCCCCAGTCTAATCTGTATTCAGAATTATTAACATACAGAATTTGGTTTCCTGAGGGAATACACTGCCCTCCTTATTGCTGATAGGCCTTGTCTCCATAGCAACTGGCCTGAGCTCTCTGGCTGAGAATTCTAAGGGCCCATCCCTGAACTGCCAACCCCAGGATTCCATAGAATCTTCACAGCCAGCCAATCATATGAAGTCTTCTCGCCTCACATAGCCAATCATATGAGGTCTTTGCCTGCCTTCCACAGACAAATAGACAAGATCACTCACAAACTTTGACTTTTATATAGTAGATTATTTGTACCTGTTTTTATTTATGCCTGAGAGAAAGGCAGGTATGTAAGTTGCACAAATGAATAGCTTATGAAATATTTGGATTGGGACTGCACAGCTCTGTGGTAGAACACAGACTCTATGTGCAAAAGTCCCATGCTTGATTGCTGCATGTCTAGTAAAAGAGATTAGGTAAGACACAAAGTGAGAGTCTTGTATTTGAGACTCGGGGCACATGCAGTCAGTCAGAGCAAAAAGCTAGATGCACCAAAGTGCATCACCTGGTATAAAGAGCATCGAATATGGGAGAAAAGAAGGAAGTGGGATGGTTAGGCCAGATTCCATTGTGTCTGCCTGAACAGAGGTGGGATGGTACTGAAACATATGTCAAGTACTTGATAATGTCCCACCCGGCTGTGCCAGAAAGCTTCCTACTATGCATTTTGCCTTTCATAGAATCATAGAATCATAGAAATGTAGAGTTGGAAGAGACCGCAGGGGCCATCCAGTCCAACCCCCTGCCATGCAGGAACACCCTCAAAGCACTCCCGACAGAATCCATGTGAGGGACAGATTACAGTACATTTCTTTTCTGTTGAGGACCACATTTCCTTGAGCACAATCTGTTGGGGGACTCTGTGCTCTTGGTGGCTGAAGTCCAAGGCAGTAATGGGCAGAACCAACCTTGTCTCTCCCCACCTCTCTCCCTTTCTCTCTCCTTTTTCCTTCCTTTGCTAATAGGCTGCCAGGGATGGGACAGACCACTCCTGTCAGACTGCTGGAGTTAGCACTTGCAAAAGAGTGTTTTTGAAATTAGGTCACAATCACCCAGGCCACAAGTATTTTCAAAAGGCACCACTGTACTCAAGACCAGTTAATTCCAGATAGGTTAGCACCCATCTATCATACTTCTGCAGTATTCTACCCTGGTGCTTCACTATGCAGTATCTCTCATCTGACCATTACTGGATTGCAGACAAAATATAGGCTGTATACCTTGATCAGTGCTAGGTAAATAAATAAGCTTTATGCAGGCACTAGGAGCAATATGGACCTTAATTACAATGGTGTATATTACAAGGAGGTAAGGATGGGGGCTCTGTGAAATAAGATGGCTCCTTTTTAGAATCACTGCTCCTAAGATCACCAATTAATTAATCCTCTCTCTTCAGAAAGTCAACATTCAAGCCAGCAAATATATGTTTTATCAAGGGGAATGCCCTCTTGGTTCTAAAAATTCTCAGTTAGAAACCTATTTCAGTCCAGAATCTAATTCTTTAAAGGAGGCACGAACATGTTTGATGAAAGTCAGATTATGGCTAAAAGGTCCCCCAAGGACCCAAGGGTCACTGCCAAGGAAAGCAATCCAATGAACGCAGTACTAACCCAAAGGAAAAGCCTGCATTCTGAATGAAAGAAACTAATATACCACTAAACAACACTATGGAAGCAATTTCAGAAAAATTAAGTGACACTGCTGATACTGCAAGTCAAGCAGTGGACTTAAGCATAAGACAACAGAAAAGTATTAAGACCCTTGCCTCCTGTCCAATGGAATTTCAGACCTGGCTAGAGGCACTGGAAAATAAATCCAAGTAGAAAAATATTCATATAAGAGGGATTGGACAAGATATACTAGTTTCCGAAGTAATTCCAATAGCATTATAAATGATTACAGTCTTGCTATTCAACTCTCCCTTCTGCAAAGGTCATCTTCCTACCACTTACAGAGAACCCTGACCACGTGTAAAACCAAGACAAAACCCCAAAGACCTTATAGTGGAATTTACCAGGGAGGAAGCCAGAGATACAATTTTAGCAGCAGCACAGAGGTTAATTCTTTCAAGTGCAATGCACCTAAAATAAAATTCTACCAAAATCAACTATTTTGTATTTCATGACATAGGAAAATCTTCCAGTCACTAAAATCTTAAGGGAAAATAAAATTCAGTGTACATAGGATCATTCAAATAAACTCATAATCAAACAGGGAAAGCAGAGTCATCTCCTCCATTAAAAAAGTTTAAACTATTTTTGTGTTGTTTTTTTTAGCATTTATAGCCCCATGGAGAAGAAAGGAAGACTTAGATGCATAACTAGATCCTTGAGACAAGCACTAGCAATTAGAGCTTCACAGCCATACATAAAACCTTCCAAGAATAAATCTTGGCATAATAATATAGGAAAGCACAAATAATTACGACCTCTTTGTGTTCACTAGCAATTGTTTAGATTGCAACTTCAGTGCTGGAAGAAGCTCTAGAGATTTATCACAGGCAATTTGAGACAGTATTACTTAATCCATATCCTTTTGCAAAAGGGGATGTGGTACAGTCTGATGTGGCTATGGAAACCTCAACATTCTCAGTGCCTCTCTGATCAGAGGCCCCAAATGCAAAATCTCTGGATGAAGGTAGTGAACAACAGTTACACTGAGGCTATTTTATTGTTTTAAGTTTCTTAAGGATATATTAATCACTAATCCATAACACTCAGTACTAACAAAGACACATATCAACAAGACAAGAAATAAAACTGGATAACAACTTGGTCCTTTACCAGCAATGAACAGGTTGAAAGTAGAGTTACTTAATGTGAATGAGCTGAGAAAACCACCCAGAAAAAAAGCACATCCAGAGTATTATTCTTAGAGAAGATCTTGATATGCTTTTCTTAACAAGAAACATACCACAAAGGGGATTTCACAAGACTATTTACATAGTCAAAATACTTTTTTCAAAGCAACAGATTTCTCAAAATAATCAGACAGATTACAAATTCTGTTCAATAAGGTTGCCTTTTATTATGTATTTTAGCAGCAGTAGTAACATATATTTTAATCCAACAACATATAGGAACCCATGAAACAAAATACTAACATAGAACTTGATTTGCAACAGACTTGATGAAATGATGCAATTAGACTCTATGTTTTTACAAAAACTCCTACATATTTTTTAAAAAATGAAACATGTAAAAGTTTTGAATCCATTCTTTTTTCTTGTTGCTTTTGTTGCTTACTTTTTACTTTTTACACATTTGTTGACATGATTTCTATGTGGGCAATCATGACATTATTACTGGATATAACATGATTGATCTTGTGCAAACAGTATACACATGGTCCAGCTTGGGACTTTATAGAGAGCAGCTTGGGAAAACAGCAAAATCTTAGGTCCTTTCAGCAGTAGCCTTCCATCCCAGTATGGGAATAGGAGAGGAGTGGGATTGCCATGACGCTTCTGTATGATGTCATCGCGGTCCCACTCCTCTTCTATCCCCAGGTGGCATGATCATGGATTAAATCATTGATGAGTTTTCCCCATCAATGACCCTCAATCACACCACCATCCCACACTTACCTGTCCTGTGGAAGGCCAGGAAGCGCAATGGTGGTACTTCATGCCTCACTGCAGCCTGGGAAAGTGCCCAGCTGCACTGCGGAAGGAAGAGGTGTGTCCATCATGCTCTCTTCCACAGGGAGCCAGTGCAGTGCAGAGAGAAGCACTGCTGTTGTGCTCCCTTCTCCGCAGAGCCGCTACTGGAATTGCCACTGGAGGATCACGCAAGAAGGTAGGGTGTGTTAACAGCCCTTGTCATCAGTAGCCAGAAGTACAAGAGTCAGAGTGATACAGTGGTTTGAGTGGTGGAGTAGGACTCTGAAGACCAATAGTCAAATCTTCACTCAGGCCATTTCCACACTAGATTGTTACAGCGCTATTATTCCACTTTCAACTTCCTTAGGCCCTTCCCTAAACTGCAAACCCCAGGATTCCATAGGATGTTGAAAGTGGAATAATAACGCTATAACAGTCTAGTGCAGAATGGCCTCAGCCATGGAAACTCACTGGGTGGCCTTGGGCAAGTCACACTCTTTTAGCCTAAGAGGAAGGCAATGACCAACCCCCCTCTGAATAAATCTTGCCAAGAAAACCCCAGGATAGGGTCACCTTAGGATTGCCTTAAGTCAGAAATGACTTAAAGGCACACAACAACAAATCAGAAATACACTGAACTGCATCCCAAAATGGTCAGGCTCTCTCTCTCTCTCTCTCTCCCTCTCCCCGCTCATGGCAAACAAAATAAATCATTCAGATCAATGAATCTGCCAGCCGGAACACATCTCATTATTACTGAAACATTTTTACTAAGTTCCAATTTGCTTCCAGGTAGAATCTGAAGTATGCTGCTAATATATAAAAGCTAAGATGCGGGTATCTGAAAGATCATCTTTTGCTTATATGAACCTGGCTGTTCTGTAAGTCACAACAATCCTGCTTCGCTATACCTATCATTTGTAATGGACAGCTACAGAGTCTCATCCAAAGTGGCATCTAGCTGTAGAACTCCCTCCCTCCCTTCACCATTCTTGTTGGTTGTGTACCAATTCTTTTATTGATATTTTTATTGCAGTTTTATTTTGCATGTTGTCCTATAACTATTTTGTACTACTTTTAGACATTTTAATTGATTATTTTAAACTGTTGTTATATTTTGTGAAGTTGCCTTTAAAGTCCTACCTGGAACTCTTACGTTTATAAAAAGGAATACACACATATGCATGGTTATTTTGTTAATTTATAAACACCACAGCATTGTACTTATCTTAGAACAGACATTTGACTTAACATTTTAGGTTGCAATCCTATATTTAATAGGTGTCATTGAACTAAATAGGCACTCACTTCCAAAGAGACATGCATAGGATTGCAGTCTTTTATTTTAAAAAAAATATTAATTTTAACACCCTCACAAAATAAAACACAATACTACATACACAAACTAAATATGCAATGCTAAACTAAAATACAATACTAAAACACTAAACTAAAACACTGAATGCTAACTGAAACACTAAAGACTAGCTTGCCAAAACACAAAAGGCCTCTGACTTGTCCATGACTGCATTCTTAATTCCTTTTCCATAAGCCATGGGTTGGAACCACATGGCTCTCCATCTGTAAGCAGACTGCAAGACCCATCAACCTTAGCCAGCAAAACCAATGGTTATAAATTTTGAAAACTACAATCTGACAACATCTGGAAGGTTTCATGGTTCCCACCTCAGCTACAAGAAGATAACAGAAACTGCTACTTTGGATAAACAACACATGTCAGATCAACTGAAACCAAGTACTTCTTTTTTTTAAAAGCATACATTAAACTTTAGTCTTAAAAAGTAAAATTTAGTAATTTTAAAAAATTGATTGGACACCTTTAAACTATAATTTTGTAAATAAGAAATTAAGAATGCTGGTTTCCAATATTTCCAGCTGGCACCAATGTCCTATGCCCTGTCCTATGTAACTGCAGTATAAATCCAACTGAGCTCAGTGAAACTTAACCTGAAATAAGTGCACCTGGGCTTTTAGCCTTCAAATAATTGAATCAATTTTGTACTACTATTTCTGATTTTAAACTATAAACACTTTATAAAATACCTTTTAGGAGCCAATGTGCTATAGTGGTTTGAGTGTTTGACTACAGCCCTGAAGACTAGGGTTTCATTCCCTGCTCAGCCACGGAAATCCCCCAGGTGATCTTGACCATGGCCATTTCTGCGCTAGACTATTATAGCGCTATTATTCCACTTGCAACATCCTATGGAATCCTGGGGATTGCAGTTTAGGGAGGGGTCCCTCCCTAAATGCAAACCCCAGGATTCCATAGGATGTTGCAAGTGGAATAATAGCACTATAACAGTCTAGCGCGGAAATGGCCATGTCACACACTCTCAGCTCCCAGAAAACTCCACGACAGGTTTGCCTTAGGGTCACCATAAGTCAGAAATGACTTGAAGGCACAGAACAGCAATAATACCTTTTTCCTTTATATGACTTCGTCTCCAATTTTTTTTAAAATTTTCCCAATTTATATAAGGTTCAACCATTAATTTTTTTAAAAAAACCCTAGATTTTACTGTCTTTTGCTATGCTTATCTTTTGGCAGAGAGAGAAAGAAAGAGAGAGGGAGATGGAGAGAGAACACACACAACTCTGATATCCCCTCTGGTGAGCAGATGCAGTTTTGAAGATCCGCCTTATGGTTCCTCACTTGTCCTTTCACATGGAGTAAAGAGACACAAAACATCTGGATCCTCTTCTTGGCCTCTCAAAGACTGAAAAATTGTGGTCTCACTTCAAACATGACAACTAGAACACGTGAACACAGAATTTGCAGGCTGGTATGACATCACAGATGGGAGGCGGATTGGTTTTTTAAAGTGTCTCAAGAAAATATGCATACAACTCTGCTGACTGTCACTTAGCCCACACTTCTCTTCTTCCCTCTGCCCTCACACAACCCTTTGCTAATTTTAAATTCTTTACAAATTCCAAAAGAAAAGGGGGCAATGACTTTTTAGGGGGAAAAAACAAACAAATGCAAAAAACAAAACACTAAGTTTGGAATGTCTTTCTTTCTTCTCTCAAGCAAAATAGCCTTTGGCATGTGATTCCAATGGAAGCAGCACAGTGGAAACATACTCAACTAGTCTGTATTGTCAATAGATTCTCTCACCCGCTTATGACTCTTCAGTGCCCACCCTTCTTTCCCTCTGAATTTTTCTCTTTTCCACAGTTTCCTTCCCCCTCTCCGGAAATACATTTTAGACATACAGAAGGGACCCTTGTTTACATGTCATGCCTTCTGTTCCTAAAGTCTGTTTTCTTTGCCTTGCAGAGTGTTGGAGCACACTGTCATTTTTTACAGAAGGAATTTAACAGTTTGATTGGAGGGAGGAGGATGACATTGCTAGTTCCTCGAAATAAAGGGCCACCCCTACCTTCCCGACTCTCCAAACTCCTCTGCAGCAGAAAACTCCCTGGGTATGTCTGGATTTGCAAATCGCACTGGGGTTGCCAAGTTCATCTCACTGCCCAAAGTTCACCAACCGGAAGAAAGTCTTTCTTGCCACCCAACGACAGGAGTTTCAAGCAGCTGGGGGGATGGGGGTGGCATTTCGGCAGGCACAGGAAAAGCCCAATAGTTGATGAGAAGGAGAAAGAAAAGAGAAGGGGAGAGAGAGAAAAGAGCAGGAGGAGGAGGAGGAAAGGAACGGGGAGAGGGAAACTCTCTCGCCTTGCAAGCCAGGGAAGGCGGTGCCCACGTTGCGCACACTAACTTGTAGCTCTCCAACGTCAGGGCGAGTGAAATAGGATCCCTTCAGATGCCAGAGTGGGCCTTGCCCACAAGATCCTCCCTAGTTTACCCACCTCCCCACCCCCTTTGCCCTTCCCTGCAATTGTGTTGGCACTGCAGCAAAAGCAGAGAGCATTGGGCGAGAAAGTGGTAAGTCTGGCTGTACGCTCTGAATGAAGACAGGCGAACACTTGGGACTAAAGCAAGGCTTTCTCAAAATACGAGGATGTGCAGAATACAGGCCATAATTTCAGCCACAATTCAGCACAAGAACACTGCCTTGAAACATGGTAAGTAATGGTAAGGATGGCAGTGTTTCTGAGCATGTGCAAAATACTTCCCCTTTCTTCCTCCCCCCATCTTTTCCTCAACTCTTTTGGCCCTATGTCTTTGTATTCTCTCTCTCTCTCTCTTTCTCTCTCAATACCACTCTCACACACATCTCAGCCCTGAAACATGCAGAATTATACTGAAGAAGAGTGCCTCTGAACATGTGCCGAAATTCTTCAGTACTATGAAAATACTATCAAATGAATACAATATGGTTGTCATTTCATAGGACGTGATTTTGAGCACTTGTTTCATAGCTTCAGCTCTGAGTATTTTGAACATTGCTGGTATGGTTAAGTGTTCCAAGTTTTGATATAGTAGGATGGGTACTCCTCAGAATACCTACTTCTGGGTTCTAGGTTCTGGACTTGCCCCCCCCCAAATCTTTGGATCTACCACAGACGCACTTAATGAGCAATGCAACTTGAACATTAAAACTTACGGTAATAATCTTAACTGCATATTTGCCAAAAAAGCATACAATATAATAACTCCTCTCTAATAAGTACACATTAAAAAGAATAATCTAATATGGTTTTTCAAAAGAATGTTGAACTGCGGTCTCTAGGCATTGTTAAGAAAATATAAGCTTAGAGAGAAATCCAAAAGTTAATATTCTGTGAAGCCACAGCTCTTATAGTGCTAGTACTCCACCACCCTGTGGAATTGTGGGGTTTGTAGTTTACAGAGGCCAAAGAGCTCTCTGGCTAAGAATTCTAAAGGCCTCTCCCGATACTGCAAATCCCAGGATTCCATAGGATTTTGAAAGTGGAACAATAGCACTATAGCAGCGTAGTGTGGAAATGGCCCCAGAATCCTGCAGCCAGCATTGTCACTGGCTGACTAGGGAGTTCTGGAAGTTGTAGTCCAAAAGAGTGACTGCTTGAATCTCTATGCAAAACACAGAATATTTCTTATTTAATCTTGTCACAGAAGGTTATCATTCCATTCAAGGGAAGGGTAACAACAAAAGGAACTGGTTTAAAGATGTTCATCACAGACATTTATCCTCTACAAAACATTGCAGCAAATTTATAAAAGTAGTCATTGATATTGCTATGGGTACAAGTCGCCTTGTGAGTTTGCAGCAAATGAGTCAGAAATTTTCAGATTTATAACTCATTCTCCTAAGCAAGATGCTATAGCAATCATGTGTCTAGGTGCAGAGGAATCTTAACTTCACCATAGGAAATCCCACCTGGTGGGCCTGAGAGATTTTGGGATGATGCTTCTCTAATGGGAAGACATGGGAGATGGCAGAAGGAAGTAGATATATAATATTGTAAGTAGAACAGCTAGTATGTTAAAACCACAGGCATCCCACAGGAAGAAGAGACACTGATGCACAGACCATAGATGGCAGCCATTAGCAGTCCTTTGAAGGTGGTCTCCTGGGAGAAAAGTGGCTAGAGTAGCAAGGTACCATGTCAGCACGGTGACAAATCCAGGCTAAAACTAGGAAGTGCAAGGCAAATGGGGTTAGAAAGCAAGGCTCTGTGCTGGCATGATGAACAATTAGGTCTAAACTAGGAAGAACAGAGAAAATAGGATTATGTGGCAAGGCACCATGCCAGCATGGTGAAATAGTCCACCCTGAGGAGAAAAAACAACAACATGATGGCATCTGGCCAACGTGTACGTAGCCCCTGTACAGCTAAGCACAGCATGTTGTAAAGGAGATAAAAATCTAACTTTTCTGTGGCTGATACAAGGTGTATGTAAGGGCAACATATAGTCACAGAAATATAGAACTGGAGGAGAACCTAAAGGTCATCTAGTCCAACCCCATGCTATCCAAGAACGTGCAACTAAAGCATCCTCTAGAAATGCACACCTACACTCTTTTTGGAAACCTCAAATGAAGAAAGTCTACCACCTTCTGAGGTAGTCTATTCCAGTGGTTCCCAGGTTATATGAAATAGAGGACCAGTAATATTTTTTCTAACATGCCAGGGACTAGTACTCTATTTATATCAATTGGTAACAATTGCTTCTTTCTTTCCTGGAAACTTGCTGTGGCGTGGTACTGGTCCAGGGGCTTCCATTTTGAGTAGTACCGGTCTATTCCATAGTTGAAAAGCTCCTTCTGTTGGGAATTTCCTCCTAATGAAAACTGAGGGGAGTTCTTAATTAACTTCATAAGGCGCAGTTCCAGGCTGTCTGGCAGACTGCAGCCAGTCCTTCACACTGGCAGATTTGACTTTCATGAATTTGACTATTTGCAAGTTTGAAGGTCCATGCTCGCCCACTCTGGCCCAGGCCTTTGTCTGGCACCACCAGACAATGGCCTCTCCTAGGCCATTTCCACCCTACACTGTTATAGTGCTATTATTCCACTTTCAACTTCCTGTGGAATTCTGGGGTTGGTAGTTTACTGCGGCCAAAGAGCTCTCTGGCTGGGAATTCTAAAGGGCCCTCCCCAAACTGCAAACTCCAGGATTCCATAGGATGTTGAAAGTGGAATAATAACACTATAACAGTGTAGTGCGGAAATGGCCCTAGATTCTCTGACCAGGAAAACTCTACCTGGTTTTAGACACCACCAGTAGCCTCTCATCTTCCAGTGCCTCCCCCAACTTCTTCTCGCCCCCACTGCTGCAGGAGTCTCTTGAGTCCCAACAACAGCAAACACTTACTTCTCCTCCTGCATACATTGGAAACTTCACACCTTTCCCAGATTCTCAGACCAGGAAAACTCAAGCAGGTTTTAACCTCCTCCTCTCCATCGGCCTAACACCTCTCATCAGTCCCAACAAAAGCAACCCCTTACTTCTCTTCCTGCACACATTGGAAATTTCACCCCTCTCTCAGATTTTCAGACCACAAAAACTCAAGCAGGTTTTAATCTTCTCTTCTCCCGCTCCTCCTGCCTTTATCCAGTCCTAACACCAGCAACTCCTCACTTCTCTTCCTGCACTGGAACCTTCATACCTTTTCCAGATGATGGGAGGCTGCTGGCCATTTCACTAAAACTCAATTGTAGTGGTTTGAGCATTGGACTACGACCCTGGAGAGCAGGACTGGAGTTCCCCCTCAGTCATGGAAACCCACTGAGTGACTTGGGTGTGTCATATACTTTCAGCCCCAGAAAAGCCTGAGATAGGGTCACAATAAATCATAGAAGACTTGAAGGCACACAACAAGAACAAAGGAAGAGAGAAGAAGGATTATTTCTTGCTCTGATATGTCTCAAGATTGGGAATAAAATGGCTATTTCCACACTAGCCTATTATAGTGCTATTATTATACTTTTGACATCCTATGGAATCCTGGGGTTTGCAGTTTACGGAGGGGCCTTTGAGGATTCCATAGGATGTTGAAAGTGGAATAACACCACTATAACAGGCTAGTGCGGAAATGAATGTTTCAACTGGTGCCAGAAAATAGCCTCAGATTTTTTCTAAAAAAAAAAAACCAATATCAGCAGGAAATATCACAACCTTCAGCATCCTCCTAAAAATATTTGCCTCAGCTGGAAAAGCCCACAGTAACTAACTTTGTTGGTTAAATGTACATTTTGGAGGGTGCTTGTTCTTGGATTTTTATTATTTAGATCTCCAGACATCTAGTTGCACTGAATGGCTGCATCAAAACCAATAGTCCTGCAGCACCTTAAAAAATAACACATTTAACAATGGCATAAGCACTTTAACTGAATCATAAACACTTATGCTGGAGATAGGCAAATTCCAAAACCTACAATATCATGCTTCTTGATTTGTTGTTCATCTCCAACTCTAGGAGGTTACAGGGCATCATCCTGTCCAAGAATTTGAAGTCATAATACAGGTTGTTCATTTGTGGTCAGGAGTCCCCTCAAAGAGCTTTGCTATGGTCCTGAAAAGGGATGGAGGTTTCCTGCTGGTCAGGTACTTTTTTTCCAGCTCCAGATAAAAGAATAGGAAATTGAGGGGGCTGCCAGAGCTTTTGAGGGGGGTGTATGTTGGGATACTAAGGGCTGCAGTGGATCCTGCAGAGCCATTCCAGATTTGTTAATCTTTAAGATACCTCAGTACTCCTATACTCTGGGGTGATGCAAATTAAGATTTGCCTATTCTTCCTCCTTTTTTTCCTCCACTTCATTTCCTTCTGGTCTCCATTCCTAGTCCCCAACACATACATACGCATGCGCATGCACACACAGAGTTTGAATGAATCTGCCAGCTGAGGGTAATATTTTATGCATCTTATAAAGTAAACTCTAGTCCACTACACTTTATCCCAGAACAAATTCATTAGTTTTTTTAAGATGCCACAAGACTTTTTGTTCTCTTTTGTTTTCATCCAGATTAATGTTTTGTTGTGAAACCTGGATGGAGGGAAATGCAGCACACTTCTGTGGGCAGGAAGTAATTGTCAACTCCTACAAACATTCTAAAAGTAAAATATTTTAAGCTAGTGGAGTGTTACAGCTATATTAATCAGAAGCTATGTAAAGCATGCTTCTAGTTGTGCCAGGGTCATCAGAAATTTGGAAAACATTGACATACAAGAATGCTGATGACATGGTAAATTAGGCTGGATGGAGGTTAGTCATAAAACCCACCAACAGTTTATTCATTTCCATGTATACTCAGAATTAACTCCCACAGGATTCAGTGGGACTTCTCCCCAGACTGCAGTATGTACAAGACTACAGCCCAAGTTGCCTTAGGCTACTCTCTTATCTGCAGGTACTTCTATATGCATTTCTGTAGCAAGTGTACAGAATGAATACAGTATCTTACTCTGACAGTATTTTTTGTTGTGGTATGCCTTCAAGTCATTTCCAACTTAGGGTGACTATCATGGGGTTTTGTTGACAAGATTTGTTCAGAGGGAGGTTGCCTTTGCCTTCATCTGAGGCTGAGAGAATGTGACTTGCCCAAAGTTACCTAGTGGGCTTCCATGGTTGAGCAGAGATTCAACTCCTGATCTCCAGAGTCATAGTCCAACATTCAAACTACTACACTATGCTGGCCCTCCTTCTGACGGTATATCAGATACAGCTTTGTATTTTTAAAAGAAAGACATGTTAAGGAGTAGAAGTGTGTGATCTTTGCTTTGTTCTCACTAATATACACAACTTGTATCTGCATCACTTCAAAGTGTTGATGTGATTAAATGTTCTTCCATACTCCAATTAATAAATGTCTATATGTTTGTCTGTCTTTGGCAGCTCTAACTCATCATGACATCATGCTAGACACTTCACAATTTCACATAGAGTTTTTTGGTTACTGTCCAAGTTTTCAGTGTTGAGTTTCCAGTCAAAATTCGACACCTACTGGAGGGGGGAGGTGTCAAAAGCAAAAAGGGAGACCAGCCATAACTCTTCAAGAAATCATAGAAGATGTCTCAAAATTTGACAGAGTGTTTTTGGTTGTCATCCAAATGGCAGGAACCAGCTTCAAGTCAAAAAGTAGACATTCCAAAGGGGAGGGCTTCCTAGAAACGAAAAGGGGGACCTGCTGTAACTCATCAGGACATTGTGCTTAGACACCTCAACATCTGACAAAATGTTTTAGTTGTTGTTGCAGGATCAAAATCTGAAATGGGTGGCTTCCAAAAGCAAAAATCCGACCTGTCATAATTAATTGGGAAATAAATGTTAAGAGAGCTAGAAATTAAAAGAGGGTTCTCTTAGACACTTTTGCTAAGAAGGGAAATAGGAAAATAGTGGGAAAATAGAAGAGAGCTAAGGCCCTGCTGTTAAGATTCCTGTTTCTTAAAGAGTGAAAAAACAGGAGGACTCTCTGAAGTAAAAGAAGGTCTGTCTGTCTGTCTGTCTTCCTTCCTTCCTTCCCTCCTTCCCTCTCTCTCTCTCTCTGTATATGTCGTACACACACACACACTCTCTGCATGGGTGGTGTGTGTGTGAACATACATACACCCACACACATATCTTTCCTACCTGCAGCTGTACAATCCACAATCTGGTTTTTCTGAGGTTTGCCAACTCTGTGAGAACTACGGTGGGAGGTATAAATATCTTCCTGAGGTGTGTTCAGTGTTTAATACAGAAAACCACAGTATAGCAAATGTTTTTCAAATAGTTATTTTGGTCTAGTTTGATGTTGCAAGGTTAAAAAAAAAATTCAAAAACAAAAAAGCCACCACACTCTTTTTCTGCTTAGACTGGATTTGCTTCTGTTGCCTCTTTCAGGTTACAGACAGGACTTTGTTCTTTTGGTTTCTCTGGATCAAAGAGCTCACTTAAAAGCTTCTGTATTTTCCAACTATAAGAAGTTGGCCCAACTAATTATAATATTCCCAGATCCTGCCAAGTGGTGCAAAAGTATTGCAGAGGCAAATTTAAATAAATTATTGGCAAAGCCAAGTGAGCTCTTGGCTTACTTTCCAGTTTCATCTTTTCCATTTATTTATATTGTGACATCTTCCTTTAAACACTGGGGAACCAGAATGAAATCTGGTATGCACTTGCAGGATATAGTTCTCTGTTTAATGTTTGAAAATGGAATTTACCCACTTGCCCATTCTGAAGGACGAAGAAAAGATATAAATGCATTCACTGCAAACAGTTAAAAAACACCTGTCCATTTTGCAGGGAGAAAAGATTATGGCCATTTCCACACTAGACTGTTATACTGCTATTATTCTGCTTTCAACATCCTATGGAATCCTGGGATTTGCAGTTTAGGGAGAAGCATTTCGAATTCTCAGCCAGAGAGCTCTTTAGCCTCAGTAAACTACAAACCCCCGAATCTCACAGAAGGCTGAAAGTGGAATAATAGCACTAGTGTGGAAAGGCCCATAGTATGTAAACCTTTTAAGTATCTTCATCTGTCACAGATGGTTCTCTATGTATAGAATACCGACTGCTAGGAGCAAAAGGATATAGCCTTCATTTTCATATTGGAGCTGATAGACTTTGGTCAGTTGCAGCAAATAAATTTCTATTTTCTTATGAGTTTGTAATAGCAATAGCATTTATTTCTATACCGCTTATCAACTGAGTGTTATCCAAGTGGTTTACAATGTATTTTAGCTAATTGCCCCCAACAAGCTGGGTACTCATTTTACCGACCTGCGGAAGGATGGAAGGCTGAGTCAACCTTGGAGCCGGGCAGGATCGAACTCACAACCTTGTGGTTGCAGTACTAGCATTTAACCACTGCGCCACCAGGGCTATTTTGTACTACAAAATAGGCTTTCTCAATCTGATGCCCCCCCAGATGTGTTGGGCTACAACTCCAGCTGGCTGGAGTTGTAGCTTGGAAATCACATGTTGAGGGACTGCTGAAGACATGTCCAGGAAAAAAATAGCATGTTTAAGAAATGCATACAGAAAATTGTGCACATTTCATACGAGTACAAAACACTGCTTGAATACATGTTAGGCAATGGGGAAGATGTGATTGAACAATGCGCACAGTTTTAAGACTGCATGAATACATGCATATATGAAAAAAATAAACAAGAGATGGACCAGTTCTGTCCTTTCTACCCCTCTGACACCAACCAACCACCAAACAGGCAATAGAAGAGAGAAGAAATCCTCAAATGTAGACTTGCCACCTTGCCACCTGGACACCAGACAAAAACCTTTTAATCTCCACATGAAGAAGAAAACAAGGTAGAAGCAGCTCACTTGCCATTCCCATCATTCACCCTGTTTTTCATCACAGAGCCCTGCTTATTACAACTGGTACTAGGGAAGAGAAGACAAGGGAGAAACAAGGGGAAGGAACACAAATGCCTTTTACCTACCTTTTAATGGGAAATCTGACAGTTGATTTCCAATGTCTGATGGACAGCCCTAGCTTGTAAGCTATTCCCATGTTGGTGAGGGGCAAATAGGACTGGTGTTGCACACCAACAGATGAAAAGAAGCAAAGCATTTTGCATCTCCTCCCTGACTCCTCCTCAACTAAGTCCGTTCACATATAGAATCTTCCTTTCAAAGCTAGGCTGGCATGTCAGCTGCTTTCCTAATAGCCTGCCAATCTTGGTTTCTTTCCCCTCCCCCTGCCTTTTTGGCTCATGTCACATAAAAATACCTTTGTTTCATTACTATGATTTACCTTGTGCTGATCACACCTCCAATTTTCCTTCCATTTTCCTGTTTCAGCCACTCTCCTTGGCAGCGGCTGCTTTTAGGAGTGCACCAAAGGCCTGGGCTGCGTTAAAGGCCTGCTGTGTATACGAGGAAATTGCAGAGATTGCTTGCCAGCAGCGAATCCAATTGCAAGTGAGCAAGGAAGCAGGGCTTTAAAAAAGTTAGCCCTTCTCAGCTTCGCAAAGCCAACAACCACATGGACCTTGTGTTGTGGGGCACACAAAACTGGACAGAGAGTTTTGATGTGGGGAGAGATCCCTCCCCCAGTCTGTGTTATGACTGGCAATGGAAGTAGGTTATGCTACTGTTCCAGCCAAGGGAAGATTTTCCAAAAGTGAGATGTTATGGGGCGGGCAGGTTCAGGTCAGGCCAATAACCCATATCCTCTTACATGGAAACTCTTTACACCAATCCCAGGTGGAGGGCAGGAGAAGTTGCTATTATTAGGGCGCTCTGCACATGCTCTTCTCTAATATTACTACTGCTCATGTTTCAGCTCTGTCACTAAAAACAGTTTCCAAGTCAGGTAGCAGCACTGTTCAAACTGCAGTACAGTTCTCTATGGCCTTTTCCGCACTACACAGTTATAGCACTATTATTCCACTTTCAACATCCTGTGGAATTCTGGGGTTTGTAGTTTACAGAGGCCAAAGAGCTCTCTGGCTGAGAATTCTAAATGCTCCTCACTGAACTGCAAACTCCAGGATTCTACAGGACGTTGAAAGTGGAATAAGAGCACTATCACTGTGTAGTGCGGAAATGGTCTACATTGCTGTGTAACAGGAATAGCAACATCTGATCTAACTATTAATAGGGACTGAGAGATGGTTCATGGCAATGCATTAGAAGCAAAAGACTTTACAAGTCCAGGGACAAAGAAAATAGATCTAGAGATGAACATTAGATTGAACCAGACTTCTGAAATATGGCTAACAAAAAATTTTGGAGGATGTCTTTTTCCCACTTGACTCAACATTTACAGTGCAATCTAAAGTATGGTTACTCAGAAATAAGTTGTGTGTGTTTGTGCCTTCAAGTTGTCTGTCAACTTATGGTGACCCCATGAATTCCATAGGATTTTCTTAGGCAAGGAGTATTCAGACATGGTTTGCCATTGCTTTCCTCTGAAATTTAGCACACAGCATCTGGTATTCCTTGGCAGTCTTCCATCCAAGTACTAACAAAGGCCGTTTCCATTTACTTTCTGAGATCAGACAGGATCAGGTGCCTTCAGAACATTTAGGCCTACATCAGAAATAAGTTACACTAAATGGAACTCTCTGCCTAATAAGTGTGTTTAGGATTGCACTTTTAGACTTTCAGTGGTATAATTCATTTGGCATCTGGATTTTCATAAAGGAAGGAGAAGAAGATGTTTCCAAAGTAGCAATTTTCACTAGTATTGGCTGGCACTCACTTACTTTTCTCAAACCCCTGCATTTCCATCTTGTCTCATTTATTTCAACTACTTTTAAAATATTCTAACGAAATTACAAAAAAATACCTTCAGGTATGATTTGACTGTTGCACTATTATCTCACTTGAAGTGGTGGTGAAGTGGTTGGTGACATTCTCAATAACTGTGTAATTCCACCATTCCATCTTTGGTGACATCCTACTTTCTTCTGTCACCACCACTATGGGTTTTTTTTTTTCAGCAATACATTTTGAAACATTGTGTTCTCTCATCCTCTAATGAGTCGCACTCTGTGAAACTAGCAAAGTTGTACATTTCATCCAGCTTCTTCAGTGGTTCTGAGGGGAGAGCTTTCTCACTTTCATCCTGTGTACATCAGCATCCTTATGTAGAGTTATGAAGAAGTGTTGATGAAATTGACAACACTTCTCCCAACCCTTCCTCTCAGGGGAAGGCAAGTGAAATGAACAAGTTGTGTCAGTTTCACTGACCTTCTCTCATATCTTCTCTGCAGACAGAGGAAGGGGGAGTGCTTGTGATTTGCATGGTATGTTATGTTGATGTGATTGAGAGACACAGAGAGAAAGAGAGAGAGAAAGACATACAGAGAGAGAGAGAGGAAGAGGGAGAGAAGCAAAAGAAAAATGCATGTGAAATGGACAAGATTATTACCTAACTCTGCAGGTTTAGTGGGCTCTTCTTGGGTTGAAAGCATTACTGGGGGGAACTTACAAATGTTAACTATGCACACATGTGTATGAGAGAGGGGAAAAAGTCAATGGAAGACAGAGGCCATTTCCGCACTACACTTTTGTAGTGCAATTATTCCACTTTCAGCCTCCTATGGAATCCTGGGGTTTGCAGTTTAGGGAGGGGCCACCTGGCCCCTCCCTAAACTGCAAACTCCAAGATTCCATAGGATGTTGAAAGTGGAATAATTGCGCTATAAAAGTGTAGTGTGGAAATGGCCAGAGATTGGGCTCTTGATATCTGGAAGCTGCATATCAAAATGGTCCAGTCTCTCAACATCATCATTGTTGTTGTAATTGCTTTAAAAAGCATGGACAACTAAAGCCTGCTGTTACTGCTTTGTTATAGTCCTCCTCTTCTCCCCCCCCCAGGTTCTTTTTATGATGGTGTTACATCAAGGCCCAGTTCCTTGGATCATGCCTGAATACATATATGCACTAGGCTTTTTTCCCCCTCTCTCTTAACTCATCTGCAAGGTGGAGTGATTGATTCCTTCCTTCCTTCCTTCCTTCCTTCCTCCTCACCTTGGACTACTGAAAGTCCTGAGTAGTCCCATCCATCCTCCATTCTCTGCTCAGCCTTCCAGTTGTAGTGAAGCTATAGCTGGGAGCAAGACATCTCTGTCTGGTCCCTGCTACATATTGTTAACCCATATGTGGCCAGATGCTGCTAATTCTGAGCAGCTCATTCAAAGTTTCTTCAAGTGCATTATAAACATCCATGTAAATACAACTATCTATCCTAGTGCTGAAATGCGAAAGTATTATTTAAGGAGGGAAATCTCCCTCCTTGGAAACGGGAGCAGTTGCAGAAAAGGCAAGTGCCATTAATGATGGGGGGAAATTGTCTCTCCTCCCAAAGGCTTGCTCTCCTCTTTGAAGAGGAACTAGATAATGTACAATCACCAGTGAACATTGTTAATGCTAGTATGGTAAAAGTATAATGAAACGAAATATTTTTGTCATAAACTAGAAATATCCAGGCACTTCAGCAAAAAAGCTGACATTATCTAAATGCCAAATTCTATCCCCAGTACTAATTCCAGCATGCAAGGAATAAGAAATAAAAGAACACAATATGCCCATTTGATTTGGTTTTGTTATAGACAACCATCTAGAATAAATATTAAATAAATCAATATTCAGTCACACAATCATCATCAACATTACCATCAACATCACCTTGATGTTGTTATCACTGCTATTACTTACCTTCTTTGGTTTCTCATGGTGGGACACATGTTTCTCTTGAGCAGGTGACGGTGACCGGCTCCTCCTTCCTGCACTGAAAGATCCACTTCCAGAATGGCGTGATGTCTTCTGGACCCAAAGGGGAATTTAGGGAAAATGATGGATGAGCATGAAAGAATGAAAAAGAAGCAGAAGAGAAAAAGCAGTCAGGAATAAGTTTGATCTATAAGATCTTGACTTTTTGGTTCAGAAAGAAAAAAACTCAAGCTTGAAATGTTTACTTTTTTGGAGTATCAAAAGGGGAGAGTGGTTTCTGGAAGTTGTGGTAGAAAATAAAGTAATTTTCCAAGCTTGGGGAATCAAAATCTCAGATAACAACCTGCAAATAGGATCTTTGTCTCAGGAGTTCAGAATGTGATCTACACTGCATAGGTACAGCAGTCAGACACCACCTTAATTGCCATGCCCCACTCCACAGGTTTTTGAGATTATCTAGCTGGACAAGCTACTTGGAATTTTCTGCTAGAAAGGTCTAGTGCTATAGTTTAAAGGAGCAGGGTAGAGTTCAATTTCAGTTCTCTGGATCTATGATTAAGATCTCCAAAGCTGCTATTGTTATTGTTTCAAAACAAATTAGCAGCCCTAAGCAAAGAAACAGTGCTGTTGGAAAGGGCATTTTAATTTTTTTTAACCTATACCCTTTCCCCAGTTGAAATGACAGAGAGACAGACAGACAGACAGACAGGGCACTATAAACTCTTGATGTGTTCTTATGTCTTCTCCCTGGCCAAGTTAACAGAAGAGAGTGCAGTTTGCATGGGAAGGGAAAAATAAGATGAAGGTATGCTTAAACACCTCTCTCAAGAGTACTACTCCCTTAAGCTTGTGGATGGAAGCTACTGCCTGAAGCTGCTAATTATTTCAAAAGAAGGACATTATACCTCATGGCTGCAACATGTGATCAACATTTTGGCCTTCCATGCCTCTTCCACCCATCCCATCAAGGCTGATGAAGCACTGTGCAGTGCTTCAAAAGTCTGACAGAATTGTAGAATTTTAGTTGGTCTAAATAAAGGTAGGGCCAACCTGTGGATTTCCAGTTTCATTTTGTACTTGTAGAATTTTATTTGGTCTAAATAAAGTTACAGCCAACCTGTGAATTTCCAGTTTTGTTTTGTTCTCAGTGACCAACACGGCTAATCTTGTTTTTTATATACTGATAACAGTGTGTCTCTATTCGGCCTCAGTTGTCTGATCTAAAATCCAAGCACTGGAGAGGAGTCTGATAAAATGGAAGCAGCAGAGGGAGAGGCAAGCAAATCTGAACCTTTGAACATCACCCACTAGCAATTATTCTGCATAACCCATGTTGAATAAACAAGAACTACATAAGACGGCAGGAGTATTCTTCCTCAGCTTCTGTTAATTTCAGCAAGTCACACAAATTAGGTGCTACATTAACTTGTAGGAGACAGGGGTTAGAGCTTGAAAAATTTACCCTTTGGACTACAATATCCAGATCCCTCTTGTTGGCCATGTTGGCTGAGGGATTCTGGGAGTTGTAGTCCAACCTCCCCCATTTTTTCTCAGGGGGTGACATTTGGATTTCTTGTTTCGGTCACCTGCTATGAGGCTCAAACGTTTGTAAAATGATTCCATTGACATGACAGCCCTGATTAATCCTCTGAGCTCCCACTTTTTCAGTTATGTTTAAAATGTCCCAGTTTCTCTCTTCTAGTCCCACTTTTCTCCTTCAAGCTTGGCTTACTTCAGTTACTGCAAACTGAGTTCAGTTCAAAAATTAGTTTGCATTCAACTCACTGGGGAGACAGGAGAGGAGCAGAATCTTGCCCTTTCCAGAAGTCTCAAGCAAAAGCAAACTGCTGCCACCTCTCCTAGCTTGTCTGTTGTTCTTCATTAATAACTTTTGCTGCCTTGGTCACTGATGCTGCTTGGCCACAGGTGTCTCGGTTTTCAGCTGTGAAATGTTGGAGGGTATGTTGCCTTCATTGCATAAAGAAGCACTCTGCACACCTCAGGGGCACTGCTCCTGTTGCTAGCACTCCTCAGGTTGCCTTGCTCATTGACCAAAAGTTGAGCAAGGGCAATTCACTTGCTTACCTACCTCACTGGGCTGTCAGAAAAGCAAACATGATAAGGCATGGTAAAAGCAAATTTATTCATTGCTATATAAACATTTGCTAATACTCACAGATGACAAAATAATATTGCTGTAGCACTGTTGTCTCTTTCTCAGAGGTGTATCTGAGGTGGGGCAAGTAGGGCACATGCCCTGGGTGCCAATGCCAGAGGGGCGCAAAAAAGCTGTGCATGTAGGAGTGGGGGTAGGAGTAAGAAGGTAGGGACATGACTTCCACGCTTGCCCTAGGCATTGTTTACACTAGACAAGCCACTGCTCTTTCTAACTACTGGAAAAAAATGTATCAATTTTGGGAATGGCCAAACTTGATTTCAGGTGATTAGGAATAATGGAAGGCAGGGTGTGGAGCTCTCTGGTTTGGCTTTGGAGAGTTGCCTGGCATTTTTCATCATTCTAAGTGACAGGAATGATAACCACTTGTGACTTCCAGATAGTTTTGAGTTGCTTGTCAATTTGCCCTGGATTTAGCTCACACAAAGACACGTCTCATTTCATCTGTAACATGTAACACAATCAATACAGCATTTGCCTTTCTGGGGGCGGGGGCAGGAATGAATCAAACTACTGATTAATGGGAAAAAGCCAAAAATTTACCCTAGTTTGTGCTTTGCATGCAAAATGCAAGATGTATCATCATCCCTTGTTTATTACTCCTCTACATCCCAGATATCAAACCTGGGTCCTTTAACAACCAAATCACAGCTGATACCCTGCTAGTCAGTTACAATGTCATAAGTTGGATGTATAGCCTTGTAACTGTCCTCATTCATATTTATGATTCCAGTACCATTACCACAATTGTAAATGCTCTGAAACCCACTTGAAAGGCCATCCAGTGGCACTGAATAACAGAGTTCTGCAACACTGGCAAGTGGAGCGATGCAGGATGCTGTGACTGACTCACCAGTGTACAATGGTACAAGGAGCAAAAGCACAGATCCCTGCAGGGTCCTATTATAACTCTTTGTCACACTGTCACTTCCTGGCAGCAAGGGGCTGACCATGTCAACTGGCCAGCTTTTAAGGTGAGTTTTCAAGGCTGGATCAAGAGATGCCTCTGATTCAGCATCTCACCTTTTTTCTTTTCTCTTTTTGTTTCTTTGTTACTGAGGCCATTTCCACACTAGACTGTTATAGTGCTATTATTCCACTTTCAACATCCTATGGAATCCTGGGGTTTGCAAACCTCAGGATTCCATAGGATGTTCAAAGTGGAATAATGGCACTATAACAGTTTTGTGTGGAAATGGCCTGAGATGCTGCATATCTTTCATGTTGAGTTTGATATGAAATTCAAGTAATTATATTTTGTTTAATCCAAAAGATCTGTATGTTTGACAGTAACAAGAGGGCAGTGACTCACCATTTTATTGAAGTGGTACTTGCAGTAGCCACAGTATTTCACGTTGTCGACTTCTAAGACTTCTTCTTCACATAGAAGCCCAGCCATCTGCGCACTAAAAAATGGAAATAAGATATTACAACCTGAACCCCAAGCATCTGTGGCAAAGGAGACAGACGGAATGAAGTTCCTCCATTGCCTGCACGCATATATACATATGTCTGTTACCTCTGCTCTACTGTCAGCTTTTTAGAATAATTTTATTTAAAAAACATGAAGCAAGAGAGTACCTGTTCTGGTGTTTTTTCCAGTATATTGACTCACCAGCTCTGAAATGGCTATATAGCCCAAGAACTAAATGGAAAATAATTAACAGACCACTTTGCTATCCCAGCCAATTGTCCCCCTTCACTAGAAAATGGAAACCAGAGATCCATTGAGTGTTCAGCATAATCTCCATGCCAAATACTTTGAAAGCAGTCTTTCTTTTCCCTCAAAAAAACAAAAGAAAAGAAAACCAAACCCACTAACAGTTCTTGGTTGGTGAAGACATGGGAAAGACCCTTCTCAGTGGCTGCTCCCAAGTTGTGGAACTCCCTTCCATGCAAGATTTGGTTGATCTCCTTCCTGTTCTCTTTTCACCAACACCTTGTTTATGGAGGTAGAGTGAAGATTTTGTCTCCATGGCACATTTAGAAGGGGGAGAGTGGCCCCAGGGGAGGCCAAGTGGGTCAATGTTGGGCCCCAGAAGTTGCCTGGTTGTGGCCCTATTCTGAGAATGCCTACATAATATTTCCAAATAGCTACCCTGATTTTCTGCATAAGGCAAAGACAAAAAATGGAAATGTTCTTTCTCTCTGAGAAAAATATTCAGGGCTTTTTTTTTTTTTTGCCTTCCTATTTGGTCTTGCCTTCTACCAGAAGAGGATTTAATCCCTTGCTGCCTGTTCT
This sequence comes from Ctenosaura bakeri, assembly GCA_948474755.1. Taxonomy (NCBI): domain Eukaryota; kingdom Metazoa; phylum Chordata; class Lepidosauria; order Squamata; family Iguanidae; genus Ctenosaura; species Ctenosaura bakeri. The sequence continues at coordinate 432,223 of CAOLHI010000619.1, forward strand.
ACTTCACTACTGACTGAGAATTAGATGCTTGGCAAATGACACTAGCATGGGGATTTGGGGTTTCCATGAAGCATGCAGAAAGCAGTAAAGGGAAGATGTAATTTCTAGGGAAAAAGGGAACAGGAAAGGGAAGCAGCGATATGTAGGACAGAATCAGCAAGCAGGTAAAGGATGCTTAAGCCTTCCACTTCCTCCCAGGGATATAGCTACAAAGGGGAGAAGAGAGCCATTGCCCTCTCCAAATAAGAATTTTGCGTCCCAAAATGAATTTTTCCTTCAGTCCCCAACTTTCTAGTATTGCAGAGAATGAGAAATTGAAAATTATTCACACTTAAAACTCTCACATTTGCTGCATTCTCACACCTTTGGTAACTCTGTCTGCCTCTTTTCTTTGGATGCCTAAACTATATTTCTACATGTTCAGTGCAGTTCTGCAATGCTAGAAAATTTGGGGGACTGGAAGACAATTTCATTTGGGGGCAGAATTCTTATTTGGAAGGACAATGACTTCATTTTGCCCTCTATCCCATAGCTAAACCCCTCCTTCCTTCTTTAATTCCCCTGCTTGCTGTTCCCCAGAAAAGATTTCAGGAACTAGAGAGGAAGCAAGAAATAGTTAAACTGATAAAACTACGGACTCACCATGTGACATGGAAGGCTTGCCGACAGCCATGACGGTTGCAAGTCATGCAGGCTCCAGATGCTGCTTTGCTCTCCCTGCCTTGTTCTTCACAGATGTAACAAGTCTACAACAACAACAGCAGCAACAACAACAACAGGTTGAATTGTACGCATTACCCCCAGTTGTCATCTCATTGTGTGAGCCCCTCAAAATATATACCTATTGATTTGTTAGAGTGTACCATCCTATCAATACTGCTCATGCCACTAATAAAACCTATTTGGGTTTTCCTCCTTTTAGCTATTGGTTGTTATTGTAAAGGTACACCTGAACTGAGGGAGTACCGTAGATATGTTTCTGGGTATTGATTCTTTAAGACAAAAATTGCTAGCAGAAGGAACAGAGATGGGTTCTTACACCACAAGTTCAACATGTTTCAGTAAACTTTTTATTCAAAACTAATGATATGCACATATGGAAGGAAACAACCAGGTCAGGTAAGCCGTGCATAAGTGGCCAAAAACATTTTGAACCTGCTAGATATGCTTGAAAACTTCTTCCAAAATGTGTCAAGGGACTTTTTTTTCTTTCACCAGCCTCCACTTTTCCTATGATTAGCATTTTGATGGCCTAACATACAGATATATGATTCTTCAATATACTGGGGGAAACTGGCATGGCAGGGGCATCTGCTTTCCCTTCTTCTCACTATTTTGCTGTTCAAACATGCTCAGTAAGAGATTCTAGAGGCAGCTGTTGTTTATCTTGCCTGTGGTAGGCAGGTGCATACAGCTATAGTAAGATCAGCTACAGTAGAATCCCATTCTTTCCCAACTCAAGCTTTATTGCATTGTTTATTGCAGACACACTGAAATTAAAAGTTTATGTTTCTCCAGTCGTCCTTCACCATCCTCCCAATGCCAATAATGCAGAAAAACAAACAAAAACAACAACAACCAACAACCAGCTAGACAGAAGATGATGAGGAAGAAGGGAGCTGGGTGGGCATAAAAAGACTTTGTAAAAAGGAGCTGTATTCTCAGTGGCTTTGTTAACTGAGGTATGCTATATTTTTTATTTGCTTTTTTAAATTATAAAACACTTTGATACCTGGAAAAATTAAAAGTAGAATAAAAATGCTATAAAAAAATCCCCCAAACATAAATGAACAAAGCACATTCTATGACAACACAGGAGAATGAGAGGTTATTTGGAGAGAAAAAACTGATAGTGCAAGACAAAGGGTGCTGAAGGAGACTCTTTTACCTTGTTGAACCGGTCATGGGGCACATACTGGAGGACGATAGGCTCCATTGTGAGAACATTAGCAAATTGCACCTCAGGGATGTACAGAGCGCAGACGACATGGGCCCAGCCTGGATGAAGGGCAAAAGCATATCCAAAGGGGAAAAGTCACAGAGAGGCTTGCATCAGCAATTGGCTTCAATATCCAGCGGGAGGCAGCAGTGGGGTGAGATACGGCTTTTAGGCTGGGCCTTGATTTCCCAGAGGTAAAAAACCACCTCTGAATATTCCTTCCCTAAAAAAACCTTATGCAATTCACGGAGTTGCCACAAGTTGACAGGCAACTTAAAAGCACATACACACACAATGAACTTGTACGCTTTGGAGAACATGCGTGGGCTAACACAATGGAAGAAAGAAATATTCTCTCACCACAGAAAACTCACTGGTGGAAAGAAGGGTTCTAGTGGCCTTGTGAGCTGGAGGACTGTACGAGTTTTTGTCCATATAAAAAGCAATTAACTATAACAACAACAAGGCCTAAGAACTGTATACCCAATGAAGTGGCTTCAATCTACAAAAGCTGGTCTCAAATAAAACTTATTAATCCTTAAAGTGTTGATAGACTCTTTGCTGTCTCTGAGACCTAAAAACTGTTCCAAAGACAAATGAGCATGTCCTTGCTCACTGGGCTGTGGTTTTAATTCCAGGCTGCTGCTATTACCCACAAAGGGAATCTCACCTCCATTATCAGTCCGCTTCAATGCTCCGTCTTTATGGGGACACAGCTCACACCTCTGAAATTCCAAAAGAAAAGACCAAGAGAGCGACCCAAGATTAGCACTTCTAAAGAACAACAGTGACAATAAAAGCTTAACGCTGTCACAGTTCTTTGAAAGTATTTGGAATGTTTCATATACATTAGCTACAGTAATTCAAAACTTATAACAATCCTTCAAGATAAGACAATATTACTCTCCTCCCCCCCGCCACATTATCATACATGGACTGAGTCTAAAAGAAAGAGAGGCCATATCTCCCCTAGCTTTGGGGAGAAAGTTGGGTAGAAATAAAGTAACACAATATAGCACAGTGAGTGACGCTGTTCAGGAAAAGATGAAATTTGAATTAGAGATGCTCAGACCCTTTATTCCCTATGTATGTGTACTCTCCATTGTCTTAGGAATCAGAGCAATAGGAAGACAAACACAGATAGCTACAAAATACAAAAGCAAGCAGAATACATTTCAAAATCCATATGCAATTACTATTACCTGTTCCTCTTTACTATCTTAAGACTGTTTTTCCCCCTAAAATCTGACTCTTTCTAGGTCCAGATTGGCTATTCTTAATGGAATGGCTCAGAACAATAGTTTTTTTATTATTATTATTTAGAGGAAAGAAAGAAAAGAAAGAAAGAAAGAAAGAAAGAAAGAAAGAAAGAAAGAAAGAAAGAGAAAGTAAGTCTTAAAACCACACTTAAGCAGATATTGGTTAATTCGCAGGTAGGAATGGACCCACATCTCAAAGCATCTCAATATGTGACTGGGTCTGAAATGCAGAGATTGGTTTCTGTAGGTGGTAATTGAGTTTTGGGGCAAGTTCGTGTTGACTTTAAAATAATCACTTTGATTCAAGAACCAGGGCTACTCCACCCTCAACCACCCCCTGACCCACCCAAGTGGATTACAGGCAAGTCCAGTGTCCACAGCTTTTAATTAATCATACTCCTACCATTAATTAGATAGAAGGAAATAGCCACCTCAGGTATAAGTTTCTGGCTATTATGAAGTGGAACAAATTGTAAGCTGTGTTATTACTGTATTTTTGTTGCCAGAGTAGAATGGGGAGAAGCACTTGTAGCATTTTCTAATTCGGCTGGTTTTGAGGAGAGTTTGGGGAAGTGACTTTTTAAATGACAGCTTCTGGAATTCACAACCAACATGGCTACTGTCACCTATGTCCTAGTATGTAGCCAGGCTTCAGTGGCAAGAGTTCTACTTGTTGGTTGGTTGGTTGGTCTTAGGCTAGCCCTGTCACCTCCCAACAAATCTGATTGGCAACTAGAAGAACGGAAAATTATAGGAAATATTACTTCCCTGGACCAGACAGAGCAAGATCATCGGTTGCTGAGAGGGGAACAACCTGGAGTCCTCCACTTGTTTTAGACTATAACTCCTATAAGCTCCAGTCAATATGGGCAATCATATAGGGGTGCCAGATGGAAACCTGAAGACAGTTTCTGTGCCTTTAATGGTGGTGCAAAAGAGGGAATTTCAGCATCTCTTGTTTGCTATATAATCAGGTAACAAGCTGCACCTGCTAAATTCCCCCTTATACATAACTATTAAAGGCATGACAGCCCAGTTTTCGCTCTGGCAACCCTATATGATCAAGAAATATTGTAGTCTGTAGTCCAAACAATATGGTAGACACCATTGCCCATCTCAGTGAAGCTCTCTATTCAATAAAACATGGCTTCATGCTTGAGTCATTCGCTCTACCAGATTAACAGCAGAACGGAAAGCATTCCCTCAGCTTTCACGCTCTTGTCACAGTTTGTAGCACAAAAGAAAAGTAGCAAAACACCCTTAAATGTGCCTTTAGACCTACATATTTTGAGGTCAAATATGTCAACAATCAAGTTTTTAAATGCAAGTGCAAATTTTCCAACTAACATTGCAGAGTAGTGCAGAAATGAGTTGGAACAGACTTTGGGATGAAACACATTTGAAAGTGACTTTTATCTTTTTATTACATTCATCCTATGCCTCCTCTCACTCAAGACATCCTACACGGCTCTTTTACCGCATTTTATGTTCACAATAACCCCAGCTTTTAATTCTTTTAAAACATTTTAACTAGTTTTAATTTGTTTTCTTTTAACTTGTTAAATTGTTACTATGTCTTCAGCCTTTTCAAATCATTTTATTGCTTACATTGGTTTAAATGGATTATGTTGATTTTATTGCAAACCACCCTGGGATCTTTAGAAAGAGGCCAGAATACAAATATCATAATAAAAAAAAATGATGAAATGATGAAATAACATAAATTGGGGAAAAGATGAATGGCTTCAGTCAACCAATGAGTTTTACCACTGAGTGGAGGGGGGACATGCAATTGAACCTTCCAAATCCCAATCCAGCACTCTATAGCCACTGTATCACACTGCACGGAACAGAAACAGACTGCCTTATGTATTGTGTTAAGTGACACTCTAGCCAGAAAGCTTACAGAGAAAGCCTTCACATATCCTCCAACTGTCCTGATTTGGCAGGGACAGTGCTGGTTAATCCTCTGTCCTCCCACTTTTTCAGCTGCTTTTACAATATACTCCCACTTCCCCCTGCTTTTACAGTATCACAGCTTTTCTCTTCTACTCCCACTTTCCCCTTTTGTAGTCATCTTACTTCAGTTGCTGCAAACTGAGTTCAAAATGCAAAAGGAGTTTGTACTCAATTTATTCAGCAATGGGGAGAAGGAGAGCAGTGGGCAGAATCTGGCCCGTCTCAGTAGGCAGTTTCTCGTACCTTGTGTTCTCTTCCTCATTAATAACTTTTGCCATTTTGACCACATTCTGATGTTGCTGACAGTAGCAACATAGCTAGTACTTGTTAGTACAGTATTGTGTAGAAGGAGGCATGTGAAACCTCTTTTGAATGTCTTTTGCCACTAACACCCTATGATGATACAATCCAAAATGCAACAAGAGATACTGCCAGAAGTTGAATCTCCCAGGTTGGAAAGCACTCAACGAGCTACTGGGGAAGAGAAGAGTCTGTAAGACTTCAGCGAAAACCCATCAATATAACTGTTACAACCATAATCCAAGTTTACGCTTCAGCTATAGGGATAGAAGAAGAAACTGAAATATTTTATGCTGAAGTCCAGGAGGAAATTAATCACACACTACAACAAGACTTCTTGTTAATCATAGGTGATTGGACGGCAAAAAGTAAGAAACAGAGTAGGTATATTCTTAAAGCAACCAAAGAAGCCACTGTAAACATGGATATCACCTGATGGCCAACACAGAAATTCAATAGACTGCATAACTGGAAGCAGAAGATGGAAACGCTCCATTGTCTTGGCAAAAACAAGACCAGGAGCAGAATGTGACACAGACTATAAACTGCTAATATCAAAAATTAGCATAGAGCTAAAGAAGAACACTAAACAGATCATCATGCCAAAATGAAGAACATCCCTGTAGAATTTAAAGATAATGTAAAAAAAATAGATTTGCAATATTAAGCCTGACCAGGAGCCAGAAGAATTCTGGGCTGAAGTCAGGGACGCTATCTGCAGCCAAAAAGAAAGAGAAGCCTCAGTGGATGACAGATGAAAAACTTTAAGCAGTTAAGAACAGACAAGAAGCAAAAGTAGAAGGGAACAGAAAAAGAGTCAGAATCCTGAATGTAACTGTTCAGCAACTTGTGTGCAGGGACAAAGAAAACTACTATAATAATCAATGTAGAGAAATAGAAGATGACAACAGAAAAGAAAGAGCAAGAGATCCTTTCACAAGATCTGAGAAATCAATAGGAAATTTAAACTAAGAGTGGGAATGCTCTACGACCAGCAGGGAAACACATTACATGACCAAGTAGAAATAAAAAGATGATGGAAAAAAATATACTGAAGAACTATATAGAAGAGATGAAAGGATGACAGATTTCTTTAAGGAAGACAGATTTGTTTAAGGAAGAACCATCTGAAGTGAAGTGAAGTGAAGTGGAAGCTGCACTCAGAGCACTAGGGAGAAATAAATCACCAGGAACAAATGGCATACCAATAGAGCTGCTTCAATCTACAGAAACAGACTCTACTCAAGTTCTAACTAAAATCTGTCAAGAAATATGGAAAACAAAAGAACGGTCCACAGCATAGAAATGGTCAACATACATTCCAGTCCCCAAGAAAGGGGACATCAGGGATTGCAATAACCACAAGACCATTGCATCTATTTCCCATGCAAGTAAAGTGATCCACAACATTCTATAAAAATGACTTTTGCCATATATGGAGCAAGAAATGCTGGATATACAAGCTGGGTTCAGGAAAGGAAAAGGCACTAGAGATCTCATTGCATACATATGCTGGATAATGGAGTTCACCAAGGAATTTCAAAAGAAAATAACCCTGTGCTCTATAGATTATAGCAAATCCTCTGATTGTGTAGCTCATGAAAAACTATGGGTCACTCTTGAAGGAATGGGTGTATCACAGCACTTGATCATCTTGATGTTTAACCTGTACTCAGGACAAGAGGACATCAGGACAGAACATGGAGAAATGAAACAGTTTTCAGCTGGCAAGGGGGTCAGACAAGGCTGCCTTTTATCACCCTATCTAATTAACTTGTATGATGAACATATCATACATAAAGCAGGATTAGACATGAAAGAAGGAGACATGAAAATTGGAGGAAGGAACATAATCAGTTTAAGATACATAGATGATACAATACAACTAGCATAAAATAGCAAAGACTTGGAATGATTACTGAAGAAAGTCAGTAAAGAAAATGCAAAGGCAGGTTTACAGCTGAATATTATGAAAACAGAAATAATGACCACATATGATTCACATAACTTTAAAGTAGTCAATAAAGACATTCAAATAATTAAAGATTTTCCTTATTTCAACTTTTAATCAGAAGAGAGACTAAAAGAAAGCAGACTAGGACTCAGAAGGGCAGCTATGAAAGAACTAGACAACATCCTCAAATGTAATGCTATATTATTTAATATTAGGACAATCTATTTCATTGTATTTCCAGTTTCTATGTATGGTTGTGAAAGCTGGACAGTGAAGAAGGCTGATAGGAAGAAAGTCTATTTATTTTAAATGTAGTGCTGGAGAAGAATTCTGTGGACACTGTGGACTGCTAAAAAAACCAACCAAATAAATGGGTATTAGAGCAAATCAAGCCTAAACACTCGCAAAACGACTAAACTGAGACTATTGTAATTTAGACATACCATGAAAAGATAACTCACTAGAAAAGACGATAAAGCTTGGAAAGGCAGGAGACAGTAGGAAAAGAGGAAGGCCATATTACAGATGGATAGACTCCATCAAGGAAGAAACATCCCTGCATCTGCAAAAACTGAGCAGGTTGGTTGAGGATTGGGTGACTAGAGGTCTCTCACCTATAGGGCTACGATAATTTGAAGTCAACTTGACAAAGAGTTAACAACAATGAACAACAATGGGCGTGCATGACATCAACTCCCCAAGCTGTCCCGGTTTGGGACACAGCACCAGACATTGAAAAAAGTGGAGAGAACTGCAAGGGCAATTGGAGGGGAGGAGAAGAAAAGGCAGGTATTTTGGGGTGAGTTTTAACGGGCTGCCTTTGGGCTGCTGTTCTAAAGGATGTGCCTAGCACTCAAGGAGCAAGAGTGTCCTGCTGGCCCTACGTCAGGGAAATTTGCACTTGAAAAGATTCCTGTCCTCCTTGGATCAAAGTGCCCCTCCCACCATGCTAATAGCAAAGCTCTGATCACTAATGTGAAGGGTTAAACAGCTCTGCCAGCCAGCCAGCCAGCCAGCCAACTGGCCCACCCACCCTTTGGAAGACTTTAATACTCTTGCTGGAACATGACTGTTAAAGCCTTAACATAATTACTCTCTTCCCACCCTCCTCCCCTCCTTTTCCCACAAGTTGCCCTCCAACTAGTCTGTCTCAAAGGGCCAGCCAGACAATTCCTTTACAAAGCAAACCAGCTTTAGCATTTTCCTCATCTAATGGAGCGGCACATCCCCCAGGGCCTTTTGGGAACATGAAGAAGAATGAGAATGAGAGTGGTATGTAATTCCTGAAACAAGGAGCATCAAGGACATCTGGAGACTGCTCATCTTAGACACTGGCATCCAGCTGTGGTGACGTAGGGTCGAGTGGCACTCTGCTTATGCCCAGAGGCATAACTCTATGGGCCTCCAGTCACAAGCAAATTAGTTTAGCACAACTGAATATGTGTTTGTTTCTTCCACCTAGGCTCTGGCTATATGTTCTGAAGCCAAGAAGCTGTTAGAATTATCTCAAAGCTCAGTTTTGTGCTTAAGCTCACCCCACTAGCACTTGTTATTTCAGCAGGGTTAATCCATGTACTTCTCCCTCCCGCTTTTGCACTCCACTGCTAATTGTATTTTGTATGAATTATAAAAATGATAAATAAAATGTGTTCTATTTACAAACAAAACATTTAAATAGCTACCTTTCTACCAGTAGGATGGAGAGGAGGACACAGGAAGGAAACAAGGTCGGAAGGGGGCCATGGTTGGAAAAGTTTGAGAAACACTGCCGTAAGGCAAACCTATCAACAGGGCTTTCTCAGCAAGATTGTTTAGAGAGGTTGCCTCTGCCTTGCCCAAAGTCACCCAGTGCATTTCCTTGACCAACTAGGAACTCGAACCCTGATCTCCTGGGCCATTTCCACACTACACTGTTATAGTGCTATTATTTCACTTTCAACATCCTGTGGAATCCTGGGGTTTGCAGTTTAGGGAGGGGCCTTCAGAATTCTCAGCCAGAGAGCTCTTTGGCCTCAGGAAACTACAAACCCCAGAATTCCACAAGATACTGAAAGTATAGTGCAGAAATGGAGTTGTAGTCTAACACTCAGACCACTATACTGCACCATGATGATTTATTTGCACACAAAGCACCAAACTGAACATTTCTGCACCATTTATCCCTTGCAGTAATTTCCCCACCTTTTCTGTTTGTCTCTTTAAACTCCAGGTGAGAAGTCTTAGGCCATTTCTGCACTAGCCTGTTATAGTGTGATGATTCCACTTTCAACATCCTCTGGAATCCTGGGGTTTGCAGTTTTGGGAGGGGCCAGCTATAACAGGCTAGTGCAGAAATGGCCTTAAAAAACTCCCCATTGATCCATTCAGCTCAGCACTATCAAAGCTGACCTAGCAAGGTTTAAGGCAAGAATCTTTCAGATCTGAGTCAGTCAAAACACATACTTCTCGCAGTGTATTTTTAAAAAGCAGAATTCTTTTTCATTGTTTGAAACTGGAGGACAAGTAGGGAAGCAGGCTAGTGATATCACCCGTTTCTAGCCAATCAGGGCTGCACACAGCTGACTTTTACTGTAAACACACAGAATCAATTTCCCCTGACCTCAATTTAGGACAGAGGATGATACAGTTCCGAAGGATATGGTGAGTGAGCTTTCACAGCAGGCTCACTGATCAAATTATGTAAGTCTGTACATACTCAAAGGGCTCTCAGAGGTCTTCTGGTGTGTATGCGTGTCTTAAGCTAAACATTTTGAAATCTGATAATGAATCAACTAGCAAAAAGTCTGGATTTAGAACTTGAAAGGAAGCAGCACCCACAGGACAGATTCAGAGGAATTAAGGCTTTGCAAAAACTTTGGGAAAAACTCCAATCTGCAGCTCTCCACATAACTCTGGGTAAATTACACATACCTACATGCCACTGTAGACTTTCTTCCAAAAGCAGGTGCTAAAATTCTCATCAGATGTAACATAGAGAGCAGTGACTCTCATACTCTGGTTTTCCAGATGCTCAGGACTTCAGATCCAAGAATGCTTAAGCGTTGACCATACTGGCTGGGCCTTCTGGGAAGTCCAAAGCATCTAGGATCAGAGTTTGAGAACCACTGTTGTAGATGATTCCATGCTCTTCTACTTTTCTGCTAGGTGATAAACCTAAAGCTCTTACAGAAAACACCGATATGTTTAAAAGGTGCAACATAGCTGGCCCAGCCATTCCCAAGCTTGTGCCCTTTAGAAGTGCTGACCTGTTATTCCCATCATTCCCTGATGCCCTAGACGTTGGAAGCTGTAGCCTAACAGAGTCACAGAGGACCAGGCTGGGGAAAACTATGATGGGCAGAGCCCGGGAAAATCACTTTTTGGACTACAACTGCCGGAATCACCCCTAGCTGGCATGTAACATTTCCATGCTCTGGATACAAGGTAATGGAAGAAGCAAACAGGTTTCCATAGCTGAAGAAACAAAATTTTAGGTGAGCATGACTTCACTCCTTCCAAAACTCCACCTGCACTCCACATCCTCTTTCCTTCCACTCTTCAAAATGGGTGTCTCAAAATCCCTGCAGGGTCACTTCCTATTTGACTCTCCCTCAGCAAAATCTCCTCAACAATGCATGGAGGAGGTTTATCACATTTCCTCTGTCAGCTGACACACCAGACAGAGCTAAATCTTTCTTTTCTAAAAGAAGTCTTGGCAGCAGGATGGTTACATGCACGAGTCTGTTCATTGCCAGCAAGCCAGAGGCTGCACCACGTCACAAGGCTCTGTGGCATGACCCTCCTCTCACTGGGGAAAACACTCTCCCCACCTTTATAGCACAACAGAAGAGAACTGTTTTAGCCCTTATAGTCCAAGTTATATTCACCACACCAAAAATAACTCAATAAAAGCCTAGAGTTATATTCCCCCTATGGTTTAAGACAGCAGACTGGATTCTCAACCCACTGACCCTCCCTAGCCCAGAGCACATTAGGCAATGTGGCCAACTCCTTGACTTCCCATACTAAAGTATAGGCTGGAACATCCAGGCAGCTGTTTAGCCAGAAGCCTAGATTCAGTCCCATGCACTGGTCTTCCCCTATTGATTCACCTGTTTGTCACTCTTTTGATTCCTCTTTTCTGCAACCTTCCCAGTTGACCCTGACAAATGCAAACTGCTGCAACCTCTCCTAGCTTGTGCGTTCTTCCTCATTAATCATACTCTGATCACACGCTGATGCTGGCTGGCTCTACTTGTTCCAGTTTTCATCTATAAGACATTGGATACAATATTTGGGCAGCAGGTAGAGCAAACACATGGATATCCTGGTCACTTTATTCCCAACTGTGTGCAGATGTACTGTATTTCCATTCAGTTTATAGTAATTCTAAATCTGCATTCCATCCATGTAAATATAATTGCTACATGCCTTCAACTTCACTCTGATGTATGGAAACCCCATTGTAAGATTTTCTTGGCAAGACATATTCAGCAGCGGTTTGCCACTGGCTTCTGCTGAGGCTAAGAGAGTGTGACTTGCCCAGGGTCATCCACTGGGTATTCATGGCTGAGCAATGATTGGACCCTTGTCTTCAAGAGTCTTGGCCCTGCACTGAAATGTCTATACAACAGTGATTCCATATAAATTAGCAAAAGGGCAATTTTATACAAACCCATGTCCTCTTCCAATCTCTCTCTCTTTCTCTTTCAGTGATACATAAACTGGATACCTTATCCTTGATGCTCCTGGGCAGGACTGGTTCCACAGAGTAGCAAGACATCAGCTTTTGCTAGAGCTCCTAAGATCAGTAGGGTGACCATCATCCTGATAGCAGCCCCATGTTCATTTTGCACAGAACACCCCTCAGTAGCCAGTTAAAAGATTTCTCTGTTTGCGTGTTCTAACTCTAGGCTTGGAAGGGGGGCACAGATGATGCCATGCTAGAAGGCTTCCAGATTCTTGGACTCAGCAATGCACCTGTGGTTCCTGTGACTATCCTTGTCTATTTTGCTAACACCACCATATCCCAGATCAGTGGCCATACTGGCTAGGAAATTTTGGGAGTTACGGTCCAAATAGTAACTTCCCCCCAAATCCCTTTTTTGCAATTTGGAGAAACGAAGAGCACAGTGGGTTTGGTTTGGTTTGGTTTGGTTTGAACAACAGACTTCAGGAGACTTTTCCCCAGGGCTAGGTAAAAATAACGTGTCAAATTAGCAGGGTTCAGCCTTAGATCCAACAAAATTGCCCTTTAAGGGGAAGTGGGTATGTAAATATTATCATTAGCCACTGGGTGGCAGTGGACTTAACTGAAGTCAAGAGTTGCTGTTTTCTGTTGTGTTCTGCTCTGGGAGAGACAATAAAGTTCTTGTTTAACTTTTTAAGTGGTGTATGTCCTTCAAGCTTCCATTGGATAATGTTGCCAACTGACCAAGGCACATCAAGACAAAACAAAAAAACATTTGTCCTAGACCTGTGCCTTTACAAGGAGTTTCATCTGGGGCAATCAGCAACTGAACCTGTCCAGAGTGGAAATAAGTATCCTTTGTTGTTTACTCCTACCTAAGGTCACACTGCTATCAGAGGCTTTTAAAAAGTTGGCATCCCTGAGGTAGAAGGGCAATTCGTCAGACTATTCAAAATTAAATTTCATCCTCGAGAGCAATCTCCTCCTCTGCCCTTTTCAAACAGTCTTTTGTATGCCTATCTATAGAGCAAGTTGTTGTTGTTGTGTGCCTTCAAATCATTTCCAAGGCAAACCTACCATGGGGATTTTCTGGGCATGTTTTGGTCATAGGGGGCTTTGACTTTGCCTTCTTCTGGGGCTGAGAGAGTGTGACCTGTCCAAGGCCACCCAGTGGGTTTCCATGGTCTAGCAAGGATTCAAGCCCTGTTCTTCCAATGTCCTAGTCCACACTCAAACCACTATACCATGTTGGCTCCCCCTCTACAGGGCATATTATTTTAGTTGTTATTTTTGAACAACAGCAACTCAGTATGTGAAGTCAGTGAGCACAACAATAATACTGATGCTCCTGAAACTACAGGGGCTCACACACACTCTAAAAAAATTAAGAGAGTAAAGCTCATACTGAGCCAACACTAAACGGTGTTTTTGGAACAAGATCTGTGTATCTCCAGAGGAAATATCTGATTACTCAGGCATGAGCTGCAACAAACAAGGTGTTGTAGTACCCAGCAGGATGGAGCCTCCAATTTCAGGGGCAGTATACATCAGCCACATCAGCATTCCAAATGACTGCATGGGCTTCAGCTTTCATGTTCTGTTTCCTAGGCCATTTCCGCACTAGACTGTTATAGCACTATTATTCCACTTGCAACATCCTATGGAATCCTAGGGTTTGCAGTTTCGGGAGGGGCCGGCTGGCCCTTCCCAAAACTGCAAACCCCAGGATTCCATAGGATGTTGCAAGTGGAATAATAGCGCTATGACAGTCTAGTGAGGAAATGGCCCTAGACACGCCTGGCTAACCACTCCGAGGAACAGTATGCTGGGCTGATCTAGCAGTTTTGGTCCGATTTGTACGACAGTTCTTTGCACATCATTTCAGTTTCTACTCACCACCCTGGCGGCTCTTTCTTGAGATTCGCATTTTCGACAGAACCATGGTCCCGTGGGAACTTGTACAATTCCATAGCATGCTGCGAAAAAAGAAGAGCAGTGTGAATTTGAGGACCATGTGCATTTGTGGTTCTGTGTTTAATCACTTCATACTTCAGCTACCAACCTGAATTGGCCCACAGAATAGTATTCCCCTGTTATTTGGGTAAAGTTCAGCTGAACTTTCAAAGCATCAAGCCACAGGTTTGCACAACCTGCGCTCTACCAAGCCAAATGCAGCTACCCCGCCATATATCTGCTCAGTACACCCCCTGTTGTTCTTGCATTCTGCCTAATACTGCAAAACAGGAAGTTGTCAAGTAGCTATCAGGCCACAACACCCAAGCCAGCAGCTTCACTCAGTTTGGAGAGATGGGTTATCCTGCAGGCTAGCCATAATGCACACTTGCAAATTTTCCCAATTCAAGTAGGAAACTCTGTAAAGGCTGCCGGCTATCCCCTGCTTAATAGCCGGGGATCTATGGGATAGGGTCAAATTAAATTGCTCAGATCATTACTTACAGTATTTAAATATCCCCCTATAGAGAAGGTACCAGGTGATTTCACTGCCTGTCATCTTGGTACAGGAAGAACTTAGAGAGTTAATTTTTAGAAGAATTAATTACAGAAATGGATCCAAAGTCCAAAAGTAATTGGTTACCATTATAAATACAAAATTTTAAAAGTGGTTCTTTGTTTTTCCAGTTCTGTTCTCAGAAGTAACAAAAATATTTACTAAAAACACACACACACACAAGATTTCTACAAGCCACTGGACTGTGGTACAAAGTATATTTTCTCCTTGCCTAGTGCACTGCTGCCTTGATACCCACAGCTGAACCCAAGACAACAGTATGAGGCACACAGCACAAGCTGCTATTCAAATAGTATAACAATTCTCATCCACTACTTAGTGCCATCACTCCCCATGCCTATAAAAACAACTGAGAAGTTATAGTTATAATGTAAAAAGAAGAGAAACTATCCCTTGCTGAATTACAACCTTAATTTAATGTATTTATGCCATTGTTATTTGTAAATAGTTACAGTACTTCCAAGCTGGATATAACTTGTGTTGTCAATGTATGTCTTCAACTCATTTCCAACTTATGTTAACCCCAAGGCAATCCTATCATGTGGTTTTCTTGGCAAGATTTATTCAGAGGTGGTTTGACTTTGCCTTCCTCTGAGGCTGAGAGAGTGTGACCCACCCAAGATCACTCAGTAGATTTTCATTTGAACACAGATCTCCAGAGTCATAGTCCAACACTGGCTCTCTTCTTTTGTGTACCTGAGTTTTAAGCTGTATAGGACTTTACAGACATGGACCAACCATTTTAATTGTGCTCCAAAATGGTGCGGACTAGGAGCTAATGAAGTTGCCTAGGTAAGAAGAACCAGTCATAGAGACAAGGCATAAGGGCTGAGCAGTCCCTATCCTGTAAAAGAACTTTGAAGTGGGTTGTATTTCTTGCCCTCATAACATGTAAAGTGCCACAAATCTCTCTCTTTCCCTCTCATTCTGGATTAGTAAGTAAAATTGTGAAGGGAAGACCTTAATGTCTGTCCGTGGCCTTTTTCTGAGCTTTCCAGAAGCACTAGATTAGTCAGAACACAAAATTTTAGACAAGACAGATACTTGGTCTTTTTCAGCAAAGCAATTCTTACAAGTGGTGTGGTAAGGAAAAGAAGGCGGGGACTTCCAAGATCTGTGGAAAGAACATAAATCTCCTCTTTTGGATTTCCAAAATGTTGGCAGATGCTGATGCTGTTGGATAGCAGCCTACAACAACCCAGGCCAGATGCAAATCTAACAGGTTTCCTTCATGCCTCTGTCTATGGTCTGAAAGTTAACATGAGCAAAAGAAGTGTGGGTGATGTTTTAATGTCCTCGTGCAATGAAACCAAGAGAGGCAGCCTCCTCCCCAGAAAGGCCTGGGAGGCCAGACAAATATGGAAAATAGAAACTATAGAAAAGCTCTGGCACATGACAGAGGGAGAAACAGAAGTTCTGGACCCTCTTTAGCAAAGGTGGAGCAAGAATATCCCCCCCTGAAAAAGATTTAATATTCCTTTCTGTGGAAAAGAAAGAGAAGGGAAAGTTACAAAGAGAGAAGAGGGAAGAGGACAAAAGATGTTATTATATCTGATGAAAATTACAATTTTATTTCTTTATTAAACTGATATCCTGGCCCTTTCCCCAAAAACAGTACTTAAAGCAGCTAGCAATATCAAAATTCAGACAAAAACAAATGTGCAGCTTCAAAATGCAATTAAAACATTTCAGTAAAAAGAAACAACAACGGTCTTCAAGAGTAACTGGCTTAAATGCCAAAGGCCTGTGAAAAAGAGGTCTGTGCTTGAGGGTGGGGTGAAAGGACATCAGAGAGCTAGAGCCAGATTTAATCATACTTACAGTAGGCCCACTGAAATAAATGGGACTTAAGCCAAACTAATTTACATTTCATTGACTTCAGTGGGCCTACTCTAAATGTGGCTAAAATCTGGATCCCACTCTATATATGAGGGCACATTTTTTTAAAATGTAATCAATAAAGGACATAAAAATTGCAATTCCCAAACTGATGAAGAGGGGGAATTATTCTTCAAATTCTTCATATTAACATTTAAAACTGTCCTTGTCAAAAAGGATGCTTTTTGAGAGATTGGCACCTCATTCTAATGTGAGAGATGACGTGTGTCAGGCCTGCTTAGGAGTCTTGATTTCTGATCAGGAAGCAAATCTTTGGAAGATTTGACTGGAATGAGCTGTGGTTACAGAACCAAAGATGAAAATACTCTGTATGTGCTCAATGTCCTTAGGGCTTAGCCACAATTTTGAAGAGAACCCTTTCAGTAATATGGGAAGGAGGGATACACAGCAAGGTTCAAAAACTCACCCTTGTTTCTCTTAAAGATCAAAGTTACAGAAAACCATCTTATTTCAAGACCATTTGAAGTGGTTGCTTCTCTGCCCTACTCCCCAAATATTCTCATAACTTCTGTCAAAGAGTTACCCTTTCATTTCTTTTTTAAGAAGATTTATGCCTCTGGCAACTGACATACATACCTAGTAAACAGTCCATTTTCAAATCTACATTAATAGAGTACAGAACCAGTAAAATTGGCCAGAGTTGTAGGAATAATGTTCCCATGTGATCTGAAGGAAGTGTGTGTGTTTCCCTATTTGCACTCCTTAAATTGTTTTTTATGTTAAATTAAACAGCATTGCCCCTGGTTCAGGATGAAATGCTACAGTTCCCACCCTAGGTTTTGGATATTCTCTGAAGCAGAAATAAAGTACACAGATTAAGCCAGTACAAATAAATTTGCTTGGCTTGTTTCACTGCTGAATAAGAGTTAGCCTTTTGATCTGGCCGCAGAAATGGCCAATGTGATTACAGGTTCTCTTCATAGAACTATAACTTCCAAGCCCAAGAGGGAATATTCCACTTTGCTCTGTACTAGTCAGAACTCATCTGGAAGATTGTACTTCCATAGCTTGGAAAAGTTACTTTTTGGACTACGGTTCCCAATATTCTTCAGCCAGGATAGCTATGCTTGCTGGGAGACTAGGGGAGTTGTAGGCCACAAAAGTAGCTGCTCAAAGCTCTGTATTCAAAGAACAATATAGGTGAATTGGAGCGGTTGCAAGGGAGAAACAAAAATAGCTGAGATATGGAAAATGAGCCTCACAATGAAGAAACGCATACAGTGCATTTAACCTGGAGAAAAGAGGATTTGGGGGTAAGGATGGAGGTATGATAGCCCTCTTCACATGCCTGAAGGACTGTGCACAGAAGTGAGCAAAGGTGTGTCCTCTGCTGCCCCAAAAGGCAGGACTTCACCTAGGGGATTTAAATCACAGGAGAGGCTATTTCCACCTTACGGTGCTATAGTGCTATTATTCCACTTTCAACTTCCTGTGGAATTCTGGAGTTTGTAGTTTACTGAGGCCAAAGAGATCTCTGGCTGAGAATTCGAAAGGTCCCTCCCTAAACTGCAAGCCCCAGGATTCCATAGGATGTTGAAAGGAGAATAATAGCATTATAACAGTGTAGTGCAGAAATGGCCTAAGAGAAACTCCTGGCTCATTACAGCCGATTGCCAAAGCAGCAAATGACTCCGAAGGTAGTAGCTTTTCCCTCGCAGGAGGCCTTCAGAGGCTAGAGGGCTATCTTTTTGGGGTGGTCAAGCTCTGGATTTCCTGCACTGAGCAGGAAGTTGGTTTAGAAGGCCCATATGGGCCCTTTCAATTTCTGTGCTTAATGCAGAGATCCAAATGCTACTTCTCAAGGTGCTGTTATTTTTGTTTCTACCGTACAAAAGGTGTGTCGCACTATTATGTCCAAATAAAGCTAAAGGAACATGTTAGACTGCACCTGTGTTTCGAGAGACCCACCTCATTTCCTCATTGAGACCAATAATGCAAGCCAGGAAAGAAAGAGGTCCCCAGCAACTGGACCTTTCTGAGAACTGTGGATGACATTACTCCTATGTCTATACAGACTGGGCCAGAACTGGAGAAGATGGCTTTTTTGAGCCCAGTAGCATTTCCTTTAAGATCCACAGACTGCTGGACAGCATCTCTCTGGCACATTCTAAAAGGCAGGCACACATCCTTTTTGGACCCAAAACTGCATCCAGTATTGTTTTGTGGGTAGTGGCCACGCATGCACATGCACACAGTCTCTTTATACATACATGCACATGGCCATCCTTAGCATGAAGAAATAGAATGGTTTAAAACTCCTCCCTCTGCCTGTTGAGATCTGGGCAGCAGGGTGTGTTTGTAGGCAAAAGCCTCTTCAATCCCCCAACAAAAACAGTGATCTCAGAAGCCATGAGCTGATCAGTGGAAAAATGGGAATGGCCTTGTCAACTTTGGGATCTGCACAGAAAGCTCTCAAGGGCTGCAGGTGGCCTTGAAACTGTGCACACACCCTCTAAAACATCTCACTTTCCCCTCCTTTGGAAGAAATGCCTTAATTGAAAGACAACAAGCAAACCTCATTATTCTTCTGCAACACCAACTTAAGCAGGAGAATGTGGTTCCCATATACACTTATTTCCAGTTTACAAATCAGACAGAGTAAAAGCTTGTGGGACATTTTCTTAAGCAGAGCAGAACCTTCTTCAGCATTTTAGAAAACTGTATGATATCCTGTTTGCCTCTTGATCTTAGAGCACTAAGTGAGTCCTTTATTCCGTATTTAAGCAAAGGGTGAAGCATAGGCATGGACATTTTAAGAGACAGCTTTATGGTGGCAACACAATCGCATGAATTAAGCAAAGCTGGGAAATAGTGTGTTTTACTACATCTCCAAGAATATCCCAATCAGCATGGCCAGTTACCATGTGAGCTAGGAGATTCTGAGCACTACAGTCCAAAAAGTAATTTTTCCTAGCGCTGGAATCAAGGTAAAATGACGGGGCATATGCTAGGGCCCAAGACCAGTAGTGTAGGGACTGGGGGGGGCGATGGGGCAGCAATGCTTTGGGGGGTGTCCTGGCTTGTAGCCACACTCCCACGCACTGTGGCCACACCCCTGTGCTGTAGCCCCATCCCCTCCCACCCACCCCTCCATGCACTTCAAGCTCCGCTGTTGCCCAAGACCAAATGAGAACCCACCACTTTGGCAGTGTGATAATTTCTACTTTGCAGAGAATATCCAAAAAGGTCAGATCCAGACTAAGAGAATGTTCAGTTTGCATGTCACACATCTTCCAGTTTAGCAGATCCTGCTGCAGACAGCTTTAACTAGGATCCCGCAAACCTCGACATCAATATGGAAAGGAATGCATGAGAACCAACTGGCAACCTTCTGATAATGTGCTCCACAGTGTAATAAAATCTCATAGGATCAAATGCATCAGTGGAATGCAAATCATAATATTGATAACACTGCTGAAGCTGAAAGCAATGCAATTGCTACAGTGAATTTTACAGCACAACTCTCTGCTTTTCTGCTCAGAAGTAAGCCCAGTTCAGTTCAGTTGGTCTTACTTCTGTCTGCAGATAGCACAGGTGAGCAACTCACAGTGCTTCAGATATTGGTGGAACTTCAGTTCCCATCAGCCCTTGCCACAAGTTGTCCAACCTGATATATGGGATTGCATCTTAAATTGCTGGAGGGAAGAACACCAATAAACCATGGCAAAGCTATTCTGGGCATCTGGGTGGAAAACCAACTTACACAATATATCAATAAATTCATACAGGAACCAGATAGGGAGGAGACAGAACATTGGAAATGTGGTATTATTAAAAGCCAGCTCCATTGCATTAATGCACAAAGGATTAAGGACTACTACCATACCAGGGGTCTGAAACAGACCCTACTTGTAATTCAGTTCTCAGAATTCCCCAGCTAGCCTGGCCACTGGGAGTTGTAGTCCTAAAAGGTAACTCTCTCAAGCTCTGATATGCTGTTTTCATAAACACAAAGAACACTGCTAGATACTCGTAGTTTAGTTTTCCTGGAGAATTCATCTCTGACTTTTAAAGCTGCTGTAGTAAAGTGACAAACACACTATCTGAAATCATACCAGCCATTATTTCACAGACGAATTGAAAATAGGGAAATTTTTACAATGTTCCCCTCCTCTGGTAAGGGGCACTACTCAAGGCCTCCCACTATAGATGTCGCTCATCACTGAAAACTCTGCTGCATAGTATTCATGTATTCCACCATGATCTCTCCTATGCTACCTTACAGAAAGGAGAATAGACATGTAGAGAATGGAAAAGCTACTTTTTTGGACCATAACCTGCAGTATTCCCCAGTCAGCATGACCGACTGGCTTAGGCCTTTGGAATTGCTTGGAAAATATTGTGTTATCAACAACAACAAGGTGACATCTTCTACAAACTGTGGCAGGTAATTTTGGGCTCTGGACTAAATGGTCTTAGTGAGGTCCTATCTTTAGACAGTAAAGTATATTTCTTCAATGGCTTCAAAATACATTAAGTCAGTTCTGGTGTGTTTGGGACTCTTGCAGCTCAAAACCAATTCCTGGGCTGAACAGATACTCTTAGCACACGCCCATCGTCTCCCTCACATTTTCCACCTTAACCAGCTATGGCTGGTGGATCTCAAGAGGTCTGATGAGAAAAAAAGTAAATCCCAAAGTTCTGAGTCTATCTCACTCCACGTTAGTGTTCATGTGTGGGTACTGACGTGCATCTAGCACCACAAATCTCAGGCCGTTTTTGCATAGCATTGCAGTCCCATAATAGGAATGTGATGGCAGCAGTCCACAACTCGTGCTTTCACACACCGTCATCGTGGTCCTGCAGCCATTCCATCTCCACAAATTACAATCACAGGGTATTCGCTTAACAGAAAAAAATCTGTTAAGTGCTCATGATTGCGCAATGCTCCTATCACCCCCGGCCATGCAGAAGGGCTGGAAACGCGATGATGCGCCTCCTTCCCCAGCGCAGCACGGAAAAGAGGCCGGCTGTGCTGCAGAAGGAAGGAGAGTGCCACTTGTGCCCCCTTCCGCAGGAAGCGAGCTGGGTGCGGAGGGGAGCATGCCCATCGTGCTCCCTTCCTGGCAAAGGCACTGCTGGAAACACGATGGGACATCAATGGGATCCAGTCAGGTGCAGAAATGGCCTTCAGTGTTTGCTGTGATCTCTGGGGAGGAAGCTGAACGTGGAAAAAGGATGACACTAGCACAGCTCCTCCCCCCACCCCCGCTGGTGCTTGCTGGATGTTTTCACATCAGTTCCCATTGTCCCTGACCATTGGCCATGTTGGATAGGGAGGACATGAGCCGTAAAGCAAAATATCAGGAGACTGTCAGCTTCAGGAAGGCCGCCGTACTCAAGTACCTAAGAACAAGCACCCATCAAAACAATGAAACTTATTTCTGAACAAACATATATAGGATTGGACTGTTAATATGCTTTTATCCCAGCCTTCTTCCAAAGAGCTTATGTTTCTTCTCCCCATTTTCTGTTCCATCCTCACAACAACCTGAAATGTGGGTTTGGCTAAGAGTGGGCCAGTTAACTTTATCACCCAGTCTGGAGTTGAACGTTGATCTGAACATGGGTCTCCTATGTCCTGGATTATCGGGAGCACACAAGAAATATGCTAGAGTTGGAAGCCTACTTAATCCATTTATTTGGTAGATTAATCGATTAAAGCTTTAAGAAGGCGGGTGGGATGATAAACTATCCCACACAAATAAAAGCAGTTAAAAAGGGATACTTTTCTTTAACTTCTAGGAGATTGTGGCTTTGGTGTGTTTCCATAGCAGAGAATGAGAAGGACATATTAAAAGACAGCTTTTCTAAGAATGAGTGGTAGCTTTTGCAGACTTAATTGTAAGTTACCTTACACTTCCTTCACTACAGCAAAAACTTAAAAGATACCTAATCTGAGTGTTTGGCAAATACTAATGTATTGAAATTTCAATCATCCGTTCAGTGGTTAAAAGGCATATGATTCATAAACAAATTCCTCTTATCAGTTGACAGATCATGTATGTCTGTATGTATGTATGTATGTATGTATGTATTCACTGCAGACAAAGCACTTATTTTTCTGCTAATATTTTGTTGTGTTGCGGGAAAGGAGGAGGAATGAGCTGGTTTCTGACCTCAAACCACCCTACTTTATAATCCACTGGGAATGTTTCTTTACAGGCGTCCAGCCTCTTACTTCAGCTCTTGAGATTTTAGAAGGCTAGGCAATGTCTACATTTTCAAGACTCTTTCCTCAGTCTTATGGACTAGAACATTTTTTAACTGAAAGTTGATATTCCTAGAAGATTGGATTCTGCACAGAGTACTAAAATCCTAGACTACCTAATTAAATAAAAACAATCCAACAAGTTATACACAGCGAAATAAAAGAAAATGTTTTTCACAGCAAAGGGAAAGCTAAATGTTAACGTTTGCCCACTTTCAAAAAACTAACATGATTTCGTGCAGACTAAATTGTAAATTGTTTAATTTACCGCTGAAATACCAGTATACCTGAGAAGGAAAGTAAGGAAAAGGGAGGCATATTCACCTAAATTGGGAAAGTGGACAATCTTATCTAGACCTTTCATTTTAAAAAAGTCCTGCTCATACCATCTAACTGCCCTGATTTGAAAGGATAGTCCCTATTTATTCTCTGCTATCCTATTTTTTCAGCTGATTTTAAGATGTCTCAATTTCTCTCTCTTCTTTCCACTTCCCTCCCTCTGTCCTCAGCTTACTTCCATTGTTGAAAACTGAGTTCAGAGTACAAAAATAGTTTGCATTCAACTAACTCAGCAAGTGGGAAAGGAGAGAAGGGGCAGCATCTTGCTTTTCCCAGGAGGATCAGGCAAAAGCAAACTGCTACAGCCTTTCCCAGCTAGTCTAGTCTTCCTCAGTAATAACTTCTGCCATCTTGAACATGCTTGGCTACATGTATCCCACTTTTCATCTGTGAAATGTTGGAGGATATGCCCCCATCAAGGAGCAAAGAGAGCAGAGGTCAGAACTATGCAGCCCTTCAGATGTTGCTCGATTGCAACTCCCAGGAGCCCTGGTCAGAACATCAGGGAGTAAAGACAGCAGGGGTTGGAACTGTGCAGTTCTGCAGGTGTTGCTCGACTGCAGCTCTCAGCAGCCCTGGTCAGCATAGTCAATGGAGAGGAATGTTGGGAGTTGCAGTACAACAACTTCTGGAGGCTCATACCATTCTTGCCCTTAAGCAGAAGGTAGGAAAAGGATAACTGTGACATGGAAAAATGGAATGCAGTCATCCCTCCACATTCACCAGGGTTAGGGGCAGATGACCCCCATGAAAGTGGAAAAACCATAAATAACTCTAGGCCTTCCCAAACCATATTTAACACACACAAAAAGTATGATCACCATATTCAACCCACCGTGTATTCCTTTGAGGCATCAGGGTTCCTTCATAAGGCAGAAGTGGCTGGCTGGTGGGGCTTACTGCCACCTCTACTGCTGCCCCACACCATTTTTAATAGGGATTTACTAGCCTCGTTCACAGTTTCTCAGTCTCACAAGGCTTGCAATCCCTATTAAAAATGGCATAGGGTGGCAGCAGAGGTGACAGCAAATAATCAGTGAATAATCAAATCCACAAAAGTTAAACCCGCAAATATGGAGAGCTGACTGTACGGTGTAGAATAGGCATGTCACCGAATTTACAGAGGTCTGCACTCTATTTGAAAGACTATCAGAGGACTGTTTGGAGGGTTGCCCAGTTTATGTTCAAATTTAAAGATTTAAAAAAGCACAAAGAGAGAGGAGCAGCAGAGTCCTTGATATTGTCCATTCACAGAAAGCACCTGCACAGCAAACTCAGCAGGCACATTGGTTACTTGATCACTTCCCTCCCCACAGTGACGAAAAGTGACTTAGAAGGGTTTTTTTTGAAAAATGGTATCTATCAGCACACGCACATGTTATGCAACTATGTGTCTTTTTTTTTTTTTAGCTGACATGTAAATCTTTATCTTAATACTGGTTGAAATATGTCCTCATATTTGTATCATTGCTTCTCTGTAATAATCATTCGGTACACAATTTGCAGTGCCAGTAGGGGAAGGTCCTTGATTTCCCACGACCCTCTATTTTTACACAACTTTCCAATCAGTGTAATCACTTTGCTTGTTCCCATTTCCATGCCCTGTTTTTATTCCCATGTACTTTGCTTTCTTTTACCAACAGAACAGAACATTAGTCCACTAGGGAAGGAAAGTAATGCAACATTTTCAATCCAGGAAAGAAAGAATTATTGGTGGGAGTTCTGAAAAGTGCAACAACATTTCTTCTTAGTCACTTTCAGCTCCTTTTTGTGACTTCTGATGTCAAAAATAATATGTGGCAGCCAAAAGGACTAATGTAAGAGCTTATTAAAATCATTTAATATGTAATTCATTATAGGATGCTTCCCCTCAAGTAGTTTATTGCCATTAATGTTAAAAAAAACCTAACATTTTTAATTACCTGTTACTTTCTGTTACTTTTTAGCTCCCTTTTTAGAAAAAAAAAATCCATCTCAAAAAGTTTTAAAAAATGCTCTAATATTGGCAACAATAGCAAACCCCACAAAATGTTCCAAGGAATAAGTTCAAGTAAAGATTATTTGTTACATAGAAATGTAATAATATTACAAGTTCTTAGAGTTGTTTTTTTTTTTTAAGGAATGTAATTATTCCCTAGTGATGTGTTACAAGTCAGTTTGGGGTTTTGTACTGAATTACTTCCAAGCTGTGGCTAACTATGTGATACAGTCAACACAATATAGTTAGCCACAGCTTGGAAGTAATTCAGAAGTTGGCAATAAGCAATGAATTTTGTGTTCTGTTGTATGTGGAACCTGGAAGCACACATTTCTATGTGATGGTCATTAGCTTTTTCATGCAACATGATATTTATGTGTCCACTGTGCAGTTGCACAGAAATATCAAGAATCTGAACCTATTGGGTGGATTGGCCTAGGCTCAGCCTGGTGTTAAAATTAAATTATTGAAGTGCTTGTAGACTTTCTCAAATGTTTTTTTACCCACAACCTAAATCCAACTGTCTCAACTGGAAAAGATCCATTGAATGAATCGTTAAATGGTAAGTCAACACTTAGATGAAATTCATCTAGCTGGGACCAGAAACTGGATTTAAGACTGTGCTTCTAGATGATATCTGATCAATATATCTCAGGTAAAGAAGAGGCCTTTGCAAAGAGGAATTGAGATAAGTTAGTTTCAGGTCAGCCATGAATATTCTGATGCCATGCATGTGCTCACGATAATGCTGCTGTTCCAAAATACATCTTCTCTCCAAATCTGAAGTAACTGTGCTAAGAAGAAAGTAACAGTTTGGTAGTTAGTTGTGCTGTAGCTCCATCTGGAATGATATTCCTGATACTCCATCTTTGTGGGGGATATTACTGAGAGGGCTTCAATATCCATAGTAACTAAGATGATATTCTCTGGGAGATTGTCATCAGACTGTAGTTTCCTCAGGAAGCCAGTGGTATCCCATACGTACTGGTAGCGTACAATCTGTCCGTACAGTTGGACACCCCAACAGAGACAGTAACAAAGTGTGGGACACTGGAGTGCCTTGTATTGTCTGTTCTGGATAGCAGACAGAAAATGCAGAGATACAGAGATTCCTGTGATGTGTCTATATAGCTATGGTCTTGTATATCTGTAGGAGATTCCTTCTTAAGGGTCTATAGTTCCTTCTGGTCTTCCTCAGTGAGGCTGAGGACAGGGCCTTGTAAAATGTGGCGCTGGAACATTGTCTCTCAGCCAACAGCTCTGCCTTTGTCAGCCTCTTTAATTCTTTCATTAGAATGTCAGTATTGTTTTTGAGACAATGTCAATGACATCATATTCTGGTTCTCCATGAATTACTATTCTGTTATGTCTGATATTATGATCTCTATGTTTGCTGTTTATATGCTGTGTCATGCATGTGCATGTACCTTACATGTTTGTGTAAGATAGACACCATACATGTGTGTGTCCATACATATGCACCCTTGATAGTGTCACACACAACACACTGGAGCAGAGTAAAGGAAGTCTTTGTTACAGCACATCAGAAACATGTAGTTGGAGGAACCTGTGTGCTTTTACTGTTGCTATAAGACTTATGCTCCAAAGATGGAAAGATAAACCATCTATTGTTCAATGGTCAGAATAACTTACTGCTTTATATACACATGTACATTAATGCATCTTTTATAGGCATCAGCTTCAAGAAAATGTTTCAAATCAGCTTGTATTAGTATGTACGTCCAGCCTGCATGCATTTAATATGAACTTCCCATTTTCCCCCACAAAGGTGGGCCATGGAGTCTTATGATGTCAGTGAAGAAATGTCCAAGCGAGCACTGAGAAAGAGGTACTCATCCTTTTCTATAGGATGCTTCTAATTTTGAACTTAAAAATAAAAAAAGCTAGCCACACTAAATACCACCACAAGGATGTACCACAAGAAATTATTCAAATTAAGGTGGCAAAGCAAAAGAAAATGTACTTCCCTTCATGTCTGCATAAAAGTTGAATTTTGTATCCTGGCAGCACTAAGCACAAATTTTCCTTCCTGTTTCTTTTTTTTACCTATTTCTATCAATAGTAGCCTGAACTGAGATACAGATATACTTCAGATAACAAGGCCTCTGGCAAATAAGCTCCTTTTTACAAAGTCTTTTCATGCTCATGCGGCTTCCTCTTTTCTTCCTTGTCCTCTGCCTAGCTATAAGGTTTTTAGCTGCATCAGCACAGAAGGACAGTAAAAGAAGGACAGAAAAGCACAGATATTCAATACTAAGTTGCAGCAGCAGGTCTGCAACAAATCATGCAGTAAAGTTTCATTTGGGAAAGAACAGGATTCTACTGTAGTTGATCCTACTGTAGCTGTGTATACAACTGCCAGTAACACACAAGGTAAATAGCAGCTACCTCTGGAATCCTGTTTGTTCTGAACAAAAAGTTTGCTAAAACATATTGAATTGGTGTCATTTATTGTGGTGTGGGAACCTATATATTTTCCACATTATTTCTGCCTCTTCTACCAGTGTTTTATTTTGTTCTTGTTTTGTTAAAGCAGTAATGGCTGGGAACATATTTACTTTGTTTACTGACACAGAACTATAATGGACTTCTATTACACTGCATGTGCTGATTTACTGCCAGGATGTTTAGGAATTATTTTTACACTGCTTTAAGAATATTTATTGTGATTATCATACACTTATATTTAAGCTTTTATGGAAGCGCCTCAATCCATTTTCCATTTCAGTTTTCTCTGACCTTGTTGCTTATTTTCTCCCTCTCTTTCCCTCTCTGCTTTCCACACCCAACTATCAATTGCAGATAATGCTTCATGCATATGATAAAGTGGACTCTAGCCCCTGAAAATGTATGCCATGATTGCCACAATAAATTTGGTAGTCCTTAAAGTGCCACCAGACTTCTTTACATGGCTACACCTTAGGGGAAAAATTGCTAACACTTGTAAGCATCAGATGAAGCTGATTGCAGTAGGTCAGTGAGAAATAGAAGTCCTGAACAGATGGATCTCATTTTATCAGCAAGGCAGTTCTTAAAACACTTGTGCACACTGAGTGGGAAAAACAGAAATTACACTCACCCTGGTTCAAGAGGACATTTGCATTTCTTCCAATTAATCCATTTTCCTCTCTTCCCTGAAATCCCTTGTCAATATTCAGCCTCTCAGCAAAGCCTTTCCAAAGAGCCTCCCCCTCCCACTTCTTGCTTTTCCACTGCTTTTGCCTGTTCTCTGTCTAGGAGAAGAGTGGAGAAAATGTATGTGGCCCCTAAGTCCAGTTTTAAGCCCCCAACAATCCTCAGCTCTCATTTAAAAAAACAAAACAAAACACTGTTTTTCTAAAGCAAACTCCTTCATAGGAAGGACTGTGTCACTTTTTGACCTCTCCATTTCTGTCATATTTTCTAGTTAAACAAAATCATCTCCTGGGCCCAAATTAGAAATAGGCTTGCTTTGCTGATCTAGGTCCAATGTGTGTTTGCTTAAACCAGCGGTTCTCAACCTGTGGGTTGCGACCCCTTTGGGGGTCAAATGACCCTCTCACAGGGGTTGCCGCCCCTCTATCCCGCTCTGCCCCCTTTTGAAACAAGGTCACTGATCCTCCTGCCAAAAGCCAGCCCCTGCTGTTATTTGGCAGGCTCACAGCCAATGGGAGGGCTGTTTCTGAGACCCCGCGCTGGGAGGAGGGGAGAGGAGCTGACTGTTGCTCCAGGCAGGGGGGGTTGCGCCATTGGAGGAGTGCCACCCCCTCCTCCTCACTGCTGCCCCTGCCCCGCCAGCGGCCTTTCTCGCTTGGGCCGCCTCCTCTTCTTGCTCCTCAGCGCAGCAGCCGAACACGGGTGGGTGGGCAGGCGGGCGGGCGGGCTCTGAAGTAGGACACGGCGCCATCTTTTCCTCCCACCGTGGAGCTGCCAAGGCAAGCAAGCAAGTGCTGGGTAGGAAAGGAGGGCAGCCGAGCCCGTGCCTGGAGTGAGGCCCTGCAGTGGGAATGGGGCCACGAGCGAGTGGGGAAGCTCCGGGCGCCCCGCAACAGGAGGAGGGATTGCGCTTTGCATGGAGAGGGGAGAGCCTGGTCGGCACCGCCTCTTTCCGGGCTCGCCCCCTCCCTTCCTCCCTCCCTCCCTCCCTCTGGGCTCTCGGTGCCCACAGCACTGTTTGCCACGGGCAGCTTGCGTTGCCTTTCCCGCTCGTGCTTTGGGTGAGCGGCAGAGAGGCAGAAAGAGATGCGCCACCCGCCCTTGCACTAGGTTTACTATCACGGGAGCGCGGGGGGGCAGCGGTGTTGGGGAGGGCTCTGAGCCCCCGGCCCCCTCCTCATCCCCACCCCTGCGTGCGTGCCAAGCACAACTGCCAGCTTCCAGGGCTGCCATTTTGTCACCGTTGTCACTGAGTCGGAAAGGGGGGCAGAGAGCTGCAAAAACGCCCCGATCGGGTGCCGTTCGCACGGGCATTGGGCGGGGAGGGGGGCAGGGTCGGCAAGTTGCAGGGGGGGGGGAGGTGTTTTGACAGAGGCCTTGTGCGGGGTGGGGGGCGGGAGCGTCCATCTGCCGGGAAAGAGCTGCGGGTTGGAGCAGCTTCCAGGCAGCCTGGCGCTCCACGGGGTTCGGTGGGTGGGCTGGGCGGCAGCCTGGCACAGGTCTCAGCCCCTTTGGTGGAGGCAGGGAGCTCGTCGTGGTACCCCAGGGATTCCTGGCTGGGCCTGTAAGAGGAGTTTATTTCAGAACAAGAGAGAGACCTCCTTTTCCTAGGAGATGGGCAGTCTTCTCTCTCTCTTTCCAGCCTACTTATGGAAACTTCTTGCTTGAATTTTGCATTGCAGTTACTTGCCCTCTTCTCATTTGCCCACCACCTACCCTCCTACCCAATGGTAGGCCCACCTTAGGATCAACATAAGTCAGGAACAACTTGAAGGCACACACAAGAAGCTTGTGTAGTCCCCCAAGATGTAATTAGAAATAAATATTTCACAATATATAATTACATGTTGTTTTTGTGATTAATCACTATGCTTTAATTATGTTCAATTTGTAACAATGAAAATACATTCTGCATATCAGATATTTTTATTACGATTCATAACAGTAGCAAAATTACAGTTATGAAGTAGCAACGAAAATAATGTTATGGTTGGGGGTCACCACAACATGAGGAACTGTATGAAAGGGTCACGGCATTAGGAAGGTTGAGAACCACTGTCTTAAACTATCAGGGCATGAGGAGGAATGTTCCTTACCTTACCTGTGTCTTTTCATGCTAAAAGAATTACAGTGTTATAGCATTATTATTCCACTTTAACTGCCATGGCAACAGCCTATGTAATCCTGGGATTTGCAGTTTAGGGAGGGGCATTTAGAATTCTCAGTCAGAGAGCTCTTGAGCCTCACTAAACTACAAATCCCAGAGTTCCACAGGATGTTGCCATGGCAGTTAAAGTAGAATAACAGCACTATAACAGTGTAGTGTGATATGGACCTCAGTATCTATAGCTGAACAGGACAAACACAGGAATACAGCAAGATGGGTGCCCCTATGAGGTTTACTGTGTTCCTGAGGAATAGGAACATGTGGTCAGGGGCACAGAGAGAAAAGCAGAATTGTTCCCCATACAAGACCTGTCTCTTGATTTGAGGGGGCTTCCATCAAAGTGGTCTCTAGTGAGTCCTTTCCTCTGCCTTTGGAAGGCTTGGCTGGTGCTGGGCAATCAGATCTAGCCACCACTTAAATTTCCCATAGTTCCAAGGGATAACAAATCAGAGGCATTATGGGAAATTAAGATGGTGGCTAGGTTCAGAGTGCCAGGTTGGATAAACAGGTAAGGATGATCCACGGGAGGTATCATTGATGAGTGTTGACAAGGTGCTGGAGTCTTGGCAGCTACCTAGGGATGCCAAGTGATAATGCCAGCCATGTCACACACACACAAACACACACACACATATAGTCCCACCTAAAAGGAAGTGGTCCACAATTGTCAGTATGTGCGTGCATGTGTTTAGCAGCCAGGGGTTCCCAAATACAAAGCTTGGAAATGATACATTTTTGAACTACAAATCACAGAATTCAGACTGACTATTCTGGCTGGGAGGTACTAGGCAATGTAGTTCCAAAAGCAACTTTTCTCAGCTGTGACCAAATAGCTAACTAGCTAGTTAAATGGCTCTAGATTTCACAGGTGGCAGGGGTATTTGGGGAGCTTTCTCTTCCTCCCACTTCCTGTGTTTCTGTTTGTTTGTTTTCCATTTTCTGGCTCCACCATAATCAGTATCATTGCTTACTGATAAGGCTGCAGACCAAAGACAGTCCTCATCTATGTTCTTTGGGGCCATCCTCCAGGCAGTTGCTTAGGAGTGAGAACCACATTTTGCCACATGCACCAAAATCTTCATGGATGGTCAGACTCGGTAATAAAGCAGTGAGGGCATCTTATTTATTAATTGCATTTCTGTCCCACTCTTTTCACGTATCTGAAGGGGACTTACATGGTTTGGCCCCTCTCTGCATTTACTTCTCATAACCCTGTCAAATAGATTAGCCTGAGACAGAATGCTTGACACAGCATCATCTAAATGGAGATTTTAGTCTTGGGCTCTCCAATACTAGCCTATCCCTAATCTGGAAAAAAAGGTACCATGTGTACACTAGCAGAGGCATACCTTTGCATGAAGGGAGGCTATTTCTTTCTTTTACACCATTCTTTAGAATGCACTTCAAGAATGTGCATAGCAATGCATCTCTGTGTCCTGTTCATAGAACCATATCCCTAAAAAGTCTTTTGTCTTTAGTGCAGACAGAACGTTTACAGCCTCTTCCTGTATGCCATTAAACCCAGATCGCACCTCCACAACTATACTACTGAACTTAAAAGCCTGTGGGTTGAACACTGTATTCCGGTGCTTTTCAAGCTATCTGATGTGGTAGACCAACCATTTCCCCCCAGTGTGCCAGGGATTTTCCCTATACTTATGCCATATTATTATCATATTCTCATAATTTCCTGGAAACTTGCTGTAGACCAAGCAGCTGATGGCTTACTGACCAGCATCGGTCTGCAGACCACCACTTTAAGTAACATGGTTGCATTCCATCAATGCATCTGATAAAGTGATTAAAATCTATGAAAGCTCATAAATCAGTTAGTGTTAAAGACACCACTAGATTGCTCTCCTCCTTTCCCTTTAAAACTGAAACAGAATAACAGATAACTCTTTGAAAAGAGCATCGTTTTGAGCTTCTGTACAGCACCTAGCAAACTGACTGTGCCAAGTGATAATCTTACCATATGGATTCTTGTGGCCTAGCCTTGAACCAAAGAGCTGATACACAGATTCCTTCAGGAAAGGAAGGCCAGTGGCATGGAATTAGTCCATGGGAAACCTGGGTTCAAGCATTCTGCTCCTCCCATCAGTAGTCTCTCTAGCTCAGTCTTTCTCACACTGACTGGCAGCAGCTCTCCAACTTTTCAGGCAGTCTCTTTCCCAGCAACACTGGTGGGCTGGAAAAGAAGGACTCAATCATCTCTCCAGCCAAACAGCTAAGACACAGAGAAATAAAACATGTGCCCTATCCACCCAAATTTCCCTGGTGGCTGCAAGCAACAAGGAATTTCATGCAGGAAAGCACCTGCATCTCCTCAAAGCCCTTCTGATTTCTTTACTAGCTCCAGAAGAATGAAAGCCCTTAACTAGCTCAGAAATGCAACAGGCAGGGAGAAACAGTCTTTTTTCCATGTCTACCAGTACTCCAGGAGAAGGTAACTTTTTATTTCTTTAGGTAACATGCCAAGAGGGTAGTAAGTAGGCATTTCCATGCCAGGAGTAGAGATCCTGCCACCTCAACCACCATGGAAATGCAAGTTACTAGACTCTTAAAAGGCCAGTACATTTTTAAAAACTTTCCCGCTTCCTAACTTGTGATTTTTGCATACTTACTACAAAACTGGCTCTATCATTAAGCTACAGCCCTCTTCTGATTCTAGTTATAAAATATTGGCACCCTGGCAACAGTGTCTTTTTTCCTTTTCTGAAGTCTCTTTCTACATTTACTTAATACATATTTTTTTAATGCTCTGGAGATTCAGAAGGAAGGGAGTAGCAAAGTTAGCAAATGCAACTTAGCTTTAAATGAGGCTTAATTTCAAACACAGTGCTGGAACCCATTATGAAGGACCAGCGTGGGAACATATTTAATGACCACATCACATGTAAAAACTCAGGCAGGATGAAACATATTTGTTGTTGTTATTTACCATCATGTCACCTTGTGAATGAGAGAATTTCAAGAGCCCCAGTCATCAGCAGCCCTACTCAGGTTTTGCAAAACCAGTACCGCAGCTTCCTTGATTGAATCACTCTATTTGTAATGTGGTTTTTCTCTTTTCCTACTGCTGTCTGCTTTACCAAACATTATCAACTTTTCCAGTGAGTTATGCTGCCTCACAAGATGGCCAAAGAATGATCACCTCAATTTATTTATATCTAGACCAATGATTCAACAGACATTTGTATTTAGCTGCCATTCAAAGCAGCTAGCAACAAACATTATCTATATAAAATTCCTATAAGGACAAAACAGGTAGAAATGAGCTAAAATAAAAAGCATATCAAGGTCAGTGGATCAGGGCAATCAACTTCCATCAAGCCTCAAATGCCAGTCTAAAGAAATAGGTATTGACATGGGAAGAAAGTGCCTGTGAGCATGGGCAGAATGTTTTTTTCCCCTCCTGCTTTTGTCTTCCAAACAGCAGGAAGCCTTCAGTACTTTGGGTTAGGGATCAGAGCCCTGAGGTGAGGGATTAGACGGACCTCTCTAGATAACAGCGGTACCATCATAGAAGGACTTTGGGCTCCAGGACCCACAAATGAGCAGGAGAGCACCCCAATTTACATTTTGAACTAAGAGAAGTAATAGTATTAATATCTCCCTCTCTCTCTGCACATTTCCATCTAAATTTAGAGTCTAAATTTACTTAAGGGGCAACCAGGCAAGCTTGAGCTCTCCTCCTTCTCATTTTAATAGCAAAGACCTACTGGAAAGGGTTAAAAGAAAACAGGCCTGGGTTTACATTAATAACCCTAGATCTGTGGGGCAGGGTGCAATCGAGGTGACTCCTCCTCGTCCTTCTGTTTCCAGTGTTAATGATCTACTATAGGAAACCAGAGACAGAGGCGGCGAGGGAGCCTGAACCCTCCCTCCCTCCGTGTCACACACACACACACACACACACACACACCCCACTTCAGCTCTATTATTTCCTTGTTCAAAAGGTGTTCTTTTGTAGCGAGCGATCTGTATCTTCCCCACTTCCGCTCTCTAGACATTCTCCTCCAGCAGCCTATCTTAAAATTACAGGCTGGTATGCAGACCCCCACCTCTCGCAACATTACCCCCCAAAACCCCAAACACACGCACACACGCACATGCACGCACACACGCGCACAATGGTCCGTGGTAGCTAATAATAGCACCCTGCTAATCCGGAAGGAAGCTAAGAGAGACAGTCCGAGGTCACTGCCGTACGGTTCTTTGAAGCGACGTCAAAGAATGATTTTTAAAAACCTCATAATAAACCATCGCCTCCCCAGGCTTTGCTCTCTGCCGCCGCTTCGATCGCCGCCGCCTCCCTCCCCCGGGCTGGTGCAATTAAAAAAAAGAAGAAGAAGAAGACACACATAAAAATAGAAAACAAAGCAGTAAACAAACACGCACATACATATGTGATCGGAGGCAGAAAAAGCCCGAGATCATGCCCCCCTCCGTCCTCCAGAAACACCCACCCGCACGCACGCCGACCCCCTTTCTTCCTAAACGTTTTTTGCAAACGTATCTGCAACACCCCCCAGTTCCAGTAAGGCCCCCTCCCCTCGGGAATACTATTATAATATGAAACAATAGAAACTGAAAGACTTGCAATGCATCACGATGCTGATGCTGACGGTTGCAATAATGATGATGATGATGATGATGATGATGATGATAATAATAATAATAATAATAATAATAATAATAATAATAATAATAATAATGGCAACAACATGTATATTTGTCTCACCGCCCTCCAACTCTTTAAAACAAGCCCCCTCCTCTCCTCGTCTTCTCCCCCCCCCCGCCATTCCACAGCTCGCAAAGGTCTCGGCTTGGTGATGGATGGGGCAAGCCTTATCCTATCTTATCCTATCCTATCTTTTCTTATCCTATATGAACCCTGATCTCCACATTCATGCGTTCAGATGCATGGTTTTTTTAAAAAAAGATCTATATTCTGGTCCAGCCCGAAGAGTTGAGAAGGCAAACAGAGGCTAGGCTGGCAGGGAGGAAGGGGGGCAGGGGGGAGAGGGAGGGTGGGAAAAGGTGTCTGGAGGGAGGGGGAGGGGGAGGGGGCTTACCTTGATGCACCGCCACGTTACAGCCATGCCCATCACAGTACACCAGGGGGTTCTCTGCCCAGCCCCGCTCGTCAGAACAGACGCAGCAGCCACCCACCATCTCCTTCATTCTTCCATAAGTTTCTTCTTTGCGGATCCCCCCTCCACGACCCTCCTGCTCTTGCGCCGCGGAAGAGGTGGTTGTTTCCCAACACGCATCCACTCCTCGCCTCCCTCTGCCGCCTCCTCCTCCTCCTCTTCTTCTTCGCCGCCGGGCTCTTTTTTTTTTTAATCTCGGGCTTCCTCCGACCCGCCTTTCTCTCTCCGCTCGGGCTCGCAGTGTCTCTCTACGCAGCCATCCCCGCGCGCAGACCCCCTAGGACGGGGGGACGGGGAGGCAGCCTCCCCCGGGACCCGAACGCCCCCTCGTTCCGGGCGAAAGGCGAGATCGGCGGCGGCATCGCTGGCGCGGAGCCGGAGCGGAGGCGGCCGCGGGTCCCCACGCACCCCGGCGCGCACACGCGCCCACCCTCGCCCGGGCACTATCCGCACGCACGCACACACACGCACACAACGTCGCCCGGGCTGCGCGCAGCCTCTACGACCCAGCAATCATGGCTCCACGCGCCTCCTGGAAAGTCTTAGGTTCAGGAACAGCTGCCACACTTGGGAGGGAGGGAGGGAGGGAGGGTTCTCGGCTCGCTTCCTTCCTCCAGCCCACCCCCGCGCCCCGCGCCTCCCGGCGACCACGGAACGGGGTTTGCCCGATCGCCCCCTTCTTCTCCTCCTCCTCCTCCTTCTTTCGCTCCCTCTGAGCCCTCCTTTCTCCTCTTCTGCGTCCGGGGGAAAGGATCTGGCATCTAAAGTGCGGCCAGCCACATTTGGAGCGCGGCGGGCTGTTGTTCAATATGGAGCGATGAAGCGAGGACCAAAAAGAAAAGATTTTTTTTTTTTTAGAAAAAAAAGGAGGGGGGAATATCTCTCTCTCCCTTAAATCCTATTATCTGTAACATTGCGTTGCCTTCTTTGACAGATAAGGGCGCCACCGGCGCCACCTTCTGGCCGGCGAGGAGGAGAAGAAGAAGGAGCCCCTCTCAACAAAAAGCGCGTGGAGGTCTCCCAACCTGAAGCCACAAGGAGTCTGCACATCCCACCCCAAAGGAGACACAATTTAAGCTCGGTGTTTGCATGTGCAGAATCTAGAAGGGCGACCGTGGGCTAATATACTTTAATTAATCCCAGTCCTATAGTATGGAGAAAATTGATGAGTTTTCCCAACTTTGCACTGAGAAACTTCTGAGTTGCTTCTACAGGTCACATAAAATCCTTGCGTCCCTTTGGGTTCCTCACATTCAAAAGTGCACTTGACTGGGGTCTTCAAATGCCTGGAAGGCTGTTGTAAACAAGGGAGCAAAGCTTGATTCTTTACTAACCTAGAAGGCAAGACTAGATCTCAGGGGTTTCAATGACAAGAGCGTAGATTTTGGCTAATCATCAGGAGCCACTTTTTGATGTTAAGAACAATTTAATAGTGGAATCAAAGACCTTGATGGTGGGGCATGCTCTCCTTTGCCAGAGGTCTTCAAGCAGAGTTGGGAAGTACTTCTAGTGGTGAAATGAGTTAATCTTCTCTGAGATTAAAGCTGGAGGCACCGCCACAACACTGGATGATTTCCTTTGGATGGGGAATAACACTTCTCACGCCTGCCAGCCAGACTCAGTCCTGTTATTATTTACAGACTGATTGATTTTATATTCCGTTTTTCTCCCGGGATGGGATCCAAGGTAGCTTATGGTAATTTAAACTGAAATTAAGCTACAAAAGTTTAAAAAGAATGAAATAACAGTATTATTTTTTTTGAAGAAAACTATAATTAAAAATACTAAAAATGCATTTAAAACATAATTACTAGTAAAAGATAAGAAATACACCATAGCACACCACTTCACACACACTACTGTTACATAAGTTAAATCTCAAAGGCCTGGCTGTGTTCACCTGCCCGTGGAGAGAAAGTAGGGAAGGAGCCAACCAGACATCCCACGGAAGGAAGTTCCACAGCTTGGAAGCAGCTACAGAGAAAGCTCCTGACCACACATGTCTGTGAAGGTGGTAGGACTGAGAAAATGGCTTTGCCTGCAGATCTTAAAACTTGAGCTGACTTATACAGGGAGACACAATCTTTCAGCTAGTCTGGACCAAAACCATGTAGGGCTTTAAAGTTCAAAACCAGCACTTTGATTTCTGCCCAGAAATGAACCAGTAGCCAGTGAAGCTATTGCAACAGGCAAGCTACATATAATCCCCTTTCCCCTTAATAATATTTTAGGGGAGAAACAAATGAGCAGGCACAGTAGGTGAAGTTAGATCCTGTGGCTAGGCAGAAACAAACAAATTAAAACAGACAGCTTTATTTAAAACAATGTAAGGGAATGGAGGAAATAGGGAACTGTGCTAGAAGAAAGGAAACATGCCATCCTCTGACCAAAACCCAGAGACCTAAAATAGCCCATTACTTTAATGAAGTTACAGGTAATGAGTCTCTCTTCTGTAAAAATAAAAAAAAAATAAACATTCACATTTTAAAAGTAACATAATGAATGGAAATGAAAATACTTTACTGTGCAAGGAATAACATTTTCCAGTTACTTTTTCCAGCTACTTTTAAAGGGCATTTGGGGGGGAAATTTTTGCAGGAATTCTTTCAACTTCTTGGCCATTCTCTTAGCAGCCCTAAATGTCTTTTGATCAAGATGGTTTTCCTCTGTTCTGAGCAAGACACTGCACAGAAGTTCTTCATCTGCCTCAGGAAATTGTATTTGGGATTTCTTATTGCTGGGACTTTTCCTGGGATCCTGGTAGACATCAGTACCTTAAAGCCAGGTGAAGGGGAAGGAGACAGAGGAAGGAGAAGGAGGAGGAGGAAGAGCAGGGGGAAGCAAAAGGGTAGGGTCAGTAAGGTAGATGGGAAATAGGGATTCAAAAATTCATGGAGCTGATATCTTCTGTCCTATGCTCAAAACATGGACAAGACCTCACACTCAGCAGGCAAAGTATGGATGAGAGGTTTCAATTTCTTTCTTGTGAAGCTGTTAAATGACAACCAAGTCAACATGAGCCAGAGTGATGTAGTAATTTGAGTGTTAGACTATGACTCTGGAGACCAGGGTTCACATCCCTGCTCAGCTAGGGAAACCCACTAGATGACCTTGGGAAAGTCACACTCTCTCAGCATCAGAGGAAGGCAAAGGCAAACCTCCTCTGAACAAATCTTGCCAAGAACAATCCATGATAGCTTTGCCTTACAATCACCATAAGTCAGAAATGACAGGAAGTTACACAACAACAGGCTATTCAACATCTTCATCAATGACTTGGATGAAGGAATATAAAGCATGCGGAACAAATCTGCAGATGACACCAAATTGGGAGGGGTTTCTAATATGCCAGAGGACAGGATCAAAATTCAAAATGACCTTGACAGATTGGATTGCTGGGCCAAAACTAACAAAATGAAGTTCAACAGAGAGAAATGGAAGGTCCTACACTTAGGCAGAAAAAATGGAATGCACAAATATAGCATGGAGGACACATGGCTGGATATCAGTACGTGTGAAAGAGATCTAGGAGTCTTGGTAGATCGCAAGCTGAACATGAGTCAGCAGTGTGATGCAGCAGCCAAGAAAGCCAACATGATTCTTGGTTGCATCAGTAAAAGTATGGTGTCTAGATCAAGGGAGGTAATGGTGCCACTCTATTCTGCTTTGGTTAGACCTCATTTGGAATACTGTGTCCAGTTCAGGGCACCTCAACTCAAGAAAGATATTGACAAGCTGGAGCATGTCCAGAGGATGGTGACCAAAATGGTGAAGGGTCTCTATGAGGAGTGGCTTAGGTTGCTGGGTATGTTTAGTCTGCAGAAGAGAAGGTTAAGAGGGGACATGTTAGCCATGTTTAAATATTTGAAGAGATGTCATGTCGAGGAGGGAGTGGGCTTGTTTTCCGTTGCTCCAGAGATTAGGATAAGGAGCAATGGATTCAAGCTGCAGGAAAGGAGATTCCACTTGAACCTCAGGAAGAACTTCCTGACAGTCAGGGCTGTCCGGCAGTGGAATATGCTGCCTCAGAGTATGGTGGAGTCTCCTTCTTTGGAGGTTTTTAAGCAGAGGCTGGATGACTGTCTGTTGACAGTGCTTTGATGTGTGTTCCTGCATGGCAGGGGGTTGGACTGGATGGCCCCTGGGTCTCTTCCAGCTCTATGATTCTGTGATTCTAAATACTTATACTCTTCAATGTAAATGAAAACGTTTGAAATTTTGAGCTAATCAATAGTTTTAAAAATGCATCAAAACTTTTCTACAGACTTTTCAGTCACTGACAAAAGTATACACGAGTCTTCCCTGCAACTGCACAAGAAGTGCGAATTCAATGGTCTATGTCAGGAATGAGTTACTTTGTGGTACTACCCTTAGGTGGGTTGCACCCATCATGCATGGTAGAAAGGTACTACAGGATAGGAAGGGAAAATCACCATGATTTCAGAAGTAGCAGTTCAGCAATGTGGAAAGGCTTGTGGGACACACACACAGGTGCCAGGGTTGCATGCAACTTGCAGGTTGGATGTTGTACAGTCTTGGTGTTATCTAGTCCAGCATTCTATTTCCTACAGCACTGCTCAAAGCCCTGAAATATGACATAAGGGGCCAATGCTGTAAGAATTGTTTCTTCATACGGAAAGGGAATGGAAACAATGGAATGGAAAGAACTTCATTGTTAAGAGTTTGAATGGGTAGAATGTGAATCCACCTGGGTCTAGTGTTATAGGGATGGTGAATCTACACTGGAAGCCAGGGTGCTGAATCCCAAGCCACAAAATAGGTTAAGCACCTTGGATAGATCCTTTATGGCTTGGAGTAATTTCTGGAGTGGATTCACTGGTGGCCTCACTGACATTAGACCCACTAGCCTCTACTGAAACCAACTAATTTCCTGTCCCTTGGATCTGTTTTCTACTCTGACCAGAATGAGGAGGGTAGGCCCTAGGTCAATGCCCAACATCTTAGGTTGTGGTGATGGGAAAGTCTCTTACCTCATAGCTTGAGAAGCTATGGCCAGGTGCAAAAGACCAGCAGCTTCCTGTCTATTCAGGTTTTCGTACAAGCCATTATCTCAAAGCTGTGACATGGGCCCTACTTCTTATTGCCTTACATTTTTACATCTCCTTTTCAGGGTCAAGGAACTTGCTGTGGAAACTTTTGTTGTGTTGAAATCTACCAACAGAAATGTTCTTTTCTGGACTGTGACTGAAAGTGAAGGAGTTTCAGCTTCCTTTCTCACTGGGCACCATGTCTGTCTTTATCTGTCTTTAAGAAGCACATAAAACAATGCTACTGCTGCTGCTGTTGTTCAGTTTCCGATTTCACAGTCTGCCAGGTGTTCAAAATCTGTCCAAGAATCTAAGAATCATCATCATCATGGACACCACCACCACCATCATCCAATTTATACTTTTCCCCTCCTTGTTACGAGTTCAGGGTAGCTAACAATTCATGTAAAAACACACATTTAATCCACATGAACGTACATTACAAATTACATATATCTAAAACAACATGTTACAGGTGTCTATTAAAATAAAAAAGCAGTAGAAACAGGAAGCAGTTGAGGACTGATCAGATCTTATGCCCCAAAAGCCTGTTTGGGCCCTGAAAGACAAAAGTGCAAAAGAAAACCAAATTTCTCATGGATGGAATTCCATGTTACTACTCATCTTAGCTTGGGCTGCAAGCCACTTGGAGGTCCTGATTGATCAAATGAAGACCAGAGTACAGCAGGACAAGAAATACTTGCCTAGATGATCGGATTTAGTTATAGAGTCACAAAAGCATAAAGTTGGAAGAGGCCTCATGGGTCATCAAATTCACCTCTGGCTCAATGCAGGATCTTCTGCTAAAATATCCCCAGCAGGTAACTGTCCAGCCTTATTTTAAAGATATTCAGAGAAGGAGAGGTCTCTAGGCAATTGATTCCATTGTCAAACTGCTCTCACTGTCAAGAAGTTCCTTCTAACATTCAGTTGAAATCTACTCTGCTGTAACTTACAAATATTAGAGCAGCAGCAAATAGGCCTGCCCCTCCTCTCTGTGACAACCCTTGAGGTCATCATGCCACCCCTCAGTTTTCTTTTCACCAAGCTGAAGATGCCCATGCTTCAACTTTTCCTCATATATTTTGTTCTCCATACCTCTTATCATACTTGTTGTTTTTCTCTGAACCTGCTCCAACTTGCTTATATGGTCCTTAAAATGAGGCCCTCTAGAACTCCAGAAGAGGCCTGACCAGCTCACAATATAGTAGGACCATTACTTCCCTCAACTTTGAAACTATATTTCTATTAATGCAGGCTACAATAGCATTCACTATTTTTGCTGCAGCATTACACTGCTGGCTCATGTTCAACTTATGAGCAGTAGTAATCTCAAGGTCCTTTTTGCATATAGTATTGCTGAGTCATGTATTCCTCATCCTACATCTGTGCATTTGGTTTTTGTGCCGTTAAGAACAGAATTTTGCATTTGTCTCCATTGAATTTCATTTTAATTTCTGCCCAGTTTTCCAGATTATCTAGATCCTTTTGATTTCTATTCTTATCTTCCAATTTGTCAGCCATCCCTCCCAGTTTTGTGTCATCTGCAAACTTAATAAAGATTTCTTCCACCCCATCATCTATGTGATTGATAAAAATGGTGAAGAGTAATGACCTTAGGATAGAACTCTGGGCATTCCATTTGAACCCTTTTTCCAATTTGAAGGGCAGCAATTGGTGATGCCTCTTTGAGCACAGGTTTCCAACCAGTTATGGATCCATCTGACAGTGTTCCCATTTATCCCACATTTAATCAATTTGCTAATTGAAACATTATGGTGGATCTTAGCAAATGTTTTTCCTGAACTCCAGATAAATGACATCCACAGCATTCCCACCATCTATTAAACTAGTGACTTGATCAAAAAAATGACATGAGATTAGTTGGGCAGAATTTGTTCTTGATAAGCCCAAGTTGGCCCCTATTGATCACAGCATTGTCATCAAGATACTTGCAGATGTAGTCCTGTATAATCCATTCTAATATTTTTCCTGGTACTGAGGTTAGGCAGACTGGTCTGTAGTTTCCTGTGTCTTCTTTTTTGCCTTTTTTTTGAAGAAAGGGATAGTCTTTACCCTTTTCCAGTGGTTATACCCCAAGTAGGATTAAGTCTCCAATCTACTTGAAACATATCTTACCAAGCAGACTCCCAGTGCTGAGTTTGCTCATATGAGCCTTTTCTTATGGGAAAACATTAAGAATTGATTGATTCTGTTCCCACAGAGGTAAGGAAGTTCTAGACTCCTATGATACCAAATCAAGCTGGTGGACCAAAAGAATGTGGAGTGGGAAATAAGGGTAAAGAGAGGTGGTCTTTAATGTGAATCACCACCCAATTGTTTTCAGTATCAGGCCTGAATGCCAAAGTATGGATGGTTGTTCTGACTAAAGAGAAGCTCTAAGCATGTGCCTTTTCCAGTAGACCAGGGCTGGGCTCCTGTAAAAACACTTTGTAAAAAGAAGCTTCTTTGTCAGAGGCTTTGTTAATGGAGGTATGCTTACAGAAGTAAGGAAAGTGCGTCAGTGGGTCACAGCCTGCTCCTAACCTCTCTGTTTGTGGCTCCTGAAGCTCCCTGGCAGTCCCCAAACCCTCCCTTTGGGGCCACTTTTCAAACAATTTTCCCCCAAAAGGGACCGAATGCAAGAAAACAACTTACAGATCCACTATGTAGCTTTTTTACTCCCCAGATTCCCCCCAATTCAGTCCAAAATGCTTCCTCCCTCCCAAAAACTAGCTGAAAATGGTGACCAGAATGTTACATGATATCACTTTCAGTGCACTGTTACAGTGCGGACCACGGGTGGGGGGCTGAAAATTGCCCCTCTCTCTCCCATATGCCACACAGTTGTTATTCCTGCTATACAGCAACAGGCACAGGGAAGGGAGAGTTATCACTCCATTGCAGAACCAAACAATAACAAAACCAGATCAAGATTTTGGGGGGCCTTCTGTTATTGACTGATATGAATCTATCTTTTGCATAAGCCTGAAATCAAAGTAATACAATTGTGTACTATTACTACACCCAATACTATCATTATTACCAATAGTAATAACAGTTTAAAAACACCAGTAAGAGATAGAGCAATAGGGAAAAAAACAGGTCTGCAGAGTTAACTCCCCCCTTAGATTTCAGTTTTGAGGAACTAAAAAT
Source organism: Ctenosaura bakeri (assembly GCA_948474755.1). Lineage (NCBI taxonomy): Eukaryota > Metazoa > Chordata > Lepidosauria > Squamata > Iguanidae > Ctenosaura > Ctenosaura bakeri. The sequence goes on from CAOLHI010000619.1 coordinate 475,943, forward strand.
CTTCAAGACACCAAGCCAACTAAACAGGAACTAGGTATCAATTTTTAAAAGCCATGAGAACAAGGGGGCTCTGCCTGGCACTTAACAGCAATGTGGGAAGAACTACCCAAGTGACCAAGGGAATAGCACATTTCCCCTGTGAAAAAAAAATTATATAACATTTGGAACTTTTTAGCTTGGAAAAAAATGTGTAATAATGTGTAGCAATATAAAGTAAATGGATAAAGAGAAGCTGATTTGCAGACAATCCAGAATAGATCACACAGTTCATAGTTTAATTATGGGATTCATTGCCACAAGACATAGTCTTGGACATCAACCTGAACAGGATCTAAGGGGCACTGACTGGAGGCTAGTACCATTAGTGGCTCCAGTTTATAACTGATGTTACCTTCAATATTGGGGTAGCATTTCTCTGAATAACAATTCTCAGGGAACATATGGGACTGTGTGTGCACATGCATGCTATTAGACTCGTGTTCTGCTTTGAGCCTTTCTAGAAACATCACTTGATTGTGGTTGAAAACAGAATTCTGGACTACATAGGCCTTTGGTCTGATCCTAATGGTTCTTCTTATGTTTTTATGACTATATATAGAGAGAGATAATGGAGAACCACCTCTCTCTCTTTCTTATCCACCTGCCTAGCTTCCAAAGATGGGGGCACCTGAGGAAGGGCCTGCAGAAACAAAGAACAAACTAAGTTGATAAATAATTTCATGTGGAATAACTTGTCCAACCCACAATGTAGTCTTGATCTCATCTTGTACTCTTTCTTCTTTTCCTTTAACTAAAAATACATTTGTACAGTATATGAATATTGCTGATAGTTCTGAAGAATGAGCAAACTTTGTTGATGATGCACTGGTGTGTCACTGCAGGCAACACCATGTTGACCAAGAAGGGGGAATGCCTCTTTCAGATATAGAAGGTTGCTCTTTGCATATTTACCTGTACAGTGTATAAAAAAGATGTACATAAAAACCCCCAGCTATGTCCTATTTATATGAAGCATATTTTTTGCCAACCAAACATTTTTATTCATAGATTTCATTAAGTACCTAAGTTTTAAAGCAGCACAGAACTGGCTCGTCTCATCAAGAGAATTGCTGGTGGTGTTCATGTTTGGACAATCCATTTCCCACATCCATTCCCTTACATTGTAATAGAAAGAACAAGGCAACTTTCTCTGAACTTTTTATGATTTCCAGTTGCTCCCAACGTTGATGTGAATGGAGAACTCCTTCACACAGGAACATCATTTGAGCACTGCTAGGGTTGCCAGGTGTGGGACAGGGCTCCTATTCGTTTAAAGTGAACAGATCCTGGGGCAGGAAGATGTAACATTCTGCCATAGTGGGACTGTACAACATCTCCTTCTTCACTCCCAACCCCATCTTTTAGCTGTTTACCCCTCCCCTCCCCATATCGCCATTTACTGGCTGCTGAAGAGCAGAGAAGTGTACAGCAATGTTCCTGCATTTCTTCTGTGCTTCATGTCAAGCTACAGGAACATAACTGGATGCCTCTCTGCCACATACCCTGCTCTCCACTAATCAGTAAATGGTCATATTGGAAGGCAAGGGTCAGCAGCTAAAAAGTGGGTTGGGGAGGTAAGGAAAGAAAGTTTAGTTCCCTGATATATCTTTATGCTATATACTTAGAATCTATGGATCCTGAAACAAAGAGGCAGGAGCAGCCCCCTGCCCAAGACAAGGCACCTGGAATCAGGACCACCAACTTGTACATAGTTGAGATCCCTGAGGAACTACCAGTCAGAAGTGTCCAAATTCATAGCCATCTTTGCTTTTGCTTAATAGAGTCTTCTATATTTTCCTCTTGCCAAAATACCCTAAAGGATATTTAGGGTATCAGGGTATCAGATCCCACTTGATCTTGTAAGCTAAACCGGGTCAGTTCTGGTTAGTACTTGTATGTGAGATAACTAAGCAGTACTAGGTGCTATAGGCTATACTATATTTCAGAGGAAAGAACCAGTAAACTACCTTTAATTATTCCTTGCCTAAAAAGTCCTATGGAATTCACGGGGTCACCATAAGTGGATAGGTGATTGAAGTCATACACACATGCATTTGCTTCTTTCCTTGACATATTAATTTTATGCTTTAGACAGCTTCATTTTTAATAATTTCATTTCAATAAATGTTTCATTTATTATTTTGTCATTGTCTCCAATGTTAACTTGTTAACTGATTTAGCTGGTGATACATTATTGTTATTATTAATTACTGTACTCTGTCATTTTACTATTTTGTAAAAACATATATTCAAGTACACAGAATTCAGCATGACCTTCTCACCAGTCTTGAGCCCCTCACTTTACAAATAGTTCCAGGATTTTTCTCAGGATTTGTTAACCTTCAAGATATAGGAACCCAGTCTTGTGTTCAACCTTGTAACCCTAAATCCAGGTCTTTCCAGTCGTAGCCCTTTCTGCAGGACAACGCTCTCGCACACTGTCCAATCGCAATTGTGGCCACACCTCTGCCGGGATGGGAGCTTGTCCCCAGTGCTCCACTCTGCACATCAGCCAGCTGCCTAACTGAAGGGAGCACAAGGGACACACCTTTTCCTTCCGCATTGCAGCCGGCCTTCTTCCCATGCTGCAATGGGGAAGGAAGCACGTGATCACGCTTCTAGCCCTTCTGCACGGCTGACAGCGACAGAAGGCTCACACAATCAGGGGTCATTGACAGAGTTTTTCCACCAATGATATACCCCGCGATCACACCAGCTGGCAATGTGAGAAGGGCGGGACCAGGACGTCATGTGGAAGCATCATCGCGGTCCCACTCCTCTTGAGTCCCCATGTCGGGACGCCGCCATCCTGCAGAAAGGGCCCTAGTCTAAATTGTAATTGTTACACTACGCTGGCTTATTTAGAATTAAGATCTCATATTACTAAATTATGAATCATGCTTTGATATAAGGAACAGGTGCAAACCTATGGTCAATGAGGCCTTTGGTGACTAGCGGCCAGGATGAAGTGATTCTTCTATGAAGTATCCTATCTGAGCAGATACAAAAATTCTGTTTGCAGTGATGTATTATATGCTTCCAAGTCCAATTCAAATTTCAAGATTGTTGCTCAGTATTTCAGTAATCAAGTGCTTTTTGCATGCCAGGACTATCTTGAAAGAACGATGGAATGTGGAAGCCAAAGTTCCACAGTATTTATTATTCCTGATGTGTACATCATAAATAAAATCCATTCCCAATTTTTGGAATGTCTCTACAGTCAGATAATTGGAAAAAGTCTTCTGTATACCCCAGCCCCCCTCCCCATTCCCACTTTGCCCTTTTAAGACTGTCTTCACACCGCAGAAGGGACCTTTCCCAAGCAGCCCAATAATCACTAGTTTAGGATCTTTTATGTTGCACCTGTTCAAGCGTTACATCAAGGGACGAAAAGGCAGAAACTGCCTGCTGGGACCCTGTCTCCTTTTTATTACATTCCTTTGAAAGTTGCAAGGGCAGACAATATGCTTGCCACATTGGTGGAAATTCTCTTGGCCTTAGCGCATTTTGTGGAGGGGGGGTTTAAACTTTTTCAACTACATTTTGTTGCCAGATTTTAGGAGATGAACTTAAGAACGGTACTCTCTCTCTCTCTCTCTCTCTCACTCTCTCAGTTTAACTCTCTCTTTGTCTGTCCGTCTGTCTGTCTGCCTTCCCTTTTACAGATCAACCTAAAAATATTTTGACTTCAAAGTTACATCCAGCTACTGGACAAAAGGAAGAGCCCCCCCCACTCCCTCCCGCAACAGGATTCGGAGATCTGCTTTCTACTTGGCTACATGAAAAGACACTTGGACTTGAACTGTGAGCCTGCTTTTAAAGGATTAAGTTCCAATTTACATAACTCGCCCCTGCGGTGAGGGAAGGGCAGACAACAGGAGAAAGTATGTAGCGAAGGGAGCAAAGAAAGAAAGGAAAAAGAGGCAATAATAACAGGAGAAATGTACATTGGTTAAAAAAAATTAAGGCTTGGGGATATGTTAGGAAGTACAATGGTCATTTTTATATCCCCAAAAGAGGAAATGCATCAGGACAAAAGAGGACAAAAGGGAACATATATTTGCATGAAAATGGCATACACCACATTTTCTTCATAGAATGTAAATTTAAGAAATATTTATACTAATCTCAAAGGAAGGATAACATATTCCACATATGGAAGACAGTGATCAGGTGGCTTGCATACATGCTCAGTATTATGCCCACACACTAACTAATGAAGGGCACCCCTGCAGCACCCACTCCTCTTTCTTCTGTTTTGTAAAATCTTTAATCAGATTTGGGCTTCAAAAAAGGGGGCCTTCAAATATGTCATTTTCTATTTCTTCAAACAAAAGTAGATGTAGAACATACGGCCATCCTAATTTGGAGTTCAGTGTGTACCAGGGATACAGAAACCTCTGGTCTGTTAGGCCAGATGTGGCCCCCTATGCCCAACAAACATCTCCAGCTATTATCTCCTATCAATGATTGGAAATAAGACAGTGTTAAACTGAACTGAGCATTGCAGGCTGAAAAACAGTTGCATGAAACTGTATGACTGCACAGAGCTAGCCCAAGTCATTTTGATGCCTGAAGCTAAGAAGAAAATTGCACTGTCCCTCATACATTTCTGCATAAGGAAACCAAAAAGCAAGAAAATCTTACTACAACAGTGGTAATGTGAGAGTGCCTTGCTTTACACCCAAAAGCAATAAACTAGCTTAGGGACTGCATGGCAGTCTGTGAGGCACACATTCCTCTGCTCTCTTTTGTTTTGACACTATTTGTTGTCCCCCTAGCATCTTCCACATGAAACTACTGTGTCACGCTGCCTAAGGGAAGGCTTAGACGTCACTTTACAGGCTGGGAACTTGTTGCATAGAACTGAACTGTACTTTGCAGGCCAGGAAGCTGTCACACTGGAGGTTTACTCTTGACTGAACCGACTATATGAGAACTGATTCATACTTTGTTATGCTTGGTAAGTGTTTAAATTGTTAAGAATTCCATCTGTTTCTGCCCACATGACTCTGGTCCTGCCCACTCTGGGTTTGGCTCCACCCTCTGACCTTGAACCCAACCCCTGCTGGAATGCAGGTCCTTGGGATACTTCCCATACCGAAATATGGTCCCCACCCCAATATGTGCTGTGCACTAGAACAGTATTAAATTCTACTTGATTGCTAAGAAGGTATGATTCTACAAACTGTAGGCAGGGATGCATTATTCTTTCTCATACAGTTCATAATTCTGTTCTGAAATGGATAGAATTTTATCAGAGCAATACAATACAGGTCTGTTCTGAGGTGAGAACTACCGAGTTAATTGAATTTGTTCATCATGGCAGGGGAAGGGGAGATGTCCTACAAGGAACATTGTAATACTATATCAAACCAGTAGAAATCAATGTCACCAAAGCCTTTGTCTTCAGAGATGTCAGCAGGAATCATTCACAGACTTTCAAGCTATAGGGCCTAGAAGCATGATTAAGTGAGAAACAAAACAATTCTAAATGCAATCTGGGGGAAGGGTGTGGCATGGCAGATGTACTGTCTGCATGTGTGCCTTCAAGTCACCTGTTAACTTACGGTGAACCCATGAATTTCCTAGAGGCAAGTAACAGTCAGAGGTGGTTTTGCCAACTCTTTCCTGTGAAATATAGCCTACAGCACCTGGTATTTGTTGGTGGTCTCCCACCCAAATACTAAACAGGGCCAACCCTGCTTACTTTCCAAGATCAGGTGATATCTGGTGCCTTCAGACTATTTAGGTGTGCCCCTTGCAAAGCCCAGTAGCCTCCATCGGGCAGGGCAAAGGTTCATATACCCTGTTGTGTGGAGTCTTTCTGACTTTCAGGAAAGTGGCAGGCCAGGCTCAGGTGAGGGGGCTGCCTCTTTTGTCACCGCCACAGCTGCCCCAGGCCAAGGAAGGCCCCAGGCCAAGGAAGGCCCCAGCAAGGGTGGCGGGCCAGGCTCGGGTGGAGGGGCTGTTTCCACTTACTGAATTACTATTTTGCAAAATGGTGCATGCCTAAACAGTGTGTCACCAACATGAACAGCTTGGAAAGCTCTGCTCTAAGGTGAACCTATTATGGGGTTTTCTGGGGCTGAGAGTGTGTGATGCACCCAAGGTCATCCAGTGGATTTCCAAGGCTAAGCAGGGAATCACACCCTCGTCTCCAGGGTCTTAGTCCAAGTGCCCAAATCACTATATCACACTGGCAAAATCAACATCCAGAAAATCCTGGGTTGCCTTTCTTTTGTTCCTTTTTTATTTACAAGTAAACCAACTTTCCAGCTCTCATGGTCACTTTCAAATAAAAATTAACATCTTGATCTTTCTTTCCTTTCCTGCTTATTAGTAAAATAAGTTTCTAACCCTCATGGTAGCTTTCACCTTGAATGTTAGTTTGGATGTGAATAGAAAGTCAGTGAACCAAGCTGTAAACTTATATCTCACCAGAGAAGACACAGCTTTGTTAAAGGCAGAAAACAGAGTGAAGTTCTTGGCCCCCTGTAGTGATGAAAATTTGGAGCACATGCATATATTGGATGATGACAGACGCTGCCTTTTAAATGTAGTGAACATGCGTACACACAGCATCCTAAGAGCATGCCCTGTTTTAGACTAGTAAATGGATGTTCAAATATCAAACCACTACATTTAGAATGTGACTGCATTCATTTTACATTGGGAGGGGCAACTTCAAGCCCTCCAAAGGCTGTTCAGCTAAAATTCCTCATCATTATTGTGCAGTCTCAGGTTGATAGGAACTGCACTCAACAACTTAAGGTCCACAAGTTGCCCAGTCCTGCTCTGTGGTCCTGCTCTGTGGTACAAATATTAATATTTGTAAATGAACTAAATATCTGGTTTGTAACCAATTTGTTTAAGTAATACATGAATTCAACATCCAAACAGTTCCCAGCAATCCATTCTCACTTCTTCCCATACCTTTTCACAGTATGTGTGACCTAAAAAGCAGAAACAGCATTGGATAAAGTTACCTTTTGGACTACAACTTTCAGAACCCCAATGCCAAAACTGCTAGTGGCCCTTCTGGCAGGGAGACTGTGGAAATTGTAATCCAAAAAGAGATTTTTCCATGCTCTAAACAGAACCCAGGGAAAGGAACAGAGTAGGTTTTATTCTCATTTTCTGTGTAATACAAAAACTAGGCTGCAATATTATGTACACATTTTGGCATGAAGTCTCACTAAACACATTTATTAGAACACACTGTTTGTTTATTTGTTTGTTTGTTTATACATACATACTATCTCACCTTTCCACTAAAAAAACAGGATAGCTAACAAAAATAGCTAACAAAGTCTTTAAAAACAAATGAAGTACAGTCATCCATTCCTCCACATTCACTAGGGTTAGGGGCACAGGAAAGTGGAAAAACCACGAATAACTCTAGGCCCTCCCAAGCCATACTTGACACACAAAAAAGTATGATCGCCATATTCAACCCACTATGTGTTTCTTTGAGGTATCAGGGTTCCTTCACAAGGAAGAAGTGGGTGGGTGGTGGGGCTTACTACCACCTCCACTGCTGCCCCACACCATTTTTAGTAGGGATTTACAAGCCTCGTTTGCAGTTTCTCAGTCTCACCAGGTTTGCAGTACCTATTAAAAATGGCATAAGGAGGCAAATAATCCGTGAATAATCAAATCTGCCAAAGTGAAACCCGCAAATGTGTAGGGCTGACTGTAATAGAACCATTAAAATTAGTCACTGAGAAATGAATCAATAAAAGCATTAAAATCAGTAATCAAGGAACATCAGAATGGTTTAAGACATGTTTGAAGAAACGTGTGTTCATACTCTTCCTAAAAATGCCAAGGGCAGGAAGTGACTGCAACTCTGCAGGGAGTGCATTCTGCCATCTGGGAGCAACACAAGGGAAAGTCTTCATCCCTCTACCCATGAAGAGCTGAGATATTCTTAAGAGGACCTGAACATCTTAACATTCAAAAAAGCTTGTAACAAGACAGGCCTCCAGCCAGTTAGAGTGTTATAGGTTAAAATCAACACATAATATTGGAGTATCAGTAAACAGCTTGGCTGTCATGTTTTATATCAACAGAAGCTCTTAGCCACTTTCAAGGATAGCTCCATGTAGGGTACATTGCAACAATCAAGATAAAAGGTAACTAAGACAAGGATGACTGTTGTCAGCTCAGGTTGACTCAGGGAAGGTCATACCTGGTTGTAGCTTGTGCAAGTGGAGTTTTGCTAGAACTACTCCCTGTCACTGCTGCTACCTAGGAATTCAGGGGAAGTGCAGAGTCAAGGAAAGATATCCCGCTCATGTCCCACTTGGCAATGTTGAGTCCCATTCAGCGTGCCTTAAACATCAGATGAAACCTACAGAGGCTTGTATTCTAAAGTATTTTGCCTACTGCAGCACAGGCCTGCCCTGGAATGATGCGTAGGAAGAATTTGGAAGAGCAATGGACTGGGGGAAAGGAAAGAACTGGAACTTGCCATCCTTCTTCTGCTCATTTATCTTAACAGGCCATTTACTAACAAAAATAATTTATTGTTAGGGATCACTTTCAGAGTCCTGGATAGATATGAAGACATGTGCAACTGAGGTTGTAGAAACAGAACTTCTTGCTCTCTCCTTGCCATGATACTCCTCCACCTTCCCCAAAATTCTACACAGAGGTCAGAACACCCTGCTAAATGGGATAGGCTGTGGGGAGAAGCAGGGGAGAAAGATCCCTCCAAATCAGGTAGAGTGACCATTTAGCAGAAGGTAAGCCCTGGATCCAACACAGGATCCAACTTTTCATCAGTTTTAGAGTAGGAACTATTATTTAGCACAGCAACAAACCAGATTAATATTGGCTTTTAAAAGTTCAAAAATCCATCAGTAATTAGAATTACATTGTATTATTTCATGTCAAGCAAATGATTCATCTGGCTCAGTATTGCCCACTAAATTGACTATCGTGACTCATCCAGATTTTCAGACATGGATCACACTCTGTTCTCCCTGGAGATGCCAAAAACTGGCACTTTTCTGCAGGCAAAATCTCATGCATGTCTATTCAGAAGGAAACTAAGTTAAGTGGTAAACTTGCTGCAATCTTTGGCATACTTATTTAAGTGTAAACCCTGTTGAATTTGGTGGGACTTACTTCTGAGTAAACACATACAGGATTGTGCTGAAATTATTAAAATTCTGGTTCATCTACAGTATTGGTGGATCTTTTTTTTTTTAAAATAAAGAAGAAATAACCACAGTTATCCTTATTGTCAGAAGAAACACAAGAGTTCTTGTGGAACTTGTGGAATTTGTGGAAAATAAATTATGTGTCGATGCCACACACTAGGCATCACATGAAGAAGCATGGGGTAGCCCAATAACCACATTTCTAAAGAAAAGGCCCTTCAGAGGAGCCCACTGTGAGCAGATAAGGAACATTAGGACAGTCCTCCAGTTTCTTCTGCCCCCACGTATACTCCAAACACAGGCAAATATATGTGCTTGGAGGAAGACCAGCACACGACCAAGTGGCTGCTGGTGGCTCAATTATTGCTGGAGCAGTATATCTGCTCAGGGTCTGATCAAAACTGCAAAGGAGCTACCCAAAGTTCTGATCCTTACTCCCAAAACACAGCCAGCCGCTTGGGTGGGTCCCTCAGAGTCCACACTAAAACCTGGAGCTAGTTAATCATTCCACTGCCATTGGAGCCATAAGCTGCTGCTGCCCAAGGCATTTTGCCAAAGGCAAGAGGCAAAGAACAAACTAGGGCCCTCCTCCTCAATCCATGTACAACCATTGACAAAACTGGCAGCTGAGCTTCATTTCAAGATTGGCACTGGGATGGGGTTCACCACACCCAAGGAAATCAGTCTAGTTTATGCTATGCGATGTCCCACAAAAGAGGGGAATGGTCCACGGACTCAAGCAGAATCATTTGGGGGCTACTTATGGTAATTTGAAGGGCCCACCCTGGCCTGAATCCTATAACTAACTAGCTAGCTAGCTAGCTAACTTTCTAACTGCTTCCCATCTTTCTCTTGTTGATACTCAAGGCAGTTACTGGGGGAAAATAGTTGCAGGCAAGAGAATAAGCAGGAATGTAGCTACAGGGAGGCAAAATGAGGCCATTGCGCTCAAATAAGAATTCTACCCTCATTTTGCCCCTCTTCTCTGTATCAGGAATTCTGCCTCCCCAAATGAAATTCTAGGACTCTTATATTTGCTCGATCTCTCTCTCTCTCTCTCTCTCCCACCTTTCTCCCAAAACGGGATCTAAGGCAGCTTACCAGAATCTAAAAAGATACAGCTAAAACATTCACTTTACAAAAATTAAAAAGAGAATAAATATTCCAAGTATTAAAACATGTGTAAAACAGTTTTAAAAAACTTTCAACATTTTTTAAACATTACAGCCAGCTCTCCACATCTGGGGGTTTAACATTCATGGATTTGATTATTCACAGATTGTTTGCCACTGCTCTCACTACTGCCCTGAGCCATTTTTTAACAGGAGTTTATAACTTTTACCTCATGTTTGCAGTCTCTTTGCAAGCCTTGCAAGATTGAGAGGGACTGTCAATGTGAGGCCAGACTTATAAGTCCCTATTAAAAATGGTGTAAGGCAGCAGTGGAGGCCACAGCAAGTCTCACCAGTCACCTGCTTCTGCCTTGTGAAGGAAGAAACCGCATCGCCTTGAAAGCAGAATCATGCAGTTGACATGCTTGCATTGAGGATTCAAACATATTGTTCACTGTACCTGTGAATCCATGGTAGTTTGAATCTGCAGACCATACTGTACTTTTTTTGCATGTGTTAAATATAGTTGGGAGGAGTATCAATATTCGTGTTTTTTCCACTTTCACAGGGATGCTAGTCCCTAACCCCAGTGTATGTGGAGGGACAAGTGTATTTGAAAAAAAGATTTTTAAAATATAGAATTGAAAAACAGATTCACATTCTTTTGGTAACTCCATATGCCTCTTTTCTTCAGAGGACTAAACTGAAGTTTTAAGTTATTGCATTACTAGAAATTTGGGAACTGAAGGAAAATTTCATTTGGGAAGACAGAATTCTTATTTGGGAGGGCAATGCCCTCACACACTCACATCAAGCACACGCCTAGTAATATGGAAAAGAAAGGGAATAGTGGTCCAAATTTAAGCTTCCTCTCTTTCCTACCTTTTACTGTACCTCTTTTTTCAAAATAGCCCCACACCAAAGCTGCATTTCATCAGAAAAAGCTGTTGTAGCAGTTGCATTAAAACTGTGTGTAGTGTACTTTTAAATCCCCAAGTACTTGCTCCATCCAAGCTGGCAGAGAGAAGGTGTTGCTCTGTGGAGCCCTGAATGCTTGAAGAGAGCCTGGTGTCCCAGAAATTTTCCATCATATCAACCCCACCAATTAATTAACAGCCAAATCTGTGAATCACCCATTCCAGTTTTAGAGGATGAATCATACCACTAACCTGCTAAAGCTTGCAACATGGAAAGCAAGCAAACAAACAAAAAGAAATCCAGGCTTCATCTGCATGGCAGTCAGGCCCCAAATTGTATGAATGTTACTGATTTTGATTTTTTTTTTCAAAAAAAGAACATAATCCAAAGGTATTAATTATCTTCTGATTATAAACTACCCACCCTGCCCCAGCTGTGGCAAAGAAAGATTGTGTTAAAATTAAATTCTGAAAGTGGGACAGGATGAACATGCATATGCACTGATGGGAGGTTTTCTTCCTGTATAGGATGAAGGCAAAGTGAAAACCAAACTCACTTTGTGGAGGCTTTTAATTTCCTAGAACCCACTGCCCAGCCTCTGCAAGTTCTCACTGAGCAAAGTGATACAGGAAAAAGATTGCTGGCTTCAGGGTTTTCTATATATTTGTGTGTGTGTGTGTGTGGGCACACATGCATGTGTTTGAGATCTTAACTCTGAAGTCTCTGAAATAACATCCTGTCTTGATATGAGGCTTTGGGAGAGGGGGAAGGGAAACAAAGAGGGGATGTGGCAAAGCTGTGCGGAGAGTTTGTAAGCTGTCTGCGGAGGGCAGATTAATGATTCTTCAGCTAAGAGCTGACAGTCTGCTAGACTCCCATAGTTTACCTTCTATGTGTTTCATTTGCAAATTACTGTCAACAACATCTATAGGAGGAAGGCATGGGGAAATCGTAACTGAGGACCTTGCCTTTGCATACAAAAGGCTCTAGGTTCAGTTCTTGGCACTTAGAAATAAGGTTGTGAAACACCTCCCTGCCCCCATCTGAAACCCTGGAGAGTCACTGCCAGTCAGTGTAGACAGCATTAAGGGAGATAGAACAAAGCTCTCACTCAGTATTAGGGAGTTTCTTAGGGTCTGTATCTCGCTGGGAGTCCTGACATTGCTCATGTAGTTCACTCTTTTGACATCCCAGGTAGGTATAAGTTAGAGTTTGTTGCATCACCTGTGGAGTTCATGCTGGGCAAATGTACTCCTGAACTCCTGGTACTTCAGATTTAGATTGCTTGGAGCTTGAAAGTAGGACTTTGAATTAATGGCATTACATGTTTAGCCTGTTGTTGTGTAATAAGTACCATTTACTCGTTACTTCAAATTGTAATACTATAACTAAAAGTGTTTTTGAACTGTCAGATATCCAAGTTGTGTTCAGGAAAGGAAAAGGCACTAGGGATCATATTGCAAACAAATGTTGGATAGTGAAGCACACCATAGAATTTCAGAAGAAAATCAGCCTGTGCTTTATAGATTAGAGCAAAGCCTTTGATGTATAGATCTTAAAAACCTATGGATCACTCTTAAAGAAATTAGTGTACCACAGCATTTGATTATCCTAATATAGTCAAGACAACAGCCACCACACTGGTGTATGGACGTGGGGGGTGATAAGGGTGGTGTGCTCCAGGTGGCAATTTTTGGGGGGCGCCCTGTATGACGTGACATGGCCACAGCACGACATGGCCACGGCCCCCGTGTGACATAGCCATGCTCCTGTCCCTCCACCTGCCCCCACTCCCACCCCTTACCCACATTCCAAGCTATGTGGCTGGGCCACTGTCAGGATAGAATATGGAGAAACAGAATAGCTTCCAATTGGCAAGGGAGTCAGGCAAGGCTGCATTTTATCATCCTATCTCTTTAATTTGTATACTGAACATATCTTAGCTAAGCTGGATTAGACTCTGTGGAAAGAAGTGTGAAAATTGAAGGAAGGAATATCAACAATTTAAGATATGCAGACGACACTATCCTTGTTCTTGTTATTGTGTGCCTTCAAATTGTTTCTGACTTATGCCAATCTTAAAGTGAATCTATCATGGGGTTTTCTTGATAAGATTTGTTCAGAGGGAGGTTGTCTTTTCTTCTTCTGAAGCTAAGAGATAATGGCTTGCCCAAGGTGACCCAGTGAGTTTCCACAGCTGACTGGGGATTTGAACTTTGTTCTCCAGACTCATAGCCCAATGCTTAAACTACTATACCACACTGGCTCCCATACTGTTGTCATAGTTGTTTTGTGCCTTCAAGTCTTTTCCAACTTATGGTGACCCTAAGGCAACCCTATCAAGGGGTTTTCTTGGCAAGAATTGTTCAGAGAGGGTTTTGCTTCTGCCTTCTTCTGAGGGTTGCCTAAGGTCACCCAGTGAGTTTCCATGGCTGAATGGGTATTCAAAACCTGGTCTTTAGAGTCATAGGCCATTTCCACACTAGACTGTTATAGTGCTATTATTCTACTTTCAACATCCTATGGAATCCTGGGCCTCAAAGGCCCCCTGCTAAACTGCAAACCCCGGGATTCCATAGGATGTTGAAAGTGGAATAACAGCACTATAACAGTCTAGTGAGGAAATGGCCATAGTCAAACACTCAAGCCACTATACCATTACAACTCTCTGAGTCTCATAGCACTAGCAGAAAACATTGAAGCCTTGGAATGACTATTGAAGAAAGTCAGGGAAGAATGTGCAAAGGCAGGTATACAGCTGAACATTAACAAAACAAAACAATTTACATAACTTTAAAGTAGACAATGAAGACATTGAGGTAATCAAAGATTTCCTATACCTTGGTTCACACATCAATAAAAATGGAGACTGCAGTCAAGAAATCAGAAGAAGACTAGGACTTGGAAGGGGAGTTATAAAGGAATTAGACAAGATCCTAAAGTATAAGGATATATCATGGAATACCTAAGTCAGGATTGTCCATGTCATTGTAATTTTGTGTTTCTATGTACCGTTGTGAAAGCAGGATAGTGACAAAAATGATAAGGAGAGAATCTTCTCATTTGAAATGTGGTGCTGGAAGAGAGTTCTGTGGATTCAATGTACTGCCAAAAAGACAAATGGGAGCTAGAGCAGATCAGAGAGTCAGTATGGTGTAATGGTTGGACTGCGATCCTGGAGACCAAGGTTCAATTCCCCACTCGGCCATGGAAACCCACAAGGTGACCTTGGGTGCGTCATGCATACAATCCCCAGAAAATCCAGTGATAGGGTCACCTTAGGGTCACCAAAATTCAGAAATGACTTGAAGGCACACAACAACAACAAGAGCAAATCAAGCCTGAACTATTCCTAGAAGCCAAGACGACTAAACTGAGACTCTCATACTTTGGACATATCATGAGAAGACATGGCTCAATAGAAAAGACAATGATGCTTGGCAAATGAGAAGGCAGCAGCAAAAGAGGAAGAGCAAATTACAAGTGGATAGACTCAATCAAGGAAGCCACAGTTTGCAAGTTTGCAAGACCTGAGCTGGACTGTTAATGATAAGGTGACTTGGAGGTCTCTCTTTAACAGGGTTGCCATAAGTTGAGGTTGAAGTCAACTTGACAGCAGTTAACAACTACAGCCCAATATACTGAGGCCTGTCCTCAAACTAAGTTCAGCACTTCAGACAGCTCCTTTAAAGTTTGGATTAAAACCTGGATTCACAGCCTCACTAACATCAATGGTCCTGGAGGAATGGCACCTCAGTGTGCTCAAATAACAAGTGATGGACCACCCTTTCTTTATGTTTTCTTTAAAAGAAGAAGCAACAATGATGCATTAGCATCTGCAATAACATTTCCAAGCTCTGAGATTGCTACTTAGGGTGCTGATGCCTAGGACCTTCAAAGTTGTATTTTCAGAAATGAAATACATTTCACTTCCAAAAACAGCTAGATAGTCAGAATTATGAGGTTCTCAATGTTAGGATGAGATAATGCAGATGAGTTTGCATTTGTTATGCACCAGGGAAATTTCTGAGATCAGTGAACTTGCAAAATTGGAATGGGTTCCTCTGACTTGAATCTTACATCTGGGACAAAGCCAAGAGAACATGAACAACACCTGGTTTGGGATGACTTGCCCTTAAGGGCTTGTGAGACACATTTGCCAAGTCATAAAAATGGTATTTTATTCTATTCCTTTTCTATTCCTTTATTTAAAACCCAACTTTCCCTAAGCCTGAGGCTCAAGACAGCTGGGTGGAACTTGACAAAGAACACAAAGAGAAAAGGCAACACAGCATTTTAAAAGAACAGAAATCTCATCTTCTTATACAGATGCCAGGTATAGATGTTCATATTTATTTATTTATTGGTTAGATTTATATAATTCCTTTTCTCCAGTGAATAGAAGATGATGTAAATGGCTTTCTTTCCTCCTCCTTGATCCTCAGAACAACCCTGAGACTGTGGATCAATGACTGATCCAAGGTCCTTCAGGGAGCTTCATAACTCAGTAGGGACTTAAGACTTGATCTCTGAACTTACATCAAACTTGTTACCTTGCATTATATACTAATATAAAGGAACTGCCATTATATGGTAACAAGAGAAACCCTCAGGCCTCAGTAGGTCACCTGGAATATTTGGTGCTAAACAAAAACCTATGTGTAATGGGAAGCATATCAGAAGCCTAGTGAAACAGAGGGAATCAGCGGGATACAGTGATCTCTAGAGGTAAAATTTACAAAAAAGAATGAGAAGGGCATTCCTCTTCAGCAATATTATTCCTTTCCACCTAAATCCAAGGGAGCTGCTTCCATGCCAAACCAGTGCCTGGCATCTGTAATGGACTGAATGAGAGTGAACAAATTAAAGCTTAATCCAGACAAGACAGAGATGCTCCTAGTCAGTTGAAAGGCAGATCTAGGAAGAGGAATTCAGCCTGTGCTAGACAGGGTAACCTCTCCCTGACAATGCAGGTTCATTGTTTGGGTGAACTGGATTCAGTCTTGTGTCTGGAGGCCCATGTTTCAGTTCTAGGAGAAGTCATCTGCACAGTTGAAATTGGAACTTCCCACCCGAGGAAGTTAGGCTGGTCTCATTTCTTTTAAGCCTCCAGCAGGCAGCCAAAGCAGTGCTGTTCTGCATGGCATTCAATGTTTGAAACTGCTGTTTTAACTTTTAAAAAACTGTGTTCCAGGACTCCTTTTAGACTGCTTTTAGACAATTTAAAACAGTATTTATTGCTTTTTTAAAATGTTCTTATTTGTGCATTGCCGAGGGAGCCTGTATTGCTGGGAGGCAACAGAGAAATATTTTAAAGAAAGAAAGAAAGAATGTATCAGCTGTGCCTGTGCCTGGAAATGTCTGACCTGGTCAGAATAATACATATCTTGGTTATCTGCTGTTTGGATGACTGTTATGAGCTCTGCTTGAGGCTGTCTTTGAAAAGTACTCAGAAACTTTAATTGGCCCAAAGAGCTACACCCACATTCTTAACTGGGACTGGCAACAGAGGGTATATACCACTCCCTTGTTGCAGTAGCTCTACTTGCTGCCAATCTGTTGCCAGACACAATTCAAAGTAGTGGTTATGTCCTATAAGGCCCTGTAAGGTTTGGGTCCAGGCTATTTGAAGGTGTATATGAGCCTGTATGAGCTCTAAGATCTTTAGGAGAGTCTCTTTCCTTTGTCCTATTACCTTTTCAGGTCATTTGGCAAGAACAAGGGAGAAGGTCTATTTGGTGGCTGCTCCCAGACTTTGGAACATCTTACCTAGGGAGGCTAGGATCACTCACTCTTTGTTCTCCGTCTTTCAGTAAATAAAAAGCCTTTTTATTCCATCAGGCTTTTAGGAATTGTTAATTGTGTGCTGTGTTGTTTTATTTTTAATATTGTCTCTTAATGAATTTTATATTGTTTTCACTCTATAGGTTGTTTAACTGTTTTTAAATAACTAGCCTATTACAGGTGGATAGGCTTAATCAAGGAAACCACAGCCGTGAGTTTACAAAGATCTGAGTAGGGCTATTCAATATAGGGTGACCTGGGGGTCTCTCTTTCATAGGATCGCCGTAAGTTGAAGTCTACTTGATGGTAGTTAACAACAACAATACAAAAGTCAAAATGTCTAGATGTATATAGGAATGCAAAGTGATATAGTAAACTACTTCATAATGAGTGTGACCCCTGGTTGATCTAACCTGATATTGACAACATTGACTGGCAGCAGCACTGTAATAGGCTAGTAATTTAAAAAATTCCTAAAGTAATTTTTCCAGCCCTGCCTCAGAGATGCCAGGGAATAAACCTCTTTGCAGAGCCATGCTCTACCACTGAGATACAGGCCATTTCTATACTACACTGTTATACTGTTATTATTCGACTTTCAACATCCTCTGGAATTCTGGGGTTTGTCATTTACTGAGGCCAAAGAGCTCTCTGGCTGAGAATTCTAAAGGCCACTCCTGAATTTGCAAACAGGATTCTAGAGGATTCTAGAGGATGTTAAAAGTGGAATAATAGCACTATAACAGTGTAGTGTGGAAATGGCCACAGATTTACACTTTAGAACAGTTGACCATGGAAGTGATTAGAGAGGAGATGATCCAGGACTTCATCTTGAATGGCTCCCAGGACCAGGAATAGTGATAGAATGACTGGAAACAGTGGCCACAATGTTATCAAATCAAACATATATGCAAATGGGAAATTGCCCAGAAAGTCCAGCACAGTTGTATCTGATTTCAAAAGCTTCCTGAAAAACAAAAAAAGATGATAGCTTAAAAAGAAAGCTGAAGATTGCTAAAATGAATCAAATCTCTCCAACACAAACACTTAGGAGTTAGTTAAAACCACAGTCATAAAAGCAGAAGGTGCCAGCAAGACAGATTAAAGAAAGCAATGGAAGACTAGAAGGTGTCCTTTCAGAAATCAACATCTGATCTAAATGAGAAGAACAAAAAAAGGAACAATGGCCTCAGGGAAAATTAACATTCGTTGACCAAAAGCAGACAACTGAAGAAAAAAAAAAAAGAATCAGAGAGAGATGTTTTCTAAAAAGACCACACCAAGTCTTGGAGAAACAGGAAGCCAATGAGGGAGGCAGGTGGACTTTTAGATGAAAAAGCTGAAAGGATTACTGAAAGAGGACAAGAAGAGATCGTCATTGTGAAAGATGCTGGAAGGGTCACCTTAACTACTCTTGTGTCTCTGTGTACACATGCATGACTTCAAAGCAATAAATCAAGTGAAGTGACCAGAGATAAAGCTTTGGGGCCAAATGACGGATTAAAAACCAGCAAGTCACCAGGTCGAGACTGAACATATCCATGAATTCTCTAACATCTCAAGCATGAGACTGCTCATCTCCCTGGCATACACAGGCAACTTCTTGTTAAAAACTTGCCTCCTTACGAGGTGATTTGAAAGTAACCAGCATAATATTAATTTTTTAAAAAGAGATCTATGTGGAGCTAGGAAATGTATATATTTTTAAACCTAATATGTCTTCCAGTATTAGGGGAAATTTCCTTGTCCTGCACAAATTTGTGGAAAGCATGATTAAAAACAGTTAAGAAACTTACAGGATAGAAAAAGTCTTTCTTTAGAAGAGTCTGCCTGCCTTCACCAAAGGGAAGTCTTGCCTCACCACCTTATTGAGAAATTCCGTGTGATGGTCAACAAGCATATAGTTAGAAATGAGCAGAATTTGGGAATTTCCAAAATATTTTTGACAAAGTCCCTCATGAAGTGTTCTTGAGTAATCTTATCAGCATATGAG
This sequence comes from Ctenosaura bakeri, assembly GCA_948474755.1. NCBI lineage: Eukaryota > Metazoa > Chordata > Lepidosauria > Squamata > Iguanidae > Ctenosaura > Ctenosaura bakeri. The sequence continues at coordinate 494,959 of CAOLHI010000619.1, forward strand.
GTCCTCTTCTGGTTCAGTAACTATGCATACCCCTTGGTTTTTGTTTCTTTAAATAGTCTGCTATGATATGTCACCTCAGATGTGAAATATCACAACCCCCGTTGAAAGCTCAATCCCCTTCCTTGCTCTACTAGGACTGAAACTGGTCTCATTTCAGTGCAAGGCAAAACTTTCTCTTTACCCAAGCTTTTGGGGCCCAGTACCCCTGACTTGATTCTGACTTACTGGGTTGTGGATTTCTGCACATTGTTTTGTCTTGTTGAATTTTTTCAAATTGTTTTATTCTCTGTTACTCACCTTAGGTAGACTTAGTCAAGGAAGTAGCCAGACTGGAAAGGAACAGAAAATTGTTCAGCATTGTGAAAACTGAAGCAGAAAACAAACTCATGAGCTCCAAAAACATCTCTTAAAACCAAATAAACTGACAACAAAATGTGTTTCAGTATGTGGAAAGTGCTGGAAACTTTTGTGGTTACCATGGGATGTCCAAAAAAGACAAATAAAGGGTCTGAGTGCAAATGAGGCCCGAACTGTCACTAGAAGTCCAAATGACTAAACTGAGTATATTCTTCTTTGGATATATTATGAAATGATGTGACTCACTGGAAAAGACAACAATGCTCTAGAAAGTTTAAGGTAATTGGAAAACAGAAAGATCATATCAGGGATGAAGTGACTCAATGAAGGAAGCCAAGATGCTAAGGTTGCAAGATCTGAGTATGACTGTTAATAATAGGCTTTGTAAGACCTGAGCAGGCTGATAATAGTCTCCTGGAAGTCTCTCATTCATAGAGAGTTGTTAGTCAAAGCTGACTTGATAGTACATAACAATGAAATGTTCGGCTAGATTTAACTTGCACTAAGTTTAACTAAATTACCTGAATTAAGGATTCAACCCCTTAACTCAGGGGTAAACAGCTTCCTTAGAATTATGGCAGACCATAGCCTCCTCCACGGAAACCTACCAGAAGCCAGACCCCGCTGGCTGTTGTTGCTACCACCAAAAACCTGTTGCTGTCATTTCTGTGCCACTGTTTCTGCTACCTAAATTAAACTAACTCTGCTGAAACACATATTGTACAGGGAGAATGCACTTTATTTCACAATAGGATCATGCTCTGAACAGCCCCTTCAGAGCATGACTCTGCTGGGAAACAAGATACACACTCTTCATACACAATGTTTCCTAGCAAAAGCACTGACATTTTAGTGCTGGCAGCACTATAATTTACAGCAGCAGGGATGCAGAAGGAAAGGCACATTCAGAGTGCTTGTTGTTCATTCCTGCCCTAATTTCACATATAAACTGATGGGAGCTGAATGTGAAATGACAAACCAGGAGAGATATCTAGGGACTGTGATAGGTAGCTCAGTGAAAATATGAACTTTCTTCAGCAGTTATGCAGGGAAAAAGGCACAAGCCATGCCAGGGATTACTAGAAAGAGGACTGAAATTAAAAGTATGAGTACAGCAATGCCTTTAAATCAGGTATGGGTAACCATCCAGATACCACTGGACTATAACTTTTAGAATCCCTGTGCATTGGCCATGCTGGCTGGGGCTGATGAGAGTTGGCTAGAAATAAACCCCTGTTGCAGCCTATGTCCAGTGTTCAGAGTATGAGTGTAATTCTTTCTGAAGTCAGGATCATCCAAGTATAAGGGGGAGATTTCAGCAGCCTTGGGGGAACTCTAGTATTTACAAGACTGAGTTTAATTCTTAGTTTTGATTTTATTGTTATTTTATGTCTTAGTCTGACTCTTCTTGTGGCTTTAAAATTGTACTGAAGTCTGCCTTGGGAAAATACTTTACCAATAACTTTAAATAAATGCCCCATTCACTAAAATAAATACCTGCCTCCCCAACCCACTACCATAATGAAGATTCAGTAGTCATAAAATGACGAGCACTTTTTGGAGAGAAACAGAAAAACTCTGTGCATGCATAGAGTATGTAATGGAGGGACTAGAATCTTGAACATAGCATGCTGAAATGTTTTGCTTCCAAGGCCCATTCATTTGGAATGTATACAGCTCTGATCACTCTGATTTCAAAAATCAAACTACAGAGCTGAACGCAGAAAATGGCAATCCAGGTAATCAAAGAGATAGAGGGAAACCGTTTCTGCGAAGAAGAGTTTTTCAGTAAAGCAAAATAGAAGAAGACTGAGAAGGACTATAATGATAACCTATGAAATTATCCATTATGTGATGGGGAGAGAGAGAAAAAACCTTTCTCTCTGTCTCTCTGGTAATACAAGGTTCTTATGATAAAATGTTATAGTAGCAGATCCAGGAAAAAGGAAACTCACTGCCACAGGATGTGGTGATGTCTGTTAGCTTGTTGCTGTTGTTGTGTACCTTCAAGTAGTTTCTGATTTATGGTCACCCTAATATGAATCTATCATGGGGTTTTCTGGGGCTGAGAGTATGTGATGTGCCTAAGGTCACTCAGCGGGTTTCCACGGCTGAGATGAGAATTGAACCTTGGTCTCCAGCATGATAGCCCAGTGCTCAAACCATTACACTCTGGCTCTCCAGCAAGCTTCCCTGACAGGAATCGAACCCAGGCTGTGGCAGTCAGGGCACAAAATCCTACATGGTTTTAAAGGCGAATTAGACAAATTCACAGAGGACAAGGCTATTAGTCTACTAGCTACTAGTCTAAGTGGCTATATGCTGCTTCTTGGTTTCTGCAGCAGTTATGCCTCTTAGCACCAGTTTCTGGGAAATAGAACCAGGGGTTGCTTTTGCTTCCACATCCTGCCTGTGGCATTCCAGATGGTATCTAGTTGGCCACTTTAGTCAGAGACTGGAAAAGTCACTTTATTGAACTAGAACTTGCCAGAAACCCCAAGCGGCTGTGGGAAACAAGATGCTAGATGAAAGGAGGCTGCTTGAGGAAAAAGGGCAAGCTGCTCCCATCCCACCTCCATTCTGTATGCAGAAGCTGATCACATTGGTAAGTGACTCTGACTTTTACACGGGTGCATGTTCCACAGCATCCAAGTACATCAGACTAGCTTAGGGGTGCATGGCAGGTTATGGGGTACACAAACATTCCTTCATATCTTGCTCCCTTCTATCCAGCATTTGCTGCTCCAAATACCCATCTCCCTCTGCCTAGTGGTTATTATTTATTATTATTCATTTTACCAATTTCTATACCAGTGCTATGCAGATTGGAGGTCCATTGACCATCACTGGTCCCTAAGCTATTTGTTGCCAGTCCTTGGAGAACTTCCAGAAAAGAAATAAACAACTATAGTCCATGGACACAAGTATAATGCCAGTCCCTGGAACACTGGAAAAAATAATTGCCAGTTTGTCATATCAGATAGCTCAAGAAGCACTGTTTTATACAATCTTCCATCCTGATCTGTGCAGCAGTGTACAATAATAACGACATCATAACAAAAACAAACATATCACTCATTCTTTCATAAAACAGTTAATTCAGAGGCAACACAATAAACTATAAAACAACAGGCAAAGGCAATGATGGGGCCAACTCTCTGTACCTAGCAGAACTCTTCTTAATATTTTTAAGATCCACAGCTCATAACTATTACTACAACTTCACTATCTTGCTTAAAAGTTCAGGAACCCAGATAGAGGGAAAAGCGGCCATTTCATTTGCTGCTCGTCCTCACCCCATGACTCACCAGAAATTCAGCAGCTAGGACATGTAACTTCCACTTTCATTAGTCATGTGTGACTAATTTCTGACTAATAGGTTTTTCTGTCTCCCAGGAGACGGTAAGTTTCCAGAGTTTTCTAGCTACCCATTTCGCACTGACCGAGCAGCTGTGACAGAAAGGGGAAGTCCCTGAAAATGACTGGGACTGATGGGGAGGGTGGAGGTGACAAAGCCAACTCTCAGAACCTTAAGTCATATGAAAGCTACATTTTTACAAGCAGTTACTTCAGCTTCAGCCCATTTCTTCGCCTTATGTCATAAGAAATTCACTCACACAACTTTCGCCATCATAAATTCATTAAAGCCTTTAAGAGGCCATGGCAACCTCTTGTTTTTCATGCAACAGGTCAATTCAACTACTTCCCTAGAAACTGAAATAAATAGGCTTACTCTAGAGCAGGGCTCTAGATAGTCCAGACTGCAAGCCACACGTACATGTAGCCTTCCAGCCCCCTTTTTTTCTAACCCCAAAGATCCCTGGGAGACTCTCCAGGTCCCTCAAATCAGTCCCCCTACAAATCTTTAACCCTTTTTCTGAGATGACCTCCAAGTGATTTTTCACCATCAAGTGGCCCTACACCCCCCCCAACACAAATCACTTGCAAAGTAGCTGTTCACCTTGTACCACCTCCAGAATCTCCCAGTCCCCACAAAATGGCCAGGAACTGACAAACGTAGTGGGTGGAAGTGATGTAATGCACACAGATATCCTCTAAGTCAGTGTATCCAACCTTTGGTCCTCCAGGTATTGGGACTTCAACTCCCAGAAGCCCTAGCTATTTGATTAACAGTAGGGAATTCTGGGAGCTGACGTCCAAAACACCTGGAGGACCAAAGGTTGGATACCATTGCTCTGTTTGGTAGGAACACTCATGATAAATCCTCTGCCATTCCACTTTTTCAGCTGCTTTCAAAATGTCCCAGTTTCTCTCTATTGCTCTCACTTTCATCCTTAGTTCTCAGCTTATGCAACTGCTGCAAACTGAGGTCTAAGTGCAAAATTGGTTTTCGCTCAGTTAACTCAGCAGGGACGAGAAGAGAGGCTGAGGTAGAATCTTGCTCTTCCCAGTAGGCTCAGGTAACAGCAAACTGCTGCGGGCTCTATTTGTTTATGCATTCTTCCTCATTAATAACTTTTGCCATCTTGACCTCACACTGTTGCTTGGTAACATGTGTCCCAATGTTCATCTATGAAAATTGGAAGGTAGGCAATTCACATCATAAGGTATAGGAATAGGCCTGATGTCCTTAGTGGAAAGGCAAATCCCACACCTATGCTGTGTTAACTGTGAACACATTACTGACCCACACACAAAAGGAAGTGTTATCAGCAAGCTCAGGAATATTCCAAGATTTACAAATAAACAAACAATTAAAAGAGAGATAAAGGCAGAAGTCCTCTTTAAGTGCCTTAAGTCCCAGCATGGGAAAAAGGCGGGGTATAAATGAAGTGATAGATGGATGGGAATCCCCCAAATGCCCAAAGGGGTCTGGACACACTCAAATGGCACTGAATGCTGAGCTGCAGAGATAGGTCAGAAAACCAAGGACAGAGAAAAGAATGGAGTGGAAAGGAACTATGATTTTGGAGACCAGGGTTCAAATCCTCACTTGAACATGGAAAGTCATTGGATGACCTTGGGCAAGTCACGTTCTCTCACCCTCAGAAGGAAGGTAAAGGCAAGCCCTTTCTAAACAAATCTTGCCAAGAAACCCTCTGATAGGTTAGTCTCAGGGCCATCATAATTTGGAAACTACTTGAAGGCACAAAACAACAATAGCAGCAGCACCAAGCAGATTGAAATCTTCAACAGGCACACTGCACATGAAATATTTCATAACAAGTTCCTCTTATATATTTTTTTCTCTTGATTCATTACATACTTCTAGAGTTGATTTCAAATGCACATATACATCCAAGAGAGAGCAGTGGCGGCAAAGTGGAGGTAGGCAGGAACTGAAATTAAGTTCTTGAAAGGCTTTGATATTATGTACCAATTTGGTTTGAACTAGGTGATGTGCAGCAGTGCTTGGAAAAGTTGTTTTCTGGGTGAGAACTCCAATTGTCTCTCAACCAGCACGGCCAGCATGGATTCTGGGAACTGTTATACAAAAATTGAACGTCCAAGTTCCGATAGTGGCCATGCCGACTAAGAGATTCAGGGAGTTGCAGTCCAAAGGCTAGTTTTTCCAAGCTCTGATATGGTGCTGCGAGAGAACAGTAAAGGCACCTGAAATGGCTTTCCGGAACAGAGGAGAGTAAGCAAATTTAATGTAGAAGGAGTTACGCAGTTTGCTGAGTAAGGCACTGGGTTTGTGGTGGGAAAGTGACCTCTGCTGGCAAGATAGGAGAGCAATACCTCTTCTCCTCTTGCTCTCCTCACTGCCTGGGAACCAGCAGAGGGCATTAAATCAGAGCTCTCACACTATCACTGTCCATTGTACAGTAATTCACTCTGCAAACGTGAATGGAGCCTGGAAAGTGATTACAGTATTAATAAAGTTCTTAAGATGATGCTGAAGCCATCCATACTGGAGCAGTAATAGCATGGTGCCCAGGACCCACAGAGCATCATCCTTATACTATTCTATTATGAACAGCTTCAACAGTTAACTTCCTCAACTCTGAATCTGCATGGCTCCCTGAAACCAATGCAACCTTCTTCTGAGTGAAAGTGATTAGAAGCATGTCGCCATTTCTTTGAACACCTCCTCCCACCATTTGTTTGCCATTTTTCCTGGGGGAATGGGTAGAAATTATGGCAGCAGATGACATAGCAGCTGAGTCCAAGGTAAGACAAGTGAAAGCAAAGGGCCTGATCAGAAGCTACAGCTCAGTAATAAGAAATAATCTGTGGTTATGGTTATTAGTAACCCTAGTAAGTTTATTTTAGTTAGATCTATAATGGTAGAATAAGACACTTTCTAATAATCATTTTTTCTTTTTCATTACAGTTTGTGTAGGGGGGTGTCAGAGTTCTTTTCTATTTTAGTTACTTAGAGTAGTTAGGTCGTGATTATGGTAATAGATCAGTGTTTTTGTAATATGTTTTAGTGTTGTGTCTTAATTGTAGTTCAGTTTAATTTACCTTAGTTTTAGCTTTAGTTATACATACATATTGTTTATGTATAGTTTCTTTTTTCTTTTTCTTTTGTTGTGAATTTGTTTGTATTAAAATTAATAAATTATTAATTTAAAAAACAAAGAACCTACAGCTCAGTCGTCCCACATGAGATTTATATGTAAAAGGATTAGCTCCAAAAATTTCAAGATACACAACTGCAGTGCAGCTGGAAAAGAACCATGCCTAGGACAGAGGATGAAAAGTTACTTTGAAAAACAAACTGGGAAGGAACAACTACAGCTATCAAGAAGATACAGTCAGAACACAGAGGGTTGCAGAAGTACGTGGTCCTTTCTTGCTAACAACAACATTCAAACAGGTCTTCAGCCTTTGACTGGCTAGAGTAAAAGAATGTGCAATGGATGTCCTGTGGTTTTTTCTTAAAGTGTAATATGTATTTAATGAGAGTCAGCATAGTGTAGTGGTTTGAATGTTGGGCTATGAACCTGGAGCCTGGAGTTCAATTCCCTGCTCAGCCATGGAAACCCACTGGCTGACTCTGAAAGCATCACATACTCTCAGCCCTAGAAAACCCTGTGAGAGGGTCACCTTAGAGTCACTATATGTCAGAAAGCGCTTGACAGCACATAACAACAGCAAATGTATTTAATGTGTTTTAATTGGTTTTAAATTAATGCTTAAACTGGATTGTTTAGCGCTTTTTAAACTTTTGAACCAAATAATGTTTTAGTTGTTTTGTTTTAACTTACATTGTTAGCCAACGTGGGTCCCATTTTGGGACAAGAGAGGATAGGTATTAAACAAAGAAACACATGCGCATATACCAAGGAGCAATACACACACACACACACACACACACACTAGCGTATTTACTCGGCATTTTATTTTCTCATAGGTAATACTTGTTAGAAATACCTTAGGAATTACCTTACCCTACCTTAGGAATTAGATGCTGTTGAAATACAGAGATTTGAGATCCTGTGTCTCTAATTCCCCAATCTGTCTTGTCCAGTACATGTAACTTTTTCTCATATTCCCCAATCCAATCTGTATTCAGAGTTATTAACATACAGAGGTTGGATTCCTGAGAAAATACACTGGCCTCCTTCTTGCTGCTAGGCCTCATCTCCATAGCAAACAGGCTGAGCTCTCTGGCTGAGAATTCTAAAGGCCCCTCCCTGAATTCCCAATCCCAAGATTCTATAGAATCTTCACAGCCAGCCAATCATATGAGGTCTTCTCACCTCACACAGCCAATCATACGAGGTCTTCATCTGCCTGACACAGACAAACAGACAAGATCACTCACAAACTTGGACATATATGTGTGTGTGTGTGTGTGTGTGTGTGTGGGTATAGTGTGTATGTGTGTATAATTATCTACTTATTTAATTAAATAACAAAAAACAATAGGGAGCAATTTCAAAAAGGCTAACAAAACATCTGAATGAAATTGCCACTGATAGGATGACATCACATCACTGCAAAAAGGGACACTACTTGGAACATACCACATTATTCAATGATACTTCAGTGATTTTTGTATGCTTGGGTAGAATAAGTGACATCCCAAAACTTCAATGAGTAATACTGATGGACTGTGAACTGAGATGATGATGGATTGTGATCTGGTGGACTGTGAACAGAGGTGATCATTAGTGGACAAAGCATTCCCCCCTCCTTGTGAAAAGACCAATGTTCAGTAGTGACACACTGTAACACAACAGTTGTGAGAGACAAACAGAATATGGCAGCAGGAGGAAGTATGGAATGCATCACTTGGAGGGAATAGCTGATTAGAACCCTGAAAGGAGGTCAGATGAGATATGCACAGTAAGGAAGTATGATAAGAATGCAACATTTTGCTACAGATCCCACGTGTAGTTTCTCACTTGTGAAGGGGCCACTATGTGCTGGGAATGTTAGTAACTTTGTGGGCAGGGACACTTAAAGGCTATTAAACATGAGTCAAAAGGAGGGGCCAGACAGGAGGACAAGTGAAACTTTGCAGAATCTGAAAGAAGGACAGGGAGTCAAAGAGAGGAGAAGCAATCTAAGAACAGGAAACAAACAAAACAAAAAACAAAACAAAAGACATTGGCAAGAAAGCAGAGATGAGTTTTTATTCATTCGCTAAAATGAGGTAGGAGAGAGAGAAAGGAAGCAGGCTCCAGGAAGAGAATGTGTGGAGATAATAAATGGCCAAGGGAATGGACACTTGATGAGAAGATTAGTGATGAACAGACGCACAGAAAAAAATCAAGAGTCACCAAAAATATACAGTATTGTATAAGAAGGAATGAGACCATGAGGACAACTTAATAGTCAAAAGAAGTTTAAGCATGGTTTAGAAACACAGAACACTAGTGAAGAAAAGCATATACAGATGTGAAACATGATTCAAGCAATAGAAAAGAAAAGTGAATGAAGAAAAGAAAAAATGATGACCAAAACAGTGCATGTGGGATAGAACCATATCTTGGAAGTAATGCACTAATGTGCTGTAAAGTCTTGTATTGCATTGCATTGTACTGTACTCCAAAGATATGCTTTAACTTTACGATCTTTTCAGCTATAAGGGTCACAATGTCACTACTTTAAAGTGTTAACATCAGGACAATATAAATGTTACATTTTTATGTGACAAGCTGAGTTTTTGCATAATGAACAACCATTAATAATTGGTACAAAAACATTACTTTCAAAGAAAGGATTTGACTGATTTTGGCAATTTTAGGAAGTTTTTGTTAAAAAATAAAAATGACAGTAATGTGTTAATTATTAACAGCTAACAAATAACATGTTATTCAGCTAAAATAATGCTAAAGAAAAAAAATAGCCTTTTTGGATGGAACAAAGGTCTGAATAAGAGTTTAGTACAGTCAAGTTAAATGGTTCCTATGTTACAAAGATTATAAAGAATTGACACAGCAAAATGTAGGCTAAAGCAAGATTAAAGAGAAAGACCAAAGAAAAGGAAGAATTTCTTACTTTACTGAGGAGACTCAAAAGTCACTATTACCCTATGATTCCAACAACCATATCCCAGCTTAGTGAAATAAGATACAAAGGAACTATGAACCCACAAATACAGTCACTTCCATGTTCAGTGCACTGTTAACTAAACTTTGAAGTCTTCAATTAGCAACAGCTTTCTCTCACATCCATCCCAGGAACCTATGGCTACCAGATTTAGAGTGAGACAGAATCTTTGCCAATCTCAAACCTGGTTTAAAACAATCTTCTCCTACTTGGCCACCCTCCAGAGATGTTGGAGTATCTCGCAATCATCTTCAAACAGCAAGGCAACAGGTTAGCAGAGGTTGGTTTAAGACTCTGTTTTGTCCCAAACCTAGTAGCTGCAATTTTTAGTTGGGACATAACAGGAAAAGAACTGGTGTGGGATTCTGAATGTTGGACCAGGACTCTGAGAAACCAGGATCTGAACCTCTGCTCACTCATGAAATCCACTGGGTGACCCTAGGCAAAATCATGCTCTCCCAGCCTCAGAGGAAAACAACAGCAAAACTTGTCACCTCGTCTGAATAAATCTTACCTAGAAAAACCTATGATAAAGTCACCATAAGCAGAGAGAAGTCCTGAAGGCACATAACAACAAGAAATGGCTAATTAAAGATTCTCTGACTTCTAGTATGATATAGAGGAGGGGAGGAGACAGTGCAAGGATGCAGCATGGAAGCATGAAAACTGTGCATATTGTTCATCACCAGTATTGCACTGATGGTAGTTTTTGTTTCTTCCTTTCCTCATCTATTCTTCCCAATAGTTCTAATGTCTTACAGCTGTATTAACAAGGATGGCAGAACACTGTCTCAGACAGAGATGATAATATTGACCAGGGAAGAGAAGGCAAAATTGAGTGATTTGTGGGGCCAGGGAAGGCTGCAGGTGAGCAGTCAAGCATATGCTTTGCAGAAAATTTCATCCCTGATTATCTCCCTTTGTTTGTGTGTTCTTCACATTGTTTCTAAGTTATGGCAACCCTAAGGTGTACCTATCATGGGCCTTTGCCTTCCTCTGAGGCTGAGAGAATGAAACTTGCCCAAGGTTACCCAGTGGGTTCCCATGGCTATGTGGGGATTCAAACCCTATTCTCCAGAGTCATAGTCCTACATTCAAACCATTACACCATGCTGATTTCCCTATAGGGATGGGGTAAACACTCTTATCTCAAACCCAAGATAATGGCTGCTTGCCACTGTAGAGTCTACACGGTGGATTCCAACATTTGCCCCACTTTCACTTCCAGCTAGAATGGTGATGGAGCCAGTAGGACTTCCTGGGCTACCTTCCAGGTGGGAGTGGGCTAGGCTAAGAAGAGTGAGATGTGACCTCTGGACTCTTTGTGGCTCAGAAGTTCTCGTTGCACTTTCTGTCTAAAAGTAACAAGCTTATTGAGCCATTGGTCTGACTCTGCATAAGGCAGCTTTCAAATCCTCTTCCTATGTTTGGGAAGACACATATTTTGTCTCCTGTTTACTAAGTCTGAGATAATGATTGGGCATACAAGTAGTGTGTATGTGCCTTCAAATACCTGTCAGCTTATGACAACTCTGTGGATTTCATAGGGTTTTCTTAGGCAAGGAATAATCAGAGGTGGTTTTGCTAGATTCCTTCCTCTGAAATCTAGCCTACAGCACCTGGTATCCATTGGCAGTCTCCCATCCAAGTATCAACCAGGGCTGATCCTGCTCAGATTCCAAGATCAGACAGGATCTGGTGCCTTTAAGATATTTAGCCCCTCCAGATAAATATACTGTGAACAACTGGAACTGTTGGGAAGAACAGAAAAAACAAAAGAGGAAAAGACATAGAGCAGGATACCTTCAGGTAAACCGTGATACTGCAAGCTAAGAGAAAAAAATAAGATCAGTAGAAGAATGTGTGAAAGTGAACAGAGTGAATAACGAAATCATTAAAACAAAAGAAGGAGGTGAACAAGAGTGAAAAGAAAGGGGCTGTGATCTGGGATCTGATAAACTTTGCCTGAAAGAAGAAGCTGAGAAGCAAATAAAATAAATAAATAAAAATAAAGAACCCCCTATTGACATATTTTTTAAAAAAATCAAAAAGTGAGCAGAAAACCACCAAGAAAGGAAAGATCAAGCAAACCCCAGAGGACCAGGAAAGTGAGTAAGGAAGACTGAGAAGAATGAGTAAAACAAAACCTTCTGACTTGGCAAGTAGAGTTACTGAGAGGATAAAAGTGAATCAGGATAAATTGAAGCAGGGGGATAAATCTGTACTGTCTTTGGAGGAAAAACAAAATATAAATGTAAACATTTCATTTTTTCATGGAGTTTTTTTCAAATGGCAGCCATCAAGTGATGGGTATATGTGCATGCAGTTCTTTAAGATACTCCATTTATAGAACCATTTAAACAGAAAAGGCTCTGTCAAACACAAACCTCTATTCTAAGAGAGGACCTAAATTTTATCAGTGTAGTACCTTTTATCAGCCCACCTCAGAGATGACAAAATATTGTTATAACTCTCTGGTTCTTCAGAACTCTTTAGCAGGCAAGATTAACTAAACAAGCAGAGGGACAGCCATAAGCAGAATGGCTGGTGTCAAAACCATGGAGTTTGAATCACAGGCAGAGAGGTGGAGAGAGATGAATTTAAATTTGGGTCTACAAGGTACTGAGATGTTTTCAGGGCCTTGGGACTCTCCCAAGGGCTACTGAGAAGGAAGAAGTAAACAAAAAATGTTGTCTCTCCATTTTTGCAAATATAACATTCAGTTCCATCATCTGCACAGTTCTCACCTCTGTGCCAAGCTCTCTAATTAATCTTAATCTTAATTAATGAACATTAATTAATGTGATAATGTAATTAATGTAATATTGATACTATATGAATTTCTATTACAGTATTCTGCATTATATTTTTACCGCACTCTTCCGCACTATGGTATACCTCAAGGGTAGGCAAAGTCAGCCTGCTAGATGTTGGGCTACAAAACCCATCAATTCTAGCCAGCACAGCCAAAGGTGTGGGATGCTGGGAGCTGCAGTTCAACAACATCTGTAAGTTCACAGGTTGCCTGCTGCCAATGTGCATGTTTCTCTCTGTAGTCCCATTTTATCCTCAGAACAATCCTTGTGAAGTCATTTAAGCCAGGAGAACACCAGTGGCAGAAAGCCACCCAGGATGTTTTGAAACTGAGTAGGTCTTTGAACCTAGTTGTTCCCTCTTCTTGTCTGACATTTGAACCAATATATCTCCCTAGCTCTTATGCCTAATCTATTCTCAATGGCTGGGAGTTTCCCATGGTCAAGAAGAGTTTGGATTTATCATTTCTCACCATTGTGCTGCATGATTAACAGCTTCGAAAATTAGCGATATTGAAAAACAGAAGCCTATGTTACACCAATGGATTTTTGGGGGGAACCCCCACAGTGCACATCCATACTCTTTGATAAAGATGGGAACAATTGCGCGGGGGCATAATGGGAAACTGTAGTCCAAAACAACCTACTTTTCCCAAGCTCTGCTCTTGATATATTTGGCAAATCTTTGAATCCTGGCCATTGTTGGAAATCTCTAAGGGCTGGGCAATATAAAGTCCTAAAGCTCCATGTGCCCTTCCCAACTACCCTTTTCCTGGCCAAAAAACGGAGGCATGAATTGCTCTTCTGGAAAGCCTCCAGGAAAGCCAACTAACATTTTAATTAGCTTGCCAGACCCTTCTCTTACAGATTTTTCCCTTACACACTTGAACATTTGTTTTTTTTTAAAGACAACTTCTGGCCATCTCTAGAAGTTTGCTTGTTGGCATTTTTGGAAATCTGTGTGTCAGAAAATTGGCCTCTCGACCAACCAAGGTCACCCATTTCTGTATTTCACCAAAGATAAAGAAGCTTCACTAGTCAAAAGGTCAAAATCAATTTTAGAGATGTCGGAGGGCTGACACATTCCAGTGGTGGGTCAGGCCAAAGGCAAGAGTAAGATCAAAAATACAAGCATATTCACTGGTATAGGCACAGTGGGGCGATGGAGGTGGTGCGCCATGGGCAGCACTTTTTTCGGGGTGGCACCACTCCTTGCTTGCTCCCACGTGCTGTCGCCCCGCCTACACGTGCCACCGCTCCGCCTACGTGCGCCGTAGCCCCACCCATGCCCCTTCTCTGCTGTCCCTTCCCTGCTGGCGCCAAGCTACACCACTGAGCATGTTTGCACTTAAAGTTCTTGCTTCCAGTAAAAGATGTTCTTGTTGCCAATTATTATGCATTAAGGATTTCAGCCTTTTAGAATGCTGGTAGCACCAGTGAGGGAAATGATACCAAAAGTGGGAAAGGTTAAAAATGTAATGTACAGTAAAAATTATGCTCATTTGCTCAGGCAAATGACAATATCAATGGAAAGGGGAATAGCCATCTAGGGAGGGCCAGGCTGGGACCCCAGCGGAGTCTGATTTAGCCTCAAGGTCCTCAGTTCCCCAGCCTTGCTTTATACAGTATATTCCATCTAATCCTATCTCCCAAATTAGCCCCTTAGAATATCTAACAAGCTTCACAGAAAGAGAAAGAATATCTGTTGGCCAGTGTGGTGTTGTGGGCCTAGGACTCTGGAAGACCATATTTGAATAGGCCACAGAAACCTCTCAGCCTCAGAGGAAGGCAATGGCAAACCTTCTATGAAAAAACCTTGCCAGAAAAACCCTGTCACAGGGTCGCCTTAGGGTTGCCATATGTCAGAAACAACTTGGCAGGACGCAAGAATCAATCTATACACCGCTTTACCTCAAGGTTCAGCCCTCCTACCCAGCAAAGCACAACACTTGTGTTGAGCCCTGTTTGCATAAGTGGCATTTTGTTTTAGAATTTCTCTTTTTAGGGCTGTGGTTTTAACTGCAGCATGTTGTTATCCTGATTTCTGGGGGTCCCATGAGGGACACCTAAGTGTGCTCCAAATTACAAAGTTGGGAATTAGTCAAAAGAGCACAAGCTAGCAATACGAGAGGCAGGGCAACAGAGTGAGATCTTTTACCCAATGTCTGCGGGGTCAGGCCGAGTCAAGGAGCAAACAGAAGTAAAATATAATTGTTGTTTTTATTAAAATACAGCCAAACAAGTGTATGCAACACAATCACACAGAGAACTATAGAAATAAAGGTTGGAGTTGGATAGAGGGATTTTTTTAGAGGAGGTTTTGGTATGGGAAATACTACACCTGTCCTGAAGCCCAGATAGTCTGAAGAAGAAGTTCATGGATAAGAAGTTTCTCAGCACGTGGAGCTGAGGGGAAGGCTCGCCAAGCAAAGCGGCAGCAAGGCGGGATGGAAGTAGGGAGCGATTCGAGGAAGCTCTCAAAGTCAGGGGTTTTTATAGGGGAAAATGTGGCCGTAGGCTAGTCCGTACTTGGGGAAAACAATGAGTTTCGGGCTGGAGACAAAGCCTCTGAAAGGTCAGAATTTTACATGATTGAGTTAGGTCCGAATTGTCAATAGAGTAGCCAATATGCAAACGCAGAGTGCTTGACAGATGAGTATTTGGCTCATCAAGCTGCCTGCTCGGGGCAGGGAGTTCTTCGTAAGTTGCATGCATACATAATATGGTACTTGCCTTGAGGTCTCCTGAAGCGGTGGATCGGCTATTTCTGGCCTGACTGTATTTGTGTGGAATATTACAGTGATTAGCCGCCGTACCTGTCTGCGAGCTTGTCCGGGGCCCCCACAAGCATGTGGAGGGAAGAGGGGTATAGTAGCCCAAATTATTGATCTCAAAATGATATCTAATATCCCACAAGTCTGGGCTAGAAACTGTAGTAACAATGTTACTGGTAGGGGTTGTTGTTTTCTTCACTTTGTGTAATTTTTTAAAACATATTGTTTTATCCTTATTTTAATTACTCTTAGTGATTCTGGCTTGGGGAGAAAGCTACAACATGCTAAATACGTAAATGCTGCATTTTCCCCTCGCAAGCAGCATTGCTATAGTTTGGGAGGAGAGACTCAAAAAATGGAAGGAAATGTTTTAGAAATAGAAGCTATGGTGCTGTTAATAAACACAGGATAGTAGAATGTGTTTTTAAAAGCTGCTTTTACCTTTGAGTTTATAACACATACTTAAAAAAAACAAAACCCTTGACATTCAGTTAATCAGAGGCCAAAAGCAGGACAAAATGGTGTTTGTCACCATATACCATGCTGTTCACATGTACAGAGAGCACCCTGCAAGTAACTCTGAAAGAAGCATGCTGTTGAGACATTCCTTCCTCAGTAGATCTACTGACAGAGAAAAGTTGCATCTCTTTCCAGTGAGTTGGTGCAAGTGTCCTTCCTTTGAAACACTTCCTTAGAAAGCCCACTAGATGAACTGGGAAATCCAAGTTCAAGTCCTCAATAAGCCATGAGACTCACTAGATGATCTAGGCCCAGTTGCTACCCTCCAACATCTCACACTAAGCAACATCACAGTCTGATCCAGATAGCAACAGTTAGGAAAATACACAAAGGCTATGAGAGGCTGCAGCAGTTTGCTTTTGCCTGAGCCTATTGTAGAGGGCAAGACTCCATCACCTCCTCTCCTCTCCCCATTGCTGAGTCAACTGAGTGCAAACTACTTTTGCACTTTGAACTCGGTTTTCAGCAACTGAAATAAGCTGAAGACGAAGGATGAAAGTGGGAAGAGGAGAGAAAAAACACATTTTAAAAGCAGCTGGAAATGTGGAGTAAGAGAGAATTCATTGGAATTGTTCCTGCAAAAGTGAGATAACTGGGAGGCTATGCTGCCTTATCTAACATGGCTGTTGAGAGAATAAAAATTGTGGGGGCCATAGGAGAATCATGTGCACTGCCTGGAGCTCCTTAGCAGAAAACCAGGACTAAATCCAATAAATCAGCAAAGAGAACTTTTTGTAAAAGAGCTGCAGGCTGGCAGACAAAGTAATGGGGGAGGTGTTTCTTTCTGTAAGCAAATCATTCCATCTGTGTTGGAATATATTAGAATATTATTACGATATATAAGAATTATTAAAATATTAGAAATAGGAAATCATTCTATCTGTGTTAGAAGTTCTTAATGAACAAGAACTCCATGAAAAGGGTACATTGAAATTAAAGAGGCAAGCAGTGACCCAAACAAAGAGTTTTTATTAACTGAAATATGGCCTGCCCCATTATTAGGTAGAGAGAGGCAGCTGTATCAGTGAATAGATCTGAGGTACCATGAAAAGGCAGGAAATATTTGGTTTTTGTCTTCTTGCTGCCAGAGAAACAAAGAGAGATGCTGGTGGGATTCTGTGCTGTCAATACTAGCTCCAGATTTTTGGAGTTCTTGTTTCCAGCTTTATCACCTGCATTTTTAAAATCATTTTTATGAGTCATGAAGAGTTCTATACAGTGACTACTGATGGCTCCAATGTCAATGAATTGGTAAATCTGACCTGGCTTTTAGTCTGATTTTCAAAGTTGCTATCCAAAGTGCTGGATTTGTTGGCAGGGGGAAATAGGGTTAAGTTACTTTGAGAGTTCCATTAAAGTTCAGGGTATGCTCCACTCACAGAGAACGTATGACTGCTACTGGTTTTGGAGAACTCAAAACCTTGTGCCACATTCTTGTTGCTATTACACATTACTACTGTAACACTTTGATGCTCATAATACATGCAATACTCATCTCTGTTGTTTGTTTTTACTTATGGTTCATATGGGATCATTTAGTGTCTTGGGGTATAATGCATCTTGCCTTTGGGAATTTGGAGGAAGGGGAACAATGCCATACACTGCTTGTCTTCAGACAGAAAAATATCTTGAGAAAACTCTTGTCTCCTGAATCTTCCCCAGCTTCTCTGCAGCATTTTTGGGTTCCCTGTGCAGGACTCCAAAGACTTTTTCAGCAGTCCTCCACCTCAAACAGCTAATGAATAAAAGTTTTTTTTAAAAAAACAGTCAACACATTTATAAGAGAAGATAAACTTTAAAACTCCTGATTCTGCTGCTCTTATCCACTCTACAAACTCTCTGTTCTTCCTTCTTTCTTGCTGACTCTCCCAAACTCCATAAAGTCCTCTTGGGCATCTGAGATCTGCGAAGCTGACCTCAAGTGATCTAAAGGGTCAAGGGGTCACTCTGGAGGCAGTAGAGGTCAGTGTATAGCCATCACAGGTCAATAGGCAACGAATCATGCTTGGATTCTCTAGCAGGACTTAAAGAAGACAGAGGAATGGGAGAACTCATTCAAGCTAATAACAACATTGTCCATCAAAATCCACATGTAAAATATAGGAAGGAAGGAAGGAAGGAAGGAAGGAAGGAAGGAAGGAAGGAAGGAAGGAAGGAAAGCAGACTGGAAGGAAAAGAGCCACTGCCTCCAGAAAATGTATCCATTTGGTTGTTCTTGCTGGTGTCATTACTGTTGTGGGCTTTCAAGTCATTTCCAACTTATGGTGACTTTAAGGTCAGCCTATGACAGGGTTTTCCGGGGACTGAAATTGTGTGATGTGCCCAAGATCACCCAGTGGATTTCCATGGCTGAGGGGGAAACTGATTTCTGGTCTCCAGGGTTGTACTCCAAAGCTCAAACCACTAAACCATGCTGGCTCCACTCATTTAATATCAATGGTTTTTAAAATCTTCCCTGGTAATTCTCAAAACATCTTGTAATAGACCTTAAAAAATTTTATTGTAACGCAAAGCTAAAATACAGAGAAATATTAACATGAAAAACCAATTTATCTGGAGCGCAACTGTACTGAAAAACAATTCTTTTCTTTGGTTCTTGTGGGTTTTTCGGGCTTTGAGACCGTGTTCTGGTTGTATTTTCTCCTGACATTTCGCCTGCATCTGTGGCTGGCATCTTCAGAGGAATGGTGAATTGGAAGTGGAGTGGAGAATATATATGCCAGTCTCCTCCTCCAAAGGGGAGGGAGCAATTAGCATAATAGTCCTATTGTGTGTATTGAATACTTGTTCCTGGAGGGACACTTCCTCAGTCCAGGTGGGGCTCGTAGGGCTTGCTAGTATCTTTTGTGTTTTGATTTTGATGTTTTCAATACTGGCAGCCAAATTTTGTTGACCTTCTGAGTCTCTTCTTTCCTGTTAAAATTATCCAAGTGTTTGTGGATTTCAATGGCCTCTCTGTGTAGCCTGGCCCGGTAGTTGTTAGAATGGTCCAGAATTTCTGTGCTTTCAAATAACATTCTGTGTCCGGTTTGGTTTATAGTATGTTCTGCTACTGCTGACTTTTTTGGCTGGATGGGCCTGCAGTATCTTTCGTGTTCTTTGACGTGTGTTTGGATGCTGCGCTTTGTGGTCCCTATGTAGACCTGACCACAGCTGCACGGCATGTGGTAAACTCCTGCAGAAGTTAGGGGACCCCTCTTGACCTTAGCTGAGTGAAGCATTTGCTGAATTTTCCTGGTTGGTCTGTAAATTGTTCGGAGGTTATGTTTCTTCATGAGTTTCCCTATTTGGTAAGTGACCCCTTTGATATATAGTAAAAACACATTCCCTTCAGGTGGCTGTTTATCCTTACTCCTGTGGCCCGCTCAGCTCGGTGATAGTAAATTTTTATATGAAGCACTTTGAAAGGTAAGCCCTGGAAGCAGCACCAAAAAAGCCCACTACATGGTTCCATTATTCCAATTCACCATTCCTCTGAAGATGCCAGCCACAGATGCAGGCGAATCATCAGGAGAAAATACAACCAAAACACGGTCTCAAAGCCTGAAAAACCCACAAGAACCAATGGATTCTGGCCGTGAAAGTCTTTGACTCTACAATTCTTTTCTTATCAAGAAATATTTCTTATAAGGAAATATTTCCTCAGATGTCCCTTTGAGGAGCCACACATTTTTATTTTAAAAAAGTTGTAAAACTATGAGAAAGTAAACAAAATGTATATATCCACATTTTATTGAAATTTTACATTCCAAGACATAAAAAAAAATAAAAATCAAGATCTTTTTACCCAATACATCTTTCTTTTTGCCTATTTTCCTTTAAATTATGCAAAATTCATCATTTTAAATTATAGCAGCAATATCCCCAAATGCTGGTAAATCCTTTCTTTAACCCCATTTGTTTGCTTTTAAAAATATTTGATTAATATAGTCTGCATTCATCAGCATGCTGGAGCCTCCTTTTGACAATTTTCTCTTTCTTTGGAACATTTCTTCCTTTCCTTTCAAATTACTTTTCAGACACACAAGTAGAACTCCATAATAAGAAATCGAGACACAAAACTTCAATGAAATGGAGACAGAAAGAGAAACTTGATCCTAAAAAAGCCATGGGTTATAGAGACAAAAGTACAAAACGGAAGCGGCATTTTCTTAGGACAACTGAACAAATTATTTAGCACATTTCTAAATGGTCTCTCCATCCAACCAAGCACAAGCTGTTGTGAGTTTTGGATCTGGATGGCAGAGTATTTTCACCAGTGACATAAGATATGGGTCTGCAAACTGCCATTCATCCATCAAATTAAAAGCAAAGGCTATGTTTCCTCAGCACTGCACAATGCACTAGGAATTGAAACAAGTGTACAGATTTCATTCTCACAATTGTCCTTAGAGTTCAACCAATGAAATTAATGGGGCAGCTTGGGACTAACCTAAAGCTCATTGATTTGAATAGGTCTACTTTAAGCATTATGAATTCTGGATTCACTATCTAACTTTTAATGCAAAGCAAAGTCACAAGTCCATGGGAAATTCTATTGCACAGATGCCACTGCAATTAAAATGAGGTGAGCAAGAACATAGTTATTGAGCTGGACTTTCCAGTGACTTCTGGTGCAGGGTTTAAAGCAGGGGAAATAACAGCTTTTGGTCTGAGTTATACTACTTTTGAGCATTATTAATGTAGTACACAAAGTTGTAGAAAGCTACATTTAACCTAAATACACAGTACTCTATCTATGCAGACATGGGAAATGCTTTCCACAAGCCCTTAAGTTTGCAACACTATACCAATATACCTGGGAGCCAGCCTCATTGAATTCAGTAGGATTAATGTTACTGAAATTAGCCTTACTGAATTTAGGCAAAGATTCTCCCCAAGATCAGAATATACAAGACTGCAGCTTATGTGTCCCCTATTTAACCCAAGTAGGAGAAAGCTATCAAAAAAGCTTAAGATAGTGTTAAGATCAGTTGTTACTTAGGAAACAATGATAAATTGTTAAAATTAAATCAATGATCTCAATGAAATAAAATGCCTTAGACATTTCTCCCTCACCTTTGCCTTCTCTCATCTGTCTGAGTTTACCCTCAAGCTGCAATTTTCACATGAAAAAAGGAGTTGTGAAGGGGAGGAAATCTGTTTTTATCATTCTTTACAATATGCAAGCTTTTCCCTTGCAAAAATATATGATACTTTCTAGAAGAAGCAGAGACAGGCTTTTTTTTTTTTAAGCAGAGAAACAAATCACTGTGTAATATGGAAAATGTCAAAGTAGGGCAAAAAAATGGTACAATTTCTCCCCATCTTAAAGACTGATGCATGAATGTTTTTCCTTGGGACTGTATAAACTTTTTTTTTTTAAGGACTTCTTTCATTTCAGGAAAAGGAGGATGCAACTATTTCTGCTAGCAGTAGTTAAGAACTATGGAAGAAATTAGAAAAAAGAATGAAGAAAATAAAAAACGAAACTGTCTCTTGAAAGCACCAAAAAACAGATCTTGGAAAATATTTTTTTTCTAAGTAATTAGTTTATACTACTTGCCATAGTGTCTGAAAGGTAATTGTTTGTTGTTGCAGCATTTAATAAGTAACTTCTGTTGCATTGCTCCTTATATTGCAAATACTTTTCTGTCACATTTTGGTGTGGAGAAACTTTGGGATTCATTAGAATGATGCAAAGCTTGATGCATTCTTGTTCTAAAAAAGTCTTAACATACCCATATAAGTAACTACAAAATATTACTTGGTATATCAGTAAATTTCCTTCTTGTTATTTTACTTTTGAAATGTAACTTCATCATTGTTACCAAAAAGTAATTCTTTACAGGTTACTGTTTTGTAACTAATGACTTCTGAAATCTCTCTCTCTCATATACACAAAGAGAAAGACAGAGAGACAGAGAGGGAGGGAGGGAGAAGGAGAAAGAGAGAGAGAAATTTTTAAAACACTGGCAGAATTTTAAAATGTATGTGTTATTTCTCCATAAAACCATATCTGTGGGATACTTAGTTAGAAGAGGTAGAATTACTGAGCACAGACACAGATTTTGTGCCCCCTCCCACCTTTAATGGGTTCTATAGAGAAACATTTATCTACAACACAATGCATTTTTTGGTGAAATGGAAAGAGTTGTTAGAAGACCCATCAGCTTTGTCACCCCAATCTCCTATTCCTCTCTCCCCTCCTATCAACTTGTGCCACAAGATCTTTGGATCTATTCCTTGTTTCCTTTTTCAGCTTAGGTTCTTGAAAGCAGAGATATGTCTGCACATGTATGCGTGTGTGTGCGCGCGCACACGCACACACACGCCCTATCTAAATACCCTAAAGGCATCAGACCGCATCTGATTTTGGAAGCTAAGCAGGGTCAGCACTAGTTAGTATTTGGATGGGGGATCACCAAGGAATACCGGGTGTTGTTGGCTACATTTCAGAGGAAAGAATTGGCAAAACCACCTATGGGTATCCCTTAAAAAACCCGATTAATCAACAGACAACTGGAAGGCACACACACACACATGCATTAATAATATCATGCACTCTGATGATACCATATCAATATCCTTAATCAACGAACTTCTCAAGTGTATTTATTTAAAAATATTTCTACATCACTTGATAGAATCAATGGTAGTATGCAACATAACTAAAACATACTAAAAAAAACCCAATAACCATAAACTAAAAATCAAGATAACAGCTATGATAAATTATGATATAGGAAGGTGAGTAATTTTTTCAACATCCATTTCAACTGCATCAGACTCGGTGAATGTTTATTTTGGGAGGAGGACATTCAAGAATGTGGGTACCATCAAGAAAAGATCCTCTTTGGAGATCTTTGGGATTCAGAAATGTTGTCTTGAAAAACTTTCATTGACAGTCCTCAAATGTTGGACATGCACTTGATAATATTAACTATAAATCTTTACCATTTTACCCTGCAGCTGTGCCTTTGTGTAGGTAACTCAGGAAATAATTCATGCATCCAATCAAGTAGACTGCAATCTGTGAAAGTTCATTCAGTCTAAACTTATTTGTCTTTAAGTTTTGACAAGTTTGTTGTTTTGGCTGCAAGAGATTCATACGGCTGTCTGGAAGTTTTTACATTTCATAATTAATTGTGTTCATACAATGAAAATCAAAAAACTGCAAAGCAATCTTAAACATATTTTGGAGTAATGTGAGTCCTACACAGTCATCCCTCCACATTTGCTAGGGTTAGGGGCACAGGACCCCTGTAAAAGTGAAAAAAACATGAATAACTCTAAGCCCTCCCAAACCATATTTAACACACAAAAACACATCATGGATTCCTTTCAGGCATCAGGGTTCCTTCACAAGACAGAAATGGGTGGCTGGTGAGGCTTACTGCCACCTCCACTGCTGCCCCACAACATTTTTAATAGGAACTTCCAAGTCTCATTCCCTGTTTCTTAGTTTCATGAGGCTTTCAGTCTCTTTTAAAAATGGCATATGGAGGCAGCAGAGGTGACAGCAAATAATCCGTGAATAATCAAATCCGCAAAAGTGAAACCTGCAAATGTGGAGGGCTGACTGTATGTATCAAGGATTTTACTGGCAAGTAGGTTACATGGGTAGGACTGGGGTGCCCGTGTCTTAATGACCAAATTCTTGCACTAGCTCAAATCCTGAAAATTATTGCAAGCAATTCTAGAGGTAAAATATTTAAAAAATTCAACTTGACCCTAAAATGTTGCTCCCAACATATTTCAAATTTTATTTTTATACATGGGGAGATATTTTGTGTGATGTAGTGGTTTGAGTGTTGGACTATGACCCTAGAAATCAGGGTTCAATTCCCTGCTGGGTGACCTTGGGTGCATCACACTGCCTCAGCCACAGAAAACCCCATGATAGGTTTGCCTTACGGTCGCCTAAGTCAGAAAAAATTTGAAGGGACACAGCAGCAACAAGAACAACAACATGTATTTTTACACTTTTTTTTTTACAGTAGCCTTTTTCTAAAAAGGAGTTCCAAATATATCATTTTAATCTGAAGCTGTCTCCTCACTCAGGCACTTCAGTCTCGCAGCACGGGCTCAGTTCCTTAGAACTTCCTTAGAACTTAACTAAGATACAGTTCAAGAAAGAATGTCCACAAGGATTCAGCAGCAGGATGGATCATATCGTTTAAAATTTTCACTTCCTACAAGAAAGGTCATGACTTTCTAACAGTACGTAGTAGGCCTTTCTTCTCAAAAGCTACTGAGTCCAATGGGAATGGTGTTGTTGTTGTGTGACTTCAAGTCATTTCCGATTTATGAAGACCCTAAAGCGAACCTATCATAGGGTTTTCTGGGGCTGAAAGTGTGTGACATGCCAAAGGTCATCCAATTGATTTCCATGGCTGAGCAAGGAATCAAACCCTGGTCTCCAGGTTCATAGTCCAATGCTCAAAACATTATACCATGCTGACTCTCTCCGATGAGGTTACAGTAGACCCTCCACATTCACTGGGGTTAGGGACACAGAACCACCACGGAAGTCAAAAAAACACAAATAACTCCTCCCAGTGAGCACTTGCCTTCCCTGTACTCTCCTGCCCATCACTGCCAGCACTGGGCAAGAGAATGCATGAGGGGAGAAGATCTTTTCTCCTGCGCCTGGGAGAGTGCAGGGAAAAAGATTTTCCTCCTCTTCACTCTCTTGCCAGCCCCCAACCTGTGCAATCATGCTGGCAGTGGTGGCAGGAGAATGCAGGGGGAGAAAGATCTTTCCTCCCCTTCACTCCCTCAACTCCTGCCCACATGATTGTGCAGGCAGTGGTGGCAGAAGAGTGCAAGTGGAGAAAGATCTTCCCCCCTTCGCTCTCCCACCCCCCCACTCATACAGTTGTGCAGGCAGTGGCAGCAAGAGAGCGCAGAAAGAAGATCTTCCCTTCCCTTCACTATTGCCAGTTGCCAGCACGATTGCGCTGGCAGCTGCAGGCAGGAGAGCACGCGGGGGAAGGCAAGTGGACACTGTGAATAATCAAACCTGCGAGAGTCAAACTCACAAATGTGGGGGAAGAACTGTACTCTCTAACAATCGTGTATAGGACTGCAGCCTTATTTATTATTATTTTGAAACAACTTGTCTGAAAAGCAAACGAAATTTGCCCAGGGCAGGACCATTTTAAAAATCATTTCTAGGAGAAATACAGCAAGTAGCTATTTCTTACACCTCCTTCTGATCTGATTGTACATCCATGTCTGAAATACATCTCTTAATACTGTGAAGACTCTTCTCAGTGGCTGCTCTCAGGCTATGGAACTCTCTGCCAAGGGAGGCTCAGTTGCCCCCCTGCTGCTCTCCTTTTGTTGGCAGGTCAAGGCCTTTCTATTTAAACAGACCTTCAGTTTTTAACTGGTTGTGGAAGTCCTACAGGTAGGTTTTAATGTGCTATTAATGGTTTGAAACTAGTATCTTTAAAGGTTTTATTTTATTTTATTTTGGCATTTCTGAATGTTTTTAGCTGTACTTGTTTTAATGTAGAGTGCAAGACACTTAGAGTAACTTAAGGGAAGAAAAGTGGGATATAAAATAAATAAATATCAGGAAAGGAGTTGCATGATTAAATATGTACACATGAAAATAACGATTTTTAAACAATTCCACATGCAGAGAAAACTATCTGGAGAAAAGAGCAGATTAGAACCCTTCTCCCTGATAGCTGGTTTTCAATGTAAAGGGCTTGTGGATTTTGTAGGGGCTGGGTAGGCAGGGTTACTTGTGTAGAAGACCCTTTAATTATACATGTCCTTATCTGGAATCTCAAGTGGTATAGTCAAGACACAGGTTTACCACTTCAGCAAAGACCAAGTCTAGAATGATGTGGAATTCCCAGAAAGGTCTAATTTTTTGTGAACCTGCAAATGGGAAAGGGAACTTTTAAAAACGTATACATACCTTAGAAGACACACAATGGTTTTACAGACACAACTGGCATAACTTTCACTTAAGAGTAAATTACAGGCGTGAAACAGCCCAATTAGTATTGATGGTAATTTTCTACCTTTGACCTAGAAGAATCTTTGCAGAAAATGAATAGTAACTTTTGAATGTTTATGCTAAAATAGAGCCAGCATGGTGTAGTGGTTTAAGCTTTGAACTATGAACCTAGAGGATCCAAATCCCTGCTCAGCCATGGAAACCTACTTGGTGACTTTGGACAAGTCACACTCTCTCAGCCTCTGAAGAAAGCAAGGCAAACTCCCTCTGAACAAACCTTGCCAAGGAAATCCTGTGATAAGTTTGCCTTGTGTGTGTGCACATGCCTTCAAGTCACCTGTCAACTTATGATGATCCCATGAGAATTTCATAGGATTTTCTTAGGCAAGGAACACTTAAAAGGGGGTTTTGCCTGTTCCTCTGAAATATAACCTACAGCACCTGGTATTCATTGGTGGTCTCCCATCCAAGTACTAACCAGAATTGACCCTACTTAGCTTTTGCTTTAGGGTCACTGTAAGTCAGAAACAACTTCAATGCACACAACAGTGCTTAAATAATGCAAGGAAACTTACACACACTGTTGGGGAAATAATATGGAGAATTAAATATTTGTAGATTAAATTTAAATTTCCCATGTATATATTTGAGGCATTACTCTGAACACAAGGAAATTAAAAATAGCACCACCATGTTTGTGTAGATGCAGCTGCTTGCCTCAAGGTAAATTGATTCAAAAGGAAGGATACATTTCATGTGCATGTAAATGTCCCTCATAATGAAACTTTTCAAATGCAGCCTGGCAGCATTATGAGGGTGATTCTGACATTCAATCCCACTGTGACGAATAAAGTCTCCTGCAAAATGGCTTCAGTTTTTCAGCTCATCACTTTTTGTTGTAAGGGACTTTTGTTATAAGGGACTTTTCACAGATTTTTCAGTCTCCCATGTCCTCCCGCTCCCTTTGATGCGTGACTTCAGTGAGTCCCAGTTGATTGCAGGATAAGAAACCATTTGCATATGCAAGACTTTGTGTGAAACACCCTACAGGGCTACAGCTCCTTTTAGCCCCAGCCTGGGAATCCAAAAGCAAACAAGAACAATTTGTGCCTTTCTACACTGGCAGATAAGGGCCAGCACATATCTTGCTAGATGTAGTTTTCTTCTCTTCTCTACCATGTGTTTAACGTGCCTCCAAGTTGCTTGTTGACTTATGGTGATCCCATGCATTTCATTAGGCAATGAGTACTCAGAAATGGTTTTCTCAGTTCCCTCTTCTGAAATCTACCCTACAACACCTGGTATTCCTTGGCAGTCTCCCATTCTAGTACTAACCAGGACTGAGCCTGCTTAGTTTCCAAAATCAGACAGGTTCTTGTTTCTATTCAACATTTTCATCAATGACTTCCATGAAGGGGTAGAGGGCATGCTGATCAAATTTGCAGATGACACCAAATTGGGAGGGGTTGCTAATACACCAGAGGACAGGGTCAAAATTCAAAATGACCTTGACAGATTGGAGGCTGAGGCCAAAGCTAACAAAATGAATTTCAACAGAGAGAAATGTAAGGTCCAGCAATTAGGCAGAAAAAATGGAGTACACAAATATAGGATGGGGGCATGTGGCTGAATAACAGTATGTGTGAAAGGGATCTAGGAGTCTTGGTAGATCACAAGTTGAACATGAGTCAGCAGTGTGATGCGGCAGCCAAGAAAGCCAACGCAATTCTTGGTTGCAACAATAGGAGTATGGTGTCTAGATCGAGGGAGGTAATGGTACCACTCTATTCTGCATTGGTTAGGCCTCATTTGGAATACTGTGTCCAGTTCTGGGCACCTCAATTCAAGAAGGATATCAAGAAGCTGGAACGTGTCCAGAGGAGGGCGACCCAAAATGGTGAAGGGTCTGAAAGCCATGCCCTATGAGGAGCATCTTAGGGAGCTGGGTATATTTAGTCTGCAGAAGAGAAGGTTAAGAGGGGGCATGATAGCCATGTTTAAATATTTGAAGGGATGTCACATTGAAGAGGGAGTGGGCTTGTTTTCTGTTGCTCCAGAGACTAGGACAAGGAGCAATGGATTCAAGCTGCAGGAAAGGAGATTCCACTTGAACCTCAGGAAGAAATTCTGGACAGTCAGGGCTGTTCGGCAGTGGAATATGCTGCCTCGGAGTGTGGTGAAGTCTCCTTCTTTGGAGGTTTTTAAGCAGAGGCTGGATGGCCGTCTGTTGGGAGTGCTTTGATGTGTGTTCCTGCATGGCAGGAGGTTGGACTAGATGGCCCCTGGGGTCTCTTCCAACTCTATGATTCTACAATCTGGCTGGATTTCCACACCCAATATAGTGAGACTTGAAGCCATTTAGGTCTCATCTGTTGTATTCGGATGCCTGTCCTTTGGTTTGGCAGATCTACCTTGAGGAGTTCAATGCCGTTTATATGTCCTCCTCCCCATTTTTAACTCTCACAACAGCCCTGTGAATTAAGAGTGAAAGATGACAAGGAACTCAAGAACTCTAAGGAGTTTTATTGCTGAGTGTAGATTTGATGGCAAGACTCCCCAGTCAAACAGTTAGTAAACAATAATAAAAATAGGGGATAGTTTAAATAGCACGGCTCCCTGCAAATTGGCTGCCATAAAGGGCCCTGCCTCACAGTCAGACCACAAACATTACAAAGAACAGTACATTCCACTAAGGTCACCCTGATGTTATAGCCTGTGCCTGGAAATATGACCTTTTTTGCATTTCAGCTCTCAGAATGCCCTAGACAGCATGACCACTAGCCATGTCAATGCAGTAAACCCTCCTATGACATCACTCTGACCACCAAAAGCAAATCAGAAGATAAAGGGTGCATTATAAGGTATATTTAAAAAAAACTTCTAAATATGCAAAGAGCCTTGTTCCTTAAGAAAATAAAACCAAATCTCATTAAAACTGTGTGTAGACAATGCATGTTTGATCGTTGAGCCACTCTATTCATTCCTAAATCTAATGCTGGCTGAAAAAATAGTTTTGGGCAGTTTTGGGAAATTTATTGCATTCCAGAATTTTCAGTCTAATACCCTTTTCTTTAATAATCTGAAGTAAAGTATTATTATAGTGCAATCCTATACATATCTATTTGTATATATATAAGCCCCACCAACCTCAGTGGGACTCGTTCCCAGGTAATTATGCACTGGACTGCAGTCTAAATGGATCCCTCCCTCTCTGGCTTATTCGATTAATCTCAGTGTTTCCACTTCCACAGTGTATCCAACACTAGACAATCACTCTTGATCTTCTGGTATTCTCTTTCAATTGTGGTTGCCTTTGTTTTAATATAACTTTGAGTGCAAGAAATGCTAAAGTTGCAACTCATTAGATGTATCTTTTAAACATATGATCTAGCTACGGCCACTTTCAGCTTCTCAGCAGCGGCGAAGTCACTACTTGCACTAACTTTTGTACTGAAGCAGTCTTTGAATTTTACCAATGTTTACATGCTTTCTAAAACTCATGAATTTGGAAAGTTACCTTTCAAAAGTTATTTGCTCCTGTACCTTGTTTGAGTGTTGCCATTAATTGTCGAAATTTAGAAGAAAAAAAAGTAATTAGGTACTCTGCTTGTTATGCTGCTAACTACTTTGCTATTACTTTCAGTTACATTTCTGAGAGAGAGAAAAAACCTTAGGGTAAGAGCACTGCATGAAACTTGAAAATTCCTGTAAAAATGTATTTAATGATGTCCTATAAAAGTAGAACATGTGAGAGCAGCTAGAAGCCATCACTAATTACACTAATAAAATTACTTTCTCTTACTTGTTACATTATTTTAGAAATTTTTTATGAATTTTTTTTACTTTCCTTAATAGCATAAAAACAATTAGTTACAAGTAACTACATTATTGATGAGTAAGTACCATCCAAACTCTGTTTTTAAACTATATGCCTGTGTCTTGGAAGTCAGCTATTGGGCAGTGGAAATAGAGCAAGTATGCCCTTACTGTGGCTAAAAGACTTATACTGAAGCACTGAAAACACCCAGTTCCTATTCTTAAATGGATTGAGGATCTTAAAATCCTTTCAATATTTAAACCCATGGCATACGGGCAACAATTCTGTACACATTTCTTTTTAGATATTTGGGTGCCTTTTTATTGCAATTTATGCCCAGAATTTTTCCTCCACTATTGTTTTTCTGTAGATGGATTTTTAAAAAAAGATTAAGATTCCTGAACTCTGTGTCTCCTGATTTTACAGGAGTCTGCCATGGTCTATGAGCATGCCTGACCTCCTCTCTGCATCAGATCTCTGTGTAGTAAAAGTCAGATGCTATGTTTAAACTTTGTACACAGAAGATCCCAGGTTCAGTTCTCTAGTATCTTCCCTAAAAAGGACCGAGTAGGAAGGGATGCTTGTGACCCTACTTCTGACCCTGAAAAGCTGCTGCCAGTCAGAGAAGACAATACTGGGCTAGAAAGATAAATAGTCAGAGTGCAGAAATACTACATTTTGGTTGGGCACCACATACAATTGGAGAAATGGGAAGCCTGTACCGTTTGGTCTGATGGGTCACAGCCCTTTTGTGTGTTTGAGTGGAGGAGTATGACCCTGGAGACCACGGTTTGATTTCCCGCTTGGCCATGGGAATCCACTGGGTGACCTTGGACACATTACATACTCTCAGCCCTAGAAAACCTGGAAATCATAAGGGAAATGTAAGCTGGTGAAAGAAAGTAAAATCATGCCTGGATGCATTTTGGAATAAGCTGCCAAGTGGACTCTAGAAGGTTCACTATCACTCTCAATTTACAGACAGAATCATAACTGTCATCACCACCACCAACAGCAGCATCTTTATTTATAATCTACCTTTCTCCCAAGACTGGGACTCAAGGCAGCTTACAAATGAAAACAAATATAATATAGTTAAAATATTCAAAGAAGCAACACTGAAAAGGAATTCAATTATTAACAATACTTTAAAAAAAGTTTAAAGGATACAATTAAAAATATTAAAGAGTCGTTTAGAAAATGGTACAATTAAAATCTTGCAGCATGGTCTTAAAAGCCATTCTTTAAAAATAATCACTTTTCAAAAGCCTGTCTTAGCCTTTCAACAGAAGGACAGCATGGAGGGAGCCATCGTATTGTAGTTAAGTGCAATCAAGTCAACTTTGACTTATGGCCATGCTATGAAAGAGAGACCTCCATGTCACCCTGTCATCCGCTCAGGTCTTGCAAACTCACGGTTGTGGCTTCCTTGATCGATACTATCCATGTAGTCTTCCTCTTTTCCAACTGCCTTCTACCATTCCAAGCATTATTGTCTTTTCTAGTGAGTCACGCCTTCTCGTGATATGGCCAAAATACAACAGCCTCACTTTAGTCATCTTGGCTTCTGGAAAGTTCAGGCTTGATTTGCTCCAGGATCCATTCATGTGTCTTTTTAGCAGTCCAGAGTATCCACGGAGATCTTCAGCACCACATTTCAGATGAGTTGATTTTCTTCCTCTCACCTTTCTTTACTGTTGAGCTTTCACAACCATACATAGAAACTGGAAATATGATAGCATGGACAATCCTAACATTAGTATTCAATAATATAACATTACACTTCAGGATCTTGTCTAGTTCTTTCATAGCTGCCTTTCCAAGTCTTACTCTTCTGATTTTTGGACTGTGGTCTCCATTCTTATTAACAACTCAGCCAACGCCACTTCAGCCTCCCTAATAAAAGAGTTCTGTAGCCATACCTATTGTTCTCATTTTACAGAGTGAAGAAATTTACTTATGACTTACCTACTATGTTAATAAGCTATCTTTCATCAAAAGAGCTCATAATGGAACCCATGATTCTTTTCTTTCACTTTATCTTCATAACCCTGTGGGGTAAATAAAGCTGAGAATTTAGCAAGTGGCTAAGGATCAGCCAGATAGTTTTATGGCTGAGTAAGGAATCAAACCTGTGTATCATGTGTCCTCCTCCAACAACCACATTCAGCAATTATTTTGTCAAGGCCACAAAGGGAATCCATCTGACAACTAGCATTATTACAAAAAGTAAATACTACTGATTTCAATACATAACATTTTTCATGATCTCAATGTTGATTTTCCTTGAAAGAATTCTGCAAAGGTTGGTGACTATTACAGTCATTTTGCCAATTCGAAATTAACAGGATGAGATTAGACTGAACCCAAAAAACAGATAGCTCAAGACACATCCCACATCTTCCAAAAGCTAAAGATATTCAGAAGAGCACTTTTCTACTTCAAATGATGAATACAATTTGCTTTTATTTTATTTTATTTAGTATATAGTACAGCAGTTAGGAGGCTGAGCTGTTAACAAGGCAGCCTCAAGTTCAGGTTTTATCTCTGCCCCCCTCCAAAAAAAACTAGGTGGTCTCAGGCAAGCCATCACTGTTTTGGTACAACTCCTCTTCCAATATGAGGAGAATTTGCTGTGAGCCTTCAAGTTGGTTCCAGCTTATAGCAACCCTAAGGCAAACTTATAATGGGGTTTCCTTGGAAAGATTTGTTCAGAGAGGATTTGCCTTCGCCCTCTTCTGAGGCTGAGAGAATGTGATTTGCTCAAGGTCACCCAATGGGTTTCCATGGTCAAGTAGGGATTCAAATTCTGGTCTACACAGTCATAGTCTAACATTCAAATCACCATAGCACACTGGCTGTCTTAGGGAAAATACTGATTTCCATTGCAGGGATAAGATAGAGATGGAGAACTTTAGCCCTTTAAGGTGTTACTGGATTCCAAATCCCAACAACTCTGGCCACTATAGTCAGTGGGCAGAGATCATGGGAGCTATAGTCCAATATCTGAAAGGCTTCCCTCTCAACACATAGTGGAGGCTTCCGAGAAAATGTGTGTGAAACACTCAGAAAGTGACACATAAAGGCTAAGTATTACTGTCAAGACTGTTAATAGGCTGCAATTTTTTCAGTTATACAGTATATATTTCACTTCCTTTCAAGTCACACTAGGGTCTGAACATCACCCATCATGGTGCTATTTTTCACACAAGTTGAGCTGATCCTTTGCTATCATGCTTAAAAAACAACTTCAGGGGAATATTGTGTGTGTGTTTTCACCCCCAATATCACTAAGATTTAAACGGGATTTATACAGCAAATTCTCACATGCAACACTTCTTAAAACAACTTCTCCAGGAA
Source organism: Ctenosaura bakeri (assembly GCA_948474755.1). Classification (NCBI taxonomy): domain Eukaryota; kingdom Metazoa; phylum Chordata; class Lepidosauria; order Squamata; family Iguanidae; genus Ctenosaura; species Ctenosaura bakeri. The sequence continues at coordinate 528,028 of CAOLHI010000619.1, forward strand.
ATGTACCATCTTGAAATAACAAGTTGTGCCTGTTCATAATTGTTTTGGAATGCATGGAGTAAAATGTAATGCAGCAACAAAAGAACTGCTTTTACATTGTTGCAAACATCCATGACCCAGCTGTTTTCATACACAACCTGGTACAGCTGGAATACGGACACAGATGTATTGTTTGGCTCTCTTTATTAGGCAGATTGATGAATATGATGAAGCTTCATTTGCTGTCACTACCCTAACGGGCTCACTCAGGACCCGTTCTCATCCACAAGTGACTAAAACAGCGTATCTAGGTTTAAATGTAGTTATAAATCCACCTACCAAGTGTGCCCCCAATCAAATGGAAAACGAGTTTCCTGTGTGCATTCTACAGCTGTTCATGAATGGCACAGAAGAAGCTAAAATCTTTTTACAGAGTTTACTTGCAGAAAAAAATCTGAAGTGATCTGAGGATTGGCAACAAACCTTTAAAATCCTTGGGAATTTCTTAACAGTCTTGAAAATTTATTTTAGTTTAATTTATTCCATATAGCAATAGCTGCACATAATAGGTAAAGAAATAGAGAATGATACTCTGCTCAGATAAAAAGAAGTGGATTAATACTGGAGAACATGACGGCAAGGTGCAAACTTACACAAAAGATCTCCTATAGAACCTGATGACTACTTTGTATACAACACAACACAGAGACAAAACCTTGACTTGATCAAGGATACACTGAATAGAGCTAGTCACAGTTCCCTGCCAAAATCCAATACAACGCACATTTGTCGTATTCTGACAGTATATATTTTTAGGTGTACACTTGTAGAATCTTACAGACAAATCAAACACATACATACGTACATACATAATACATACTATCCTCCAAAAAATCATTTGGTTCAAACCATTTTGCTGCAATGATAAAGCTGGACATAATTATGGCAGACCCCTGTCTTTAAGTTCAGACCTGTTCCAAGTAAACACAGCAGAAAGTGTGTCCAATTCTAAACTTCATTCTGACAGTTAGGACATTTTAACCTTGCAAAGTCTTGTGGAATTCACAAAGAACTAAAGCTATAAGGTAAGCATTTTATGACATTGTCAGCTGAAGAGTTGTTTGCAACATTGTCATGTTTCAAGCAACTGCCAGGTACCTTTAAAAAAAAATTTAAATGGCTGCGACAACATTTTTCCCAACACATCTATTGCATTTGATTGGTCTTTTGCTTTTTTCAAAAAAGAGGAGCTGACAACTTTACAGAACAAAGATTCCAACTCATGGGAACATGTGCTTTCTGGCTCTGAGTACTTGGGTACTGTGGAATATCCTGCGATTCTGCATCCACAAACACTCCTGTGGACATGGACATCTTTATGCCTTACAATACACAGGAAATCTCACTGGGGTCAAAAAAAAACAACCCCAGCCTATTTTAAGTCACCCATTGGAAGGATTTTTAAAATCTCACAGAAGAAGGGAGCTGAGTTTTCTCTCATCCCGCTCAATTTACTATCCTGTAGTCCACAGCCCCAGACAAGATTTACTCAGCTGAGCTCCCATCCTGGTATCGAAGAGCCCAGTAAAGAGAGTTTTGAGTATCAGTCAGGAAGAAGACACATTTCAGAAAAGGAAGGATTCAACATCCCCTGCTGCATGCCCCATTTTGCCATGTAATATTCTTCTGCTTTCTACGGAGCTGAAATAGATCCAAGTTTAAATGCATCAATTTGACCCTTTGTAGGTGGCTACCATTTTATTTGTTATGCAAAAAAGAAGATTGGTGAATTGTGCACTGCTGCAGTCTTCAACTCAGCTGATTCCACACTGGCTGAGTAAAACTGATGCTAAGAAAAAGAGGGTGAAACCGTTTTGGTTTTTTTAGTATATCACTCCCTCAGCTACACATGCTTTGACTGAACTGACTTATAGGGCAAAGACTTGTACAGAAATGCACCTTGCTCCCACTTGCAAGTTCGTATAACAAGAAGAGACACATGGTTGCATTTTGCTATCAGTCCATGTTAAAAATACAAATTTTAGGACATCAGTTTTTTTTCTTTCATTGATTATTCTGCGGAAGAAAATAAGCCCATCCTGCGGAAGACAATGGGCACAGTCTGCTAAGAAGACCTCCTGTGTGAAGTAAGTTGAAATGAATGGAAGCTGTGTAAAACCCACAGATTTCAGCCTGGTTTGTGCATGAGACCTCTTCCCAGGGGACTGTGCCCACAGTAAGCAAACCAGCTTCCTTCCAAAGCACCCTTGTTTAACTCGCTTGCACGTTCAGCTGCCTGCAATTCCAGCTTTCGTGGAAAAAATCCCCACCAATACGCTCTTTACATCTGCAAAAGAATGAACCTCCCACCCCCATGGTCTCTGTATGGAAAAGGCCATAAAAGAAAAAAGAGGGAGGAAATCTTTTTTAAATGCTGCGGCAGCAACAAGTAAACCGGGTGAGATAGTGAAATATACACATATACAAACACAAAGAGAGGACATTTTCTGTTATGGAAGATGAAAACTGGTGGTGGAATTCAGAGAAGAATTTTTCTTTATATCAGGTGGCGAGGAAACACAGACATTTTCCAAGGCAATTAAAGCTTTTCAAATTCTTCAGCTTTGTTAACAGAATAAAGGCTTCTCCTACTTATTTTTGTTTTTTTAAAAGCAATAGAAACAGCATTTGGAGGAGGTTTTGGGTCGCTGATGTAACTGATGAGAAATAAATGCAAATCAGATCATATGCTCTTCATTTCAAATTTTTCTTCCTATTATTATTATTATTATTATTATTAATAATAATAATAATAATAATAATAATAATTATTATTATTTGCTACTCATAAAGTTGTCAGCTGTCAAGAACTACTCCAACCATTTGGCATAAATTCACGTATTGTTTTAAGTGAGCTTTAAATGTTTAAGACAGTATTTCTACTCATTTCCCTCAAGCTCCCAGTTTGCTCAAGTTAAATCTCATTGACTAGAACAAAATTTCTCCAATTAAGCATACATTGTCTGCATTCTCATACACAGTAAGTCCAACTGGACCCAGTAGAACCTACTTCTGAGTAGACATGCATAGGATTGCACTCAATTCAAAACACTTTTCAAAGGTCAAGCTGCATGCTACATTAACTTGTAAAGTCTAGAGTGGCTGGGTTTTATTTGTGACAAAAGATGAAAGAATGATCCCATAAACTTTGCAAAAATGAAAAATGAAAAATGAAAAAGGTAATAATACATATCTCAAGATGCTTTTCATTTTTTAAGACATCATTGTGCATTATCTTGAAAGACGGAAATAGATAACAATTTAGTTTCCACTTTGTGATTTACTTTTATTTTGGGGAAGTGACAAAACGTGCAGTGGTCATATAAAGTCAGGGGATGTTCACGCCTAGTCAAATCTACAGAAGTGTGGGGAATCATTGCAGAGGAAACCAATAAAAAAGCAATGTAACAGTAGCATAAGAACAGTGTTAAACTGTACAAGCAATGACTACAGAATGAAGTATCTAGATGTACATCATGGGCAGCAAAGGCCCTCTCCTTTCAAGGAAATCAAGGGTTATACAGGTTATACCAACACTGGTGTTAAAAAAGCCCCAGTAAGTTACAGTGAATTTCTGCAAAATCTTCATTTTTATACCTGAGGACAATTCTACAAACGGAATTTTTTAAAAGCTATCCCCTTTCCTTGAAGTGTGTTTGCCAAACCAGTAATTAATTAACCAGTCAATCTGTCTATCTCTTAAAAGGGCATAATCCAACAAGAAGGACTCCTGTCCGATTGTAATGAATGGAGCTTGTGCAGAAGAACTATCAGCTGGCTTGCGCCTTAATGCATGTTGAATCTGAACTAAAACCAATAATATATAGTAGTTACCCAAAAAACTTTTTGGGAGGGAAAGGTCTATGACTCAAGTCCAGAAAACTGCTATAGAAGCAGAATTTGTATTATGTCCTCTGTGGGACACCCAAAACAAACATCAACATCAATTGCCACAAATAGGCATATCTACGGGATTAAACATGTGTGCTTTGAACATTTGGGTTACAGGGTGCTGTTCTCTGCTAAGCTTCTAGATATTGCACATGCACACTTCAAAATGTATTTCTGCATTCCAGTAAGGTTTCATTGAATTAACTGTATGGAATTTCTTAGGATTAATTGCATCTATCCATCCATTCATCCATTCTCCCCATTTTACCAAACAGTTGCTTAAAACCACCAAGTTTTACACCTTGATTATCTTAAACATATTTACTTGACACTGAGGTCCACTGAAATCAGTAAGATTTACCTTGAAATCAATGAGATTTATCTCCAGGAAGTTTAGCAAAGGAACCTTATGTATATCTACTCAGAATTACATATCTAGTAAGAAATATTCCGTGAAATTTTCTCCCAGGAAAAGTATGCATAGTATTCCAGTCTAAACTAGGTCTGAGGCACTGTTCATTGATCTCAGTTAACTTCAACAACCTGTAGGTTTGACAGAGGCAAATGGGAATCATATGAGAAATTGTATATCAATGGTAGTTGACACCTTACAGATTGAACAGGATTTATAAGACATATACATATCAAAGCTCAGAACATTCCTAGACAATGCTCAACTTTTACATGTCTGGTGGGAAAGTCCCTACCTTGGAAGAAAATGGAAACAATTTTAATGGAATATTTAAAAGAGATACAAAATCAAAACATCCTTGGATTCCAAGGCACTGTGGCTTGAATGTTAAAAAGATGTTGTGAACAGCCAGAAGGGGATTCAACTACACATCTTCTTAGGGCTGGAAAATTTTTTTTACCAAATACAGGAAATCACCTAAGATGGCTAAAAGAGTTTGAGTGAATAAAAAAAATTAAGAGCCTCTTTGCCTATGTGGAAGCTGGCTTCTGGTAAAACAAAAGAGGAAGATATGGAAAAGAGCTGCTTTTGACAATCATTACTCGGCCTTTATGCAATGTTGGGATCAGAACTATGGAGGTATCCTCTGTAAACCACCAGTCATTTTAAAAGAAGGATACATCTGAATGGAACTGCAGAAATCACATGCTTTGCTTTCCTAACATCAAGATGTGTTTAAATGAACTAGTTATTTTATTTGCAAATCTCCTGCATATCACTTCAAGCAGAGCTGGAAAATGAAGGCATGTAATTTACAAATAATGTACCTTTATGCAGTTCCCATTCATTTCAAAGAGGATCGTGCTGTATACATTTTAAATTGTACAACTCTTACAGATGTTTACTCCAAAGTAATTCCTACTGTGTTAAATGCAATTTACCCCTGTGTAAGTTTGCACAAGATTATGGTCTAAAGTCTGTAACAGAAAAGTTATGACTACAATCCTTTTCTCTTTAAAATATGCGTGAGAGAAATAGAAGGCAAAATAACGCACCAAATCGACAAAAGGACAAAAACAGATACTTAAGCTGCTAAACGAAGAACACTGGTTTGGGGAAAACTGTAATGGGCAGAACACTTAAATAATAACTACTGTATTAGATGGGCTGTAATGATTGGAGAAGATCCAAAATTAACCATGTTCCTTTGGGTTTCAAAAATTGCTTTCTCCTAAGCAGAGCAAGACTGTCTTTTTATTGTTTTTACAAAAGGATGAATGTGTTCAGTTCTTAAATGCCAGTACTTTAGAGTGGCATGGAAAAGGCCACTGTCCACTCACCACGGAAATCATTCCCAAAGAGACAGACACACCGAAATCAATGAAAATTATCCTTGACTTTCTTCCCACGAAACAGCTTCTTTAAAACTAGTAAAAAAAAACAAACTGCAGCGATACCTAATCCTATCCAGAGATTTCATAAAGAAAAAAAAACCTGTAAAGGCAATATATTGACAAGCAGTGGAAAAAAGCATTAAAAGAGACCCTATAAAATATTCCACCGGGCAGATTCTGATTTTCTTTTGTACCACATTTTAAAAATAAGACTGCAAAGATTATGCACAAGAAAGGCAAGGAAATGGACGTACGGACTCGTACATGTTCCATACACGAAAAGCCACACATTGGTCTTTTTTTCAACGCACAAATGCATACCAAACTCCTCTACCGTTTTGGACCGCGTCACACCGACTCTTAAATGAAAGGGTGTTGCGATATATATATATATATATATATATATATATATATATATATATATATATGAGGGTTTTACATGGGGGGTGTTAAATGTTGGGGGTTTTGTGACATCACCAGCTTAAAGTACCCAATCAGCTTCCACTCTAGAGAAAATTATTTCGTGGGGTGTTTCCTATAATATACTGTACTTCTAGTCTGCCTTGAAGAAAGGAGGGAACGGGGGAAAGGTGGATGTGACACGGATTTCGGTGCGGCGATCCCAACCCCGCCGTTTCCACGTCTTTGCGGCGGGTGGGGTGGCTGCCGCTCGTCTCCTTCTTCGCCGAAAGACCTGGCGGCAGCCCAGAAGGGCGGGCGGGCGGGGCGGGGGGCTTTTAAAAGCGCCACACGGAGAGAAGAGGGGGAACCATTCCTCGCCTCCCTCCCCCGCCCCGAGAAGGTTTGCTTCTAGGAGGCAAAGGGAGCAAGGAAAATGACGACGGCACAGCGCCGTCCTTCTCCTTTGGCATCCTCCTCGCTGGATTGTTAAAGAGTAGGGGAAGGGGGGAAGCTGTGGGAAAGGCGGGGAGGCGGTTTTGGGATCCTCAAGAGATGCATTTGAAAGGAAAATTCATCACTCAACGACGTGGGGCTGATTTGGGGGGGTAGAGGTGGGAGAGAGGGGGAGGGGTCGGGAGAAGAACCCCTCTTTCTAGCTCCCCCACCGGTGGCCACGAAGCCCCCCCCGCTTTCAAATAAACAGACAAACAAACATGTTCCTGACCTGACCCTGCGGGATGCTCCCAGTCGCCACCGCCGCCGCCATGGATTACAATGCAGAGTTCCAAGCGGGCTATCAGGAAATCGACGGCATCAGTTTGGGCTACCTGCAGATCAACGGGACGCGGATGTTCGCCCTGACCCAGGTGTTCAGCGACCTGTTTAAGGACATCCCCGGGCCACCGTCAGCAAAAAGATGGAGAGCCTCAAGATCCAGAGCCGCCGCTGCGACCTGAAGGAGCTGCGCACCCTCAAAGCCATCCAGTCCGTCCCGATGCGCGCCGTCAAATGTTCGCTCATCTCCAAGGCGGACCTGGAGGCCCTCCGCACCTCCTGCAAGGCCCTGGCCCCCCGAAAGAGGAAAAGGAAGAGGAAGAGCAGGCGAAGGGGCCCCGGGGACCTCTTCGATCGGCCCCGGGTGCTCCCCGCGTACGCCACGCCCGACAGCCCCTTCCGCGCCACCGCCAGCCCCGCTTTAAGCGCCAAGCGGGGAGCCTTCGCGGGGGCTCCCTTCGCGCGGGACTACCAGAAAGCCCCGCCGGCCGCCAAGCCCTACAGCCGGGGCGGCAGAGGGCAGCTCTTGGCCGGCGTGCTGGGCGCTTTCCCCGGCGACTTACCGCTCCTCCACTCGGCCGTCCGGGCTCACGGCGCCGGCCAGCCTCCGCCGAAGCAGCCCGACGCCGGGCGCTCCAAGCGCTCCTCGTGCGACTGCCTGGCCAAGAAGGCGCGCTCGGCCTCCTTCTCCGGCTCCAAGAGGCAAGGCACCTCGGCCGGCTACTCCAGCGACTCCGACTCCAGCGGCGCCTCCAGCCCGGCGACCTCGAGCGACTCCTCGGACGACGACGACGAGGACTCGTCCTGCAGCAGCGACGAGGGCAGCTCGTCCGGCTCGGAGAGCAGCTCCCTCTGCAGCGGCGACTCCGTGCAGAGCACGCGGTACCGGCAGGCGGCCCTGCCCCGTCTCCCTCCCCAGCCCGCCTCGTCCCAAGCCCTCCTCCCCGGCGGGGCCAAAGCCTTGCGCCCCGACCCCAACCTCCTCTTTTGGGCCAGGACGCTGCGCGCCTCCACTTTGGAAAGTTTCAAGCCGGCCCCCTCCGGCGCGCCCAGGGAGCCTCCGCGCCAGGAACCGGAGCTTCGCTTCGAGCGGGAACCGAGGTGCTCGCCCGTCCCCCGGCCCTTTCCCGCAGCCCCGGCGAGGGCCCACCGCAGCCAGAGCGCGGGGGCTTCGGGGAAGCCGCGGCGGGGCCGGGCGCCCAGGAGCACCAAGGAGCCTTCCCCGAGGAGGAGGCGGCCGACTCCCCGAGCTCCCGAGAGGACCTCCCCGTCGGTGCCCCGCCGGACAAGGCTGACGAGGCATCGTCCTATCTCCCCGGGGGCCCCTCCCAGGAAGGCTCCGGTGGGCGAGAGACTCAATTCGACAGGCTCATCCGGCAGTCCAAGCTATGGTGTTACGCCAAAGGCTTCAACGTGGACGGGAAAGGTTTGCGCCGGGCCGAGCAGGCCAAGGGGAGCGCGTCGGCCACTTCCAAAGCCGGCCTTCTCGGCCTGGCCGACGACAGACCTTGGAAAAACGGCCCCGACGACTTGGAGAGCAACGCCAAGCGGAGCAGAGGCGCCGAGCGGGAAAGGCAGGCCAGGGGGAGGCCCCCAAAGAGGCGCAGGAAGACGAGCAAGAAAGGGCCCAGCCCGCCCTGCAAACGCTTGCTCGGCGCCAGCCCGGCTCCTGCCAGGCACCCGTTTACTCTGATGGGCACCTTCCCCTGCACGCCCGCCTTGGTCGTCGGCTCCGACGGGGATCTGTGTCCTGCCTCGTCCCTGTGCGTAAAGGACTCGTGCGCCCTCTCCAAAACGCACCCGCTTTGGACCTGGCAGCTGGGGGGCAATGCCATCCCCGTGCCCCCCAGCCTGAAATTCCGGGGATACAGTTTAGAGGACTTCTAGATGGAGGATTTAAGCTGATTTACGTGCAACAGGTTGTGGGTTATTTTTTGTTTTGTTTTTTGAGGGGGGGAATCTGTGGGTGAGGGAAGAGACAGAATATGCAGCCAAGAGGAGAAAATCTGACATTAGTGTTTTGAATATATTTACTCGGAAGTAACCTTGTTGGTTTCGGTGGCCTTTAATCCCAAGTAAGTTTACTGATGAGAGCGGCTTGCGATGTTTAAACCCGCTTGCCCAGAAGTAAGTTCTGGCGAAATAGACGGGGCTGATGTTAGATTTAAGAGTGCCATGCGGTACCTGTCCCCTCAAAAGTGAGACTCACTGACTTCAACGGGACTTACTTCCAGGTAAGTGGGTGTGGGATTGCAGCCAAAATGTGTTTAAAGGGGAGAAAGAGAATGATTTCCAAACGTTATCACCAAACTTCTTTTAAAAGCCTCAACTCTCCCCCCTCCCCGCGCGCCTTCAAATGGAATTTCTGGCATTCCTTTACTTTGAAACCTTTGCCTTTTTCTTAAAAGATTCCACAACTTCTAAAGTGCTGAAACCTGAGTCTTAACAGCAAGGCCTCAAATGTGGAGGGAGCCAAATAACTGATTTGGGGAAAACAGTTTTCAAATTGTGTTGGTGACAGTAAGGAAAAAGAACTTGGAGAACAAAATCAAGGAAAGATTTTAAATTGTTAAAGGGCAAAATTGGTACAGGAGGCAATACTTTGGAAGGTATCTACAGTATTCCTCTATTATGGGAAGCTGGGCAGGTCAAATAATAATACAGACAAAGGCAGATTTTGGGCAAATCTGGTTTCCCCTCTTCTTTCCCCAAGGAATGGTTTGTTCCATGCGGAGAAATTTGGAAGGGGAGTGGGTGTGTGTTGTAAGGAATGAGAAAGTTTCGAGCACGCCTCCCCTCCCCCTCCCGAGTGAAAGAACTTCCCTCCCTCCCCTTTGCCCAAGTTAAAAGTATACTTCTTCCCCTCCTCCACCTTTCTTCCTTAATTTGGAAGAGAAATGGAATGGCCTTTCAACCACTGCACATTAAACTCATCAAAGCATCATTCCCCTTCCCCCCTTCCATCTACTTCCTGATTAAAACTAAAGCAAGAGGAAAATGAGTTATTTTATCCCATTGCAAAACTTTGAAAGAGAGTGAGGAGAGAGATGCACAGGTTCGACTTGCTTATTTTCTAGAATTAGGGGGAAAGTAATGCAAAAACTTAATTGAAACAAAAGTAATAATATTCTGCTGCCTGCTGAAGAGGCAAAGGGGAGGGAGGAGAGCCCCTTTGAAAAATCCCTGGTCTTGCTTGCACCAAAAAGAAAAGAAAAAAAAAATAAAAGAGAAAGAAAGAGAAAATGAAAAAGAAAAGAGTTATTTGAAACTGTTGCACTTTAAGAAGGGGATGGTTTGTTGGTTAATAGATGACTTCAGTAGCCTAAGGTAACATTCTGTTTATTTAAAAATTTACTGGGGGAAAAAAGAAATTGAATCCAGGAGCAGATTTGCAATGAAACACAGATGGACAATTGGATTGCTCAAGTAAAATGCAGAAAAGAGGGAGTTCTTTCTCTTGCTAGAGGAAATTATGCCCCCTCCTCCATACAAACAAATCTTCTTTATTTCTCTTAGTGTGATTTTTGTCTTCAAAGGTTTCCCTGCCTCTCTGAAATTAAAATCAAACCAAATATTCAAGCTCAAAAGGGTGAACACAAACTGCATATTTGCAAGTCAACCTCAATGTGTTTCCAATTTCAAAATTAGATCGCAAGGCCGAGTTACTCCTGAGTAAGCCTAGAGCTGCTGCACCATCAATGGGAATTGCAAGCAGAAAGATCTTCCAAATGCAAAGCATTTTTGACTGACTTTAGAATTATTGATGTTTAAATCCATACACCTAAACATACTGGTCTGAAAGTAAGCCTCATATAGACCGGCTTTAGTCCCAAGACTGTACTCTGGAATGCTATCATTTAAGAATTAAATGCTAGGCTTTGCTCCCATCTATCTTTTACTAAAACAGCATTTTTTGCCCCCTAAGAGGGGAGACAAAATCTTATCTGCAGGGAAGAAATGAAGAATGGACTCAGGTCCTGTATATCAGCTAGGAGAAAATTTTGACACCTTGAATTTCACAAATTGATTTGGAAGTGTCACTGTGAAGCAAGCTGAACTTGGAATATATATACAGAAGTAACACATTTAAAAGATCAGGGTATTAAAGCTGCAATCCCAAATGCAATAGCATGAAAAGAATTTCACACTGCAATACGTAGTGCTCCCTTCATGATTAAACATATTTAGATTTTCTGGCAAAAATACTGTCTTCCATAGGATGCAGTCTAATGTTCACTTGTTTGGGAGTTAGAGGAATTAACCTCATGCAACCTACTTCTGAATAACCCTGCTTAGAATTCCTTTAGTTTATTTCCCACTTACCATTTGGTAACTTGCATTTTTGTTGAAAAGGAAAGGTTTCTGTTGTCAAAAACAATTTGGAATGAACAGAGGAATGCCGGTTCCCCCAAAGAAGGTATTTCTTTTTACAAAGGAACAAAAAGGAGAAGGGAGCAAGGTTTTTTTTTTTCCTTAAGAACTTTGGAGTATTAAAGCATCTTTATACAGCTCCCATTCATTTTATGCAGGAGACTTTCTTACTGAATTGTGTCCCAAATATTTAAAAATTAACAACACTAAAAAATAAAACCTGATTATTTATGGCGAGCATTCCATAACTTTGGGGATGTATACATGCTGTGAGTGAAGGCACTATGCTGGCTGTAAATTCCCCCCTTTTGGTGATCTGGTCTTGAACATTTGTCTCTGAGAAGATGAGTTGCTTTTTCTAAAATGTGTCGGGGCAAAAGATTCATTTTTTAAAAAGCATATGCTGTGTATACTGGCCTTTTGAGATACTGTAGGTTTTTTGGCCTGTCCTGGAAACTTGGAAAAAGGATCAACAGGAAGAACATGAGTCTGGAAGCTCTACAGTTGTCTTAATTTTCTTTGAAATTCACACAACACCCCTTTGTCTTACCCTATTTTGTATTCGAAATATGAGCTCAAATCTGCTTTAAAAAGGAGGGACAGCGATGTTTGCAAAGCAGTATAGGGCATTTAGTTAATCGCATACTGGCTGTTATTTTCAAAGGAATGTGGAATTTGATGGAGGCTAAATATTGACATGTCTCCTTTACTGCCCCAGTTTCTACCTTTTAAATTTGTTGTGAGCTTTGTAAACATGACCCATAGAGAGAGAAAATAAGAGAATATTTTGAAACAAAGTCTGAGAGATCAAAAATTTGCTTTAGAAGGGAGGGGGGAATGTTTCACATTTCATTTTCACACCACAATTTGGTGAATGTAGCCTGTAAAGTAAAAAACCAGATTTCAGGTCATATCTGTTCTAGGGGAATGGAGAATTGAGCAGAGTAGGTCTATCTGGGGAGACAGCACTCAGTAAAGGGAATGCACACCTCTTAACACCAGAGGAGATCCCTCTGCACCCCTAAATTGTGTGGTACAAACTGATAACTGCTGCTGCTCTCCTTGTTCTTTGGATCAGAGCCTTAAACACAATGCTTTACTCTTTTCTCTCTCTTCCCTTCATTCTTCATATAAAGTAATACTTAATACTTTTGAGTATTAATACATTTATTCAGAAAGCCACAAATAAAAGATGGCTTTCAGGATGGAGAAGGGAGAGTCTTGGACAAAGAGATGTTAATTGGCAGGAAAACCGTATATGCTGTAAGGGAGGACTAATCTTTCTCTTTTCTGTGTCCTGTAGTCTAGTTCACTATGCATCACATTGTCATGGGCACAATCCAGCATAGAGTTGTCTTGTGCAAGCACAGTAGAAATAAAGGGAAACTGTGCATGGTAGTACTGTTACACAGCTCCCATTTCATTTCACTAGGGATCCTGGTGGGTTGTGCCCCATGTCTTTTGTGTGCACTGTATCTAATGGCTATTAAAGTTTTCATACAGTTTCTGTCTCTTAAAAGGTACCTGTAGGTATGCTTATGTATGTTCCTTTCTCAAGACATGAAGGCACAGTGGAGTAGTATTCATTCCTTTGCAGACCTTTTCACATGTAGGGAAAATATATGCAGGTCACATGAATACACATGTTGTGAGTATGTATGTACTTAGCACACTGAATATGTGTATGTGGGTATGTCAGCAAAGAAAAAGAAATGCAGAGTACACTGAATATAGCTGCATTATCTTTTTGTTGAATTATATTAAGTATTCTACATCAGGAGGACATTGACAGTTACCAGGTGATACCTTTGAGAATAGCTTGCAATCCTAAGCAAACTTTTTTAATGGAATAAGTCCTATTAAATCCAGAGATGGGCTTCTCTGTAAATATGCTACAGGGGCGCAGTTCTGTTTCTTCAGCAGTCAGTTGCAAAACTCCCATGATTGCAGCAGAGCTGAGTTGTAGTCTAACTCAAGGCTGTGGAAACTTCACTCTTGCAGATGTTGTTGGATTACAGCTCCCACCATCTCTAACCATCAACTATACTGGATAGGGTTGATGGGAAAGTCCAACAACACCTAGAGGATCACTCTGGGAACAGACAATGTTTTTAGTGAAATTGCATTTCTTGGGTGCTCGTGAGGTGCTGGATTTGTGTCAGCTGATGCTACTAAAAACTACCCATCAAGAATGATGTACAGTGTCATTTGCTGTATTTTCACACCTGGCAGTAAATGTGCATTTTTTTTCCTCATTGAAGTTATGATAGGAGATATAAACTGTACCTTCACTGGCACAGGGATGGGAAGCTACTCTTTCAAACTTCAGTTCTCAGCAGCCTCACCCAGCATGGTCAATGGTAAGATTATAGGAGCTCTAATCCCAAAATATCTGGAGGGCTAAAGATTCCTTACCTGTACACTAGGATGTATGACTGATTTTTAAAAAGTAACTCACTCTCACATGTATAACATTCACATGTGTGCACAAGAGGGACTCAAGGGTGCTTTCAAAGTTGTGTGTGAAAACAACTTAGTCTCCAACACTATGTTTAATTTATTTCTGTTGTCTTTGACATTCCACTCAAACATCTATTTTAATCAGATGAACAGTTAATGTGGGGAGCACCCAGTTTTAATATGAAAGATTGTCCTTTAAAATGTGACAGTTCAATTCAGATTATTGGCAGAAAAGCATTACGTTGTTCCTGTGAAAAGATGAGTTTCTGAAGCAGGGGTGGGAATATGTGACCTCCCAGATGTTGCTGGCCTACATCTCCAATCAGCCCTATTCATATCATGAGCAATATTAAGGTGTTGTGGGAGTTGTAAATGAAAGCCTCTGGAGGGGCAAAGATGCATGAGCCCTGTTTTAAAGAATGTATGTTTCATTCATCAGTCACAACCTTTCTCATGGGGGAGGGTACTTTGTACCCAGACTATATGTGCATGGACAAGTGGTGGCAATAGAAAATGATTGGGATAATCTCTTAAGATCTTTTTGTGTCAGAGCTGAATGATCTCCCTAAAACAATAAATTGATAAGTTTACAATTTGCTCATCCTTAATGGTACTCAAGATCTTTCAACTTTAGCTAGCTCATGGGGAGTCTCACTCACTCACTCACATACACACCCCACAGATGTTCTGAGCTACAGTTCCTGCTATCCCTACCAGTGACCATGCTAGGTGGGGCTGATGCAGCTGTAGATCAAAACACCTGGAGTACCAAACTCTCCCCATCTCTGATTTGAGGTTTGGAAGAAAGGTGGGCTAGTGAAATTTTGGGATTTCTCACAATCTGCAAAGTCTTGTAACCTCCCCTCTCTTCTCCCCACTCTATTGTTTATATGAGATTATTGTGAATGCAAAATCGAATACAAAAGAAACTTTTTTTCCAGTATAGCCAATACACTTTTTGTAACAGTACTGCACAACTCAGACACACACACAGACACACAAGTGCTTTTAATGTCCTATGTTGAAAACACCTTTTCCTTGCAGAAATGCAAACTTTTTGAAAAATAATAATAATCTTGATTTATAAAAGTTAATATTGCCTCTGCAGCACTATAGCACTTTTATTCTGGGGCTCTATTTATGTCTTATATATGGGTTTAGTTAAGACACATACATAGTAACACAACAAGAAAGATAGCTGAGCTGTAGGTTATGAGAGGAAAAATCCACCGTTGAACAATCCCTGTATTAGATCTGACTGAAATGCCACAGAAATGTGCAAGCTTTTAAATTTTTCCAGAACATTTCAGGTAGATATGTGGTGCTAAAAAGTAGGATTGCAAGGAAGAAACAGAATAGTCCCCAAATCAGGCTAATTTTTGTGATTGCAGTTAGTGTCAGTCCCAATGTGAATACTGTAGACTGAATGAATCACCATGGTTGGATTTACAGGTATCAGGCTACTTCAGCAATGCATAATGAGACAAAGAATTTATGCTCAGTCACAATTTTATGTTTTCAGAAATGAAGAGTTCTGGAGTTGTTTTTTGCCTTTCAGTCATTTTTTACTTATGGCAACTCAATCATGGGGTTTTCTTGGTAGGATTTGTTCAGAAGGGGTTTGCCTTTGCCTTCCTCTGAGACTAAGAGAATGTGAACCTCAGTGGGTTCCTACGGCTCAGTGGAGATTCAAACACTGGTCTCCAGAGTCATAATCCAATAATCAGACTATATGAAATAGTAATCCACATGACACTGTCTTCAGCATGTTTACTACAAAGTAAATCCCACTGAAACTTGGTGATACTTCTGATTAAATAAGCTTAGGATGGTATTGTAACACACACACTTATTTGGATACATATTTACAGTAATAGATCAGACTGGCTTCAGTTAACCAAAATGAGGATTAAGTTGCTAGTTTTCTTTGACCAGACAATCTGGAGGCATAACACTACATCACTTACGTGCAAGCCATTTCCACTGAAACTGATGAGAGTGCGTGTGTTGTGGAATCCTTCACATGCTTAAAATGCAAATTCTAATCTGGATTAATCCCAGATAAGTGGGTACTGGATTGCAGACTAGAGAACTCATCTCCAAAGAGGCTATCCTGTGTGCACACACTTGGGAATAAATGCTACTGAAGTCAGTGTCACTTATTTTCAACTGACTATGTATGTAGGACTTGGATCCACATGAAACAAATGTAAATTGCTGGTTTCAATGAAAACTATTACTACAAAGTGTGCTTGGGATCTCAGATTAAATTCTAGCATCTCAGATTAACTAAATAAAGGTTCAGGGATGAGTGATAATAAAAAGATGGAGAAAAAAGTATATGGATGGATGGATGTATAAATAATTTTTAGCTGGGTTGTATGAAATACCAACCATTTCTCTCTCACATGTCCTTTGAACATGTTCTCTAACATAGGAGATTTCATCTCTTCCTATGTATACAAAAGTTACAAGCTTGCCCTCAGCCTCAGAAAAGGTTCTTTTACTTAAGTTAAAGATTTTTGGTAGAGTACATCACAATGTTATAAACAAATACAAATATTCCAGAACCTGGGCTAAAAAGTTCAAAAAAAGAAGTTGATCTATGGGGAAAATGCAAAGAAACAGTAATTCCACACATACTGTTTGAGAAGTATGGGCATGTTGACTAATATCCATATCCTTGGGTTGAGAAGCTTTGCTTCTCTTCATTCATGGACCTTTAAGGGCACAGTCCAGTGGGATATTCCTGTGGGCCTCATACAAAATGACTCCCAGCTGGATTCCTATTCTGCTAGAGACTCATAAGAATTTCTCACTGGATTGTGCTCTTAATGCTCCATGAACGCATAGGAGCAAAAGCTCTGCAACCTGATCATATGGATATTTATTTACCCTTAAATCCCACTGTGTTTAGTGGGGCTTATTCACATAGGCTGCAAGAAAGCGTCATTGAATACAGTAAGATTTATCTTGAGTAAATCTGCATAGGATTGTGGTGGTCATTATTTAAAGGGCTCAGGGAAAGCCCTGTTGCTAATGTAATGTATTGACTTTGGTGATGGGGGAGATTCTAAATGGGTCACAGCAGTGGGAAGGAAAAGCAGCACCCTATACATTATTTTTGCTTAACTCACCCCCCAACAGAATGCTTTATCGAAAAGAAAAACAAGAACAATTGTTTATATAAGGATTTGTTTGTTTCTTCCAAAATGAAAACAACCAAAAACAGGCACATAAGGTTCTTCCAGATTCAGGTATTCTCTGTATTGAGCTACTTTTGCTTTGTTTTTAGATATTCAGCTGTAGCAGGACATAAAAACAATTTCCTAACATTCCTCCAACCTCCCATCTCTCTCTCTCTCTCTCTCTCAACTTTGTTCTTTTTTTTCTTCTGGATTGCCTTGCTGTAGTTGGCTATGCAGTGTGAAGAATAATAAGCTTCTGTTTTCATGTAAATCACTTGGAACTCCACAAGGAAGGGAAATATATTGGAACAGACTTGGGGGAAAGCTGGAGTTGGATATGTGGTGAAGGAGGGCTGGGTGGTTGAAGCAGAAAGAGGAAATATGCCACTTTCTGAATTTAAAGTTAGGGCTATCCACTTTTCAAGAAGAGAAACAGAAAATATACACATGCATATGAAGATAGTGATAGTAGTGAGCAGGGAATTTCTTTACTAATTCTATTTCTCATATCTCAACCAGAGAAAAGTGGTAAAAGGCTGAAAAACAAAGGAATTTCCATAGAAAATACTCTGAACATAATTTTGTTTTCTCCTTCCTGAAAGACTGGAATTGGGAAGCAGGGGAAGAGTGAACAATTACCTTCTTCCATTGAACATTACATGATTTGATTATGTATAGCTACAATTCCACCCTCTCTGTGGGTGGATATACTTAACGATTTTAAAAAAAAATTTCTCCATTATTTTCATTGTGGCTGTTTAAAAATTATTTTAAAACACACCTGAGTAACTAAAACTTGGATGGATTTCCTTTTATATTCATCCCCACTGCTACAAAATTATACTCAGCTTGGGAAAAAGGGTGGGAGGGGTAGACTCAATTTAACGTTATTTATTTGAAGTTGTTGTAAGTACTGTATATAAGGGAAAAAGCTGTAATCCCCAGTGTGCAATATGGATCCTTGACTGAGGAATAAAATACATTTTCAACAAGGTATGTGTCTTGTGTGTGTTTTTAACAGCTCAGAAAAGTTACTTTTGAACTTATAACTCTCAGAATCCTCCAACTGACATGGCTACCATAGTAGAAGAAGTATCTTTTACAAGCTGTGGGTTTTCATAGACATTTTCCCATTTTGTATAACAGGGTGAGAGGAAGAATTGCTTATGATAAGGGCAAGCAGAAGATAGATGTTTGAATGATCTGCCATGTCTTTCCAAGGGTTTCTGAGTCTCAGCATTTCAGTGAAAGCTAACTAGAAAGGAAAAGAAAACCTCTGCCATACCTGGTTTTGTGCTAACTGCTTCTTTTGCAGCTTTGGTGTTTAAAGTATAGTTCATATTAGATCACTTATGTTCTTAACCATCATTTTGTGATGGCTATGGCTCTCAGCCGTCAGAGTAACAGGAAGAAAGGAAATAATTCCTGCAAGCCCAAAGTCTACCCATCCATTTAGGTATTCAGAGATTAGCTGTATTTTATGAGGAAGAGACAAGCCAGCTGAAATTAAAGGTAATACTAGACTTCACCATACTTAGACGAGACTCAATGAAATCAATGAAGTTATTATTTATTTATTTGTCCTAACAATTTCTATAGGGCTAGTCTTAGCATGTCTTAAGTCCAGACCCAGTTCTATATTTTATTGCACAAGAAACAAATGGTTTTAGAGATATACAAGCTTAAACAGTCAGAAAATATGACAGTCATTGAACTTGGTACTGGATGCAGGTTGTCATCCTTTCCATCAAAGGATGGGTGTACGTAAAGGTTCTAACCATTAAGAAACTTAAGGGCTTTGGACAGCAAGGTGAATAACAGATTTGAAACATGAAGGTTTGTACACTCTTTTTCTAACCCAGTGGTTCTTGGGGTCTGTGAAGCCCTGCTGCTGGACACCAACAGCAGCAGCAGCAGGAACGTGGCAGCAGGGGAGCAGATGCCGAAAGTGCTCCCTCATTTACAAATAAGGGAGCAGTTTGGGCATGCATGCATGTGTGGGGGTGTTGGCACTGAGGGATATGGCAGCAGGCATGTGCTCACACCCAAGCTACTCCCCCGTTTGCAAATGAGGGAGCATTTTCAGCACCTATGCCCCACCCCACTACCACATCTCTGCCAAAAAGGATACATCAGTGGGGGTGGGGTGTGCGCACACAAGCTATGACTCAGAGACCAGGGTTTGAATCCCCACTTGGCCATGGAAACCCACTGGGTGACCTCAGGCAAGTCACATTCTCTCAGCCTCAAGGAAAAACAAAGTCAACAAATCTTGCCAAGATAACCCCCATGATATTTTGTCTTAGGGTTGCCACAAGTCATCTTTCAAAGCGAAGAGCCATGATGGCTAGAAAGAACTGCCCCCTGTCAGCAGCACTTTGTTGCTGTGTACCTATAAGTCATTTCTGACTTATGTCAACCCTAAGATAAACCTATCACAGAGTGCTTTTTTGGCAAGATTTGTTCAGAGAGGGTTTCCCTTTTCCTTCCTCTGAGACTGAGAGAATGTGACTTGTCCAAGATCACCAAATGTCTGAGTGGGGATTTGAATCCTGGTCTCCAGAAACCTTTAATAAATATTTGCATATTTAAATAAATATTTTCATATTTAAATCTAAATTTAAATATCTAAATCTTGAGTCAAGTCTTAGTGGTTCCTGGCAAAAATATATATTTACACGGGGTTCCCAACCACTGCTCTAACCTATGGCGGCAAAATAACTAAAGATGCACACAATCCCTTCTCTTTCTGTCATTTCTAGCATTAGAAGACCCATGGTTTGGGCAAAGCACTGAAAGCTCTCTATAGTATAGAATGGAAGGGGGACAGGATGAGCAGTAGAGGATGATGCTCTGGGACCCAAAGCACCATCCTTCCACTGCTGAATTATGGATGGCTGCAGCAGGTCATTATATTCATTCATCTTGCCATCTTGTCTGATTTTGGAAGAAAAGCAGGGTCAGATATAGCTAGTAGTACTTTGATGGGAGACCACCAGGGATCTCTTAGTGGTAGGAAAGAATCCTGTTTGAAACTTTGAGGGTGAAGACAAATACTGAAGAGCACATAATGGAATCCACAGCAGCTCCAGAAATTTCTGTGGCAAGTTGCATATATTGTCTCTGAAGAAGGCCATTGAAACAATTACATAAGCTGAAACTCATTGGGCTTGTCTCAAATCATAAATAGAGACTATCTACAGACCACTTTTAAGACTTGTCCCCTGCTTTTTTCCTGTGAAACTTTGGAGAGCCACTGTCACTCAATTGATAATACTGGTCTAGATGGACCAATGGTATGATTCAGTAATATACAGCTTTCTATGAGAGAAGAGAAGGGGTGGTGTGTATTTTCAATTTGTGCCATGTCCTTTCCTCCTTCCATTCTGTTGTATTCTCATCTGAAAGCTATGAGTAGAAAAAGCTTGCAACATAAAATGTGCACATCTTTTCTGCAACAGGGTAACCTGTATTCTTGTACTCCATATAATAGTAAGGAGTGCTTGGCATTGTTCCCAGGAGAAACAACACCAGTAAGTCAAAACCAATGACTGACTTTGTTTCATACATTGTGTTAAAAAAAATGATTCTGCTTTTCACACTGTGAAGAACCAACCATCCACTGAGGTGCTTTCACAAGAGTGGCCAAAGCTACTTACTTGAAGCTACTTACATAGAAGAAGAATTCTATGGATACTATGAATTTCTAAAAAGACAAATGAATGGAACTTAGACCAAATCAAGCCAGAACTCTGACTAGAACCAAAGATGACTAAACTGAGACTACCATCCTCTGGACATCTCATGAGACAATGTGACTCCTTGGAAAAGACAATAATGCTTGATAAAATGGAAGGCAGTAAGAAGGCACTGCCTTCAAAGGAGCTGTGGTCTTGAGCTTGCAATTGATGCCTGCGAATCTTGGAGTTCTCTCATTCATAGGGCTATGATAAAGTCAACTTGATGGCAAGTAGCAACAAACCACAACTTACAAGCAAATCCTCAATTAATTCAATGGACTTGATACGTTAGCCTTGATAGTCTGTTGCAGTAAAAGCAAGAAGATGCCTTGTGACACCTCACAGATGGGCTGGAGTGCACATGCACATTTGTGGAAAATGCAACCCATGTGGAAAACCTGCTTCCAACAAGCCCATCTACTAAATAGGTGAGCAAAAGCCTGTTGCTGGGGGAAAGAATGGCAGCATCTGGCAACGGGGGTGGGTGGGAGCTAACTCATGTATAAAATCATACCTACCTGAACATGAAATGTTATCCTCTGTATGTGGGTCTGTCTGTGTGTGTATGTCTACATGTGTGTGAGAGAGAAAGAGAGAGAATTATAAGCTGCAGTAAGGGGATATGAAATGGAAAAATGTGTAGACTACAACAATTATACTGGAAGCGTTACAATGGCCATTCACAAAGCAGCCCTGATGTTAATGCCAACATCATGGGAGCAGTGACCAAACTAACACCTGAAATGAGAATAAGATGTATTGTGTTCATTCAGGTCACAAGTGGCAAAACAGAACTTCTCAATAAAGTCATAATGCAGCACTGTTCATACTGAAGTATTAGTAACTGCTGGAGATAGACAACCTTATTTTCAGAAAGTCAAAGCAGTGCTTGCAAAAATTACCCTTTTAGACTACAGTTTGCAGATTATACCAACCAGAATGGTCATTAGAGATTCTGGTAGTTGTAATCCATAAAAGTAACTTTCCAACTTTTCAATGAAAAGGTTGAAAAAAAAGTGAGTGGTAGCCGAAGAGTGCACTTTTGTCCCAATAAACAAGTTTGGTAAGTTTTTGTAGTATTTTCAAAAAACAGTAGAAGATGTGAATGGAACAAAAGAAATGGATGTACATCACGGAGAGCACAACGATCTTTAAAAATCTCATAGCATCATGCTATGAAAGTCAGTGTGGATAAATGTTAATAGTATGAGATTAGAAACAGGAGGACCCAGTTTAAATCTTTGCTCAGCAATTAACCCCACTGAATGAAAATTATCTTGAAGGTTTTTTGTGAAGATAAAATTAAAAGGCAGAACCAAGTATGGAACTCCAGAGCCCTTGAACGAAATATATGATTATTGTGTGTGTGTACACACACTGTAAATTGTGGAAATTGTATACATTGTGGAATCAGAAATAAACCTTGCTATATTTGATGGATTTTCTCCCTGCTAAGTGTGTTCAGGATGGCAGTGTAATTAAGGTAGAAAATTAAGGTAGAAAAAAGAACCACATTGGAATCAAATTACACTTTTATGTAGCTTTTAAATTTGCTTTGCAGTTGTACAAAATGCCAAGAAAAAAAATCTACATATCTTTTAGTGTCTGTAGTGAAATCTGACACTGGGTTCCATAGTATCAAGTTTTTTGAGTCAGAGACTGTCAAAATGAGGAAGTTTTTACCTAGCAGTTGAGACCATCTGTGGACATTCTATAACTGTAGCTCTGCCATTGGAAGAGCTTTTTCTTGAGACAGAAAAATGTGATAGACTTATGTTTTGCCAGTGATTGTGGGCATGATCTGACCATGCATTCTCCTGATTGATCACGTTTGCCCTTTTTAATGACAGAGCAAGTGTTTCCTGCAGATAAATGAAATGTTTAAATTAAAATCAATAGACATTGCCCTTTAAATTCAAACCCAGAGTCTAAAGGAAATATTTTTTTAACAGATCTTTTGAGTGGGTTTTATCAAAGCTTCACACACCTACGTCCTTTCATCTCCTTTTGAAAAAAAAAGGGTTTTGCATTCAAATCTATTGGCTGAAGTGTTGTTCTTCCAGCTTTTAAGGAATGGATCAGATGAGATCTAGCATTACAGCAATCCAATGGGGCAAAAACTAAGTTGGCCCTAACTTTTGATCTGAATAAAATTAAAAAGGAGTGTGTGTGTACCTGCACATGACTCTGCTGCTTCTAATTCTAATAAAAGCACCATTGTTCCTATGTGTGCCAATGTGTCATTATGCTTATCAAATCCGATAGAGAATGAAACATTTTAATACCAAATACACTAACTTGGCAGTAGGATCTTTTGAAACTATCTGTCTCTCCATGCTTCTTCCCTCTTTCAAATTGTGTTTAGAACATGCCCATCCAAGTGCAAAGTCTATTTTATCCAGCATTCTGTCCCTACAATGGCTAACTAGGTACCTATGGAAAGTCCAGAAGCAATGATTGTCAAAAAGCACCATTGACAACTTCAGGAAAATGCTACAGAAGTTCAGTGGGGACCCAACTAAGCTCTAGCATGAAGCAAAGTGTGAGAGTGCAACCTCAAATGGCAGGTTTTGAGTGTCAGTAAGGAAAGCTGAGTGGAACAGAGGGAGTAGATTTCAGGCTTGCGGGATCTATTTTGTTATTTTATAAGAATCTTGAAATTCATCAACAGTGATGCATGGGGACAGGGTAATTCTAGAACATACGAGCATACCTTTAATCCAAGAACTTTGTTTTCATTACCAAAACTGATTTCATAGTCTTTGCCTTCACAATCTATATGTGTTTTTACGCCACTTTTCTTCATTTCAGCAGCCTGATTAGGAGTGGGATGGGTTGCAGGAGGCATTTTTGCTATTGCCACTGTTAAAGAATCAGAAACTATGCATGGGTTCTAGAAAGCACACCTTCTGGCCACCCATTGAATAAGCAATGCTGTTCAAAGTGATGCTCTATGAACTGGTGCCAGTCCATGGAGAACTTCCAGAAAAGAAACAACTGCAGGCAATGGGCACAAATATGGTGCCAGCTCTGGGCTCATTGGAAAAAAAATTCCCATGCTGGGTACTCACATCAGATAGCTTAAGAAGTGCTGGAGTAAAGGACAGGAGAATTTGGGAGAAAATAACAACTCCAAGGATCCCATACCATTAGCTATGCTTGCTTGTGGATACTGGGAGTTATATGGAAAAAAAAAAGCAACACTACCAAGATTTGGGAGAAAGAGCTAACTCAGAGGGCACATGTATAGAGATGTTCTCCTTCATAAAATATTCAAAAGGAAGATTCATAGGGAAGTACACAATTATCATTTACATGCCTGAAAGATGCTCAAAGGCATAATGAAATGATATATGCGTCAGAGGCTGCTCATTCTGAATGACTAAATAATAAATGTATTTGTTTCCCTAAATATATGCCAGTGTTAAAAAATCTCATTAACATAAAGATGAAGAGACTGGGAACTATAGTGTCATCAGTCCAAATATCACATTTTGATCATGAATTTACTAGCCAGCAACAAGTAGTAATATGAACTGTAAATGAACTATCCAAAGCATCTGTTCTATGTGGGGGATGTTTAGCACCTTGGGTATGTCCTTTTAAGTTTGTACTAAAACACTGAGCATATTCACTGCCTTGCAGCATGGGACCACTGGCTACCACTGTTGGGAGATCCTGGCAATTGCAGTTTAAAAATAAAATTTTTCTAAGCTGTGCGGCATATACACATGCCTATAAGATGCTGGCATGTTTTTTTTTAAAGAAAGGCATTTTGGACAGAGAAATCTATAGCTGAGGCCAGCCAGCTAAGCTGAGGCCAGGTAAGAGAGAGTGAGAGTGTTAGCTCAGGCAGAAGAGGCTGAGGGGCCAGCAAGAGGAGGAGACAGTGATGTGTTATCTGGACTGCTCTGTGCCCCAACTAACTTGCTACCCTCAAGTGTGATGGAGGATGCTGTTCCATTGTCAGTGTTGAAGAAAAGTTCAACTGCAGGTTCAGTTGCCAGGCCAGTCAGCTTTCTAGAGCAACACACGGGGGATACTATCCCTGATATTTACAAAATGTTGTGATCCAACTCTGGCAACAAAACAGAAGAAGTTGCTTGATCCTCTTTCTGCTTGCAGCAGAGTCCTCCATTCCCAGTTGGCCTAAGAGCCATTTCTTCCTCTTTCCATAGAAGAAGATAGAAACAGACACATGCACACTATACTCAGCTTAGGGTAAGACAGTCCAGAGGGCTCTGAGGTAGGAGCAGGATTTGGAGAAATTGTTTAAGTTACCAAGCTTGGAAAATCTACTCTTTTTTATACTAAAACTAATGAACTCTACAGGATTCTAAGACACTATTTGTGTATACTGTAATATGCTATAAGCCGCTTTGGCAATCTCCTGTCTCTCAGCCTTACCTTTTCGCAGTATAGGAGTCACAGTAATCTACTTTGTGGGGATGTTACAGAGATCTTGCTGTCTCTCTCTACTACTATTTTGTTTTAACAAGAAACCATTCTTTGCAGATATGCAACATAAATTTTTATTTTATTATTTATTTATTTATAAATTTACTTATTTATTCAGTCTATATTTTATTTTTTATTTATTTATTTATAATAGTACAAGTGCACAGACACCAGGTTATTCTTTGAAGGAATAATATAACTCTATTAAAATAAAATACATTTGAGAGCTCCAACCTAGTTTCAAAGCTTTCTTGCAATGAAGTTCCCAAAAGAAATTTGTGTTGTTTTAACCAACCAACTCCAGGCAAACTTGGGCTTTTAACTAAAATCAAATAAACTGTGAATTCCTTCCACCCATGCCAAAAAGCCACACTTAACCAGGTCACCTCCTTCCAAATCAATGTCTTTTATGTGCTTAATTACATTCTGCTTTGAAACATCTTGAAAAAACAAAAGAATAGAACTGTGAGATACAATCAAGTATTAATCCTTCTACACCAAATCTTTAAACATAACCACAAACTACCTTAAGTATTACACAAAGGGAGATGGTTTCCAATTTCATCCACAAAAAGTTGCCAAAAAAAGATTCATCAAATTCAACCACCTCTCAACCTAAAAATTAAAGATTGTGAACTGAAACCATCCAGAGGATTTCCTTAATAAACCTGACATAGATGAACATGAACTGCACAAGAACACTGTTCTCAGGATAATATCTGATTGAATGAATCTCTTTCGTCTCTATGCATTTTATAGTTTTGTTTATTAATCATAAATTGGCTACATGGATGGGAAGCGGATTAATAAAGAATTTAGTTCTGGAAAGGCGGCAGCTCTCCTGCAGAATAACTTTCCAGAGCTACTGAGTACAGTAATTGCGTTCCTGAGTTTTCTGGAGATGTGTGTGTGCGTGTGTGTCTTACTTAGTTTAATAAATGTCAGAGTGATTACTGGAGAGGGGGATATGGGTTGTGGTGAGTTGAGAAAGGGGGAGGGAGGTCTGGGAAAAAGAAGAGGGTGTAGATTCCTTGATTTTAATGTGTGTCAATGATAAATTAGATAAAAGCAAGTTAAAACAGCAAGCTGTGGAGGTGGGGAGAAGGAAGGAAAGCTTCAAACTCCTTAATCTAGGCTCTGTTGTGGAGGGGAGTGGTAGCCTAGAAGGGGGTTGAAGGATTAGCTCTCCGTAAAAGTCTTCATTTATTATGTTTACATATAGTCAGCAGAGAAGAATGAACAATGATTTCAGGCTGGGCAGAGCAAGAGGGGAGGGTTGGGGGTATTTCCCTCCCCCCTTCCTCTTTAACTCCTTGGTTTATCAGTCTCTGAAGTGTCTGAAAGGAAGGTCCTTTTCCTTGGAAAAGTTATTTTCCTTTCTTGGAGAGAAGGGAATAAAAAAAAAAAAAACCAGCAACAAACTCAAAACCTCTAACCACAACAATCAGATTGGAATTTTAACTCTGGGCTGCCAATATGGCACATGTTAATAGCTCAATGGATCCAGTTTAGGCAAATTGCAGGGGGCTTACCTTAAATGAGGCCATATGGGGGGGAGGGAAGCCCCCATGACCTAAACATTTCTCCCCCCACTTAAATAGCCCTGGAGCAAATCTACAACAGCAAGGAGACAAAAGTGAATCTCTTTGCAAAAGTATCCATTGAAGAAGAATGCTTGAGAAATTTGGGGTGCTTTGTTACCAATCATTCTTTTCCACTCCTTTTCATTCTATCATTCTTTCTTTTTTTCAGTTCTCTCCTTTATAATTTTAATTTTTATCTTAAAAAATTAATGTTTATCTGCTCAAACATGCGGTCCAATATTAATCATCACCTTAAACCAGAACAAATTTCAGTTTGACTGTAGAGTCTTGTGGGCCAATCAGTGCATTTATTATTGCAAAATATTTTGTTAACCATAATAATAACAATTCTTTAGTCTTCAAAGTTCCATAAGACTCGCTGTGCTAAAACCAATTATGATGGCTATGCATCTAGTATCTGAGTGTAAAAGTATGTAAACAGTCCTCAAAGCTAAATGGAATTAGAATTGTAGAGAAATAAATCACTAACATTAAAAAGGACATGTGTGAGTGTGCACATGTAAACACATGCACACACACAAACATAAACCAAAACAAAAGTACAAACAAATCTGACCAGAAATCACTGTGTTTTTTTGAGAAATCACTTTTGAGAAAATCCTGTGCACCTTCAAGTGGTCAGTCAACATGTTGACCCCATGTGTTTCATAGGCTTTTCTTAGGCAAGGAATACTCAGAGAAGGTTTTGCCAGTTCCTTCCTCTGAAATAGCCTACAGCATCTGGTATTTGTTGGTTGCCTCCTATCCAAGCACCAACCAGGGCTGACCCTGCTTAGCTTCCAAGATCAAATGGGATCTGGTAATTTAGATTACTTAGGCCAGCTCTGAGAAATCCCTGTTACCGAATATAAACAGAAACAAAAATTAGTACTACTACTACACAAGTGCTAATAAGCATCTATATTAGATTAATAACAAATCATGGCAATTAATCACCCAATATGTATGGTTCTCTAAACAGACTTTCTCCACAGAGTTCAACAGGACTTACTCACAAGGAAGTATTCACAGATGTGTGCAGCCACAGAATTAAATCTTCCTGTATATACCAAAGTCAACTAAAATGTAGAAACCAAAGAACTCTGCAACCTGATAACCATAATGCTATGGGGGGGGGCGTTATCCCAAAACTGCTCATAAATGTCTTACTCTTCTCTATAGAAGGAACAGATACTGCCTGCCTTTTATAGAAAACATTCTATTTGAAAGGAAATCCCAGTGCTTTCTGCCTTCTTTCCAGGATGACTTCTGTCTTTCCTTTAGTCTTTCTCTTGTATTCTTTTATTGCCATTAAATCCCAGCTTGACTCCTGAGATCATCTTTGCCACTCAGTCCTAACAGTGTTCATCCAAAAGCAAGTCCTACTACTTTCAGTAAATTGAATTCTAAGGCCATTTCTGCACTAGCCTGTTATAGTGCGATGATTCCATAGTGCGATGATTCCACTTTCAACATCCTAGATTGCCCCTCCTGAAACTGCAAACCCCAGGATTCCAGAGGATGTTGAAAGTGGAATCATCGCGCTATAACAGGCTAGTGCAGAAATGGTCGTCTAAGTCAGGGATACTCAGGAATATTTTCACACTTGTTGTAATGTTGTGTGTCTTTGGTCATTTCCAACTTTTGGCAACTCTGAGATGAACCTATCACACCATTTTCTGGGACAGAGAGTGTGCGACATGCCCAAGGTCACCTCGTAGATTTCCATAACTGATCAAGGAATCGAACCTTGGTCTCCAGGGTCTGTCTAATGTTCAAACCGTTATACCATGCTGGAACACTAGTTTTTTTTCTGCTTCATGGATACTTTGCATGGGCCTGTTCTTTCCTGATCATTGCATTCCTATCTTTTCATCTTTAAAAAGTATTTAATCACTGTTTTGTTTGTTTATTGAAGACCATACACAAGCCTTTCAAGTAAATAATACAATGGTGTCACCTGGGCTAGGGAGGTGACTAGTGCCCTGGACACTCTTTCTCCTTGCCTCCACTGTACAGGGCTTTGTACTAACCAAAAACCATATCCAGAGGGTTTCTCAGACCTCCAGAGCCAGTTTTTTGGAGACACCAAGGAGTGGGGATTTGATCCCCCCTCTAGAGTTTCTATGTATTCCATTATTCCACAGTGGAAGTCTAACACTAGATCCTGGCTTTTGGGACTAGACTGTGAGCAATTGTCACAGAAGAAGACTAAGCTAGTTGAGCTTTAACACACATGCTTAAAATGTCTTTGATCTCCCACTCATCATCTGGAAGTGTTCTAATTACAAAGCAGCTTTACAGTGCAATTCTATGTACATCTACCAAGAAATAAATCTTGCTCAGTGGAATGAGGCTTACTCCCAGGTGAGTAGATATAGGATTGCAGATTACATTTGCTCCCAGATGAGGTTGATCCAAGATACTTTGTTGTCCCAGGGAGACATTTTGTTGTCTCTCTCTTCCATGCCACATACAGAAGCCAATCAGACTGGCCACTGAATCTGACATCAATACAGAGAACGGAACAGCAGCTCCCTTGCCCTTGAAGTCAGTAGGCTAGCTTAGACAGTGATTGGCCATCACATGGAAAAATTACTCTTTTGGATTACAACTCTCTCAGTCCCAGCATGGTAAATATATTGGCCTGGAAATTCTGTAATCCAAAAAATAGCTTTTCAAGGTTCTGCAAAGGGCAGACAGACAAAGAGCTAACACTTTGCTGCTGCTTCTACCCTCCCAAGATCCTGTTTCTCAGGCAGCTGCCTCTACCCCAGAGGTTTCCAAACTTTTCATGTTGGTGACACACTTTTTGTTCATGCATCATTTTGCGACACAGTAATTCAGTTTTACTACCAAACCAAAGGTTAAACTAATCCCTTGCAAGAGATACAGACACATATACATAAATTGTAATAACAAAATGTATGGGGACACAACATATCTCATGAAAACCTTTCATATAATTTTAAAAATATATGATTTGTAAATAACAACATACATTTCCAAGATTGTAGGTGACACACCTACACACTTCAGGTGACACATCAACATGTCATGGCACACCATTTGGAAAGCCCTGCTCTACCCGATGGTAGAGCCAACATCACCTGTGGAAAAAAGTGTTTTTTCCTTATGGCATTTTCCCTCATAGGAAGGAGCTTTGTGCTAAGTTTGTTTACCTAGTTTAGAACCATTCACCACAAAGACTGGCAGTAGGTTTTGTCTTCTCCAGAGTTCCAGAAAAGAGTCTTTTGTAGATTTTATTTGGAACTTGAGACCTTTCCTCAATGCACATGCTCTGCCACTGAACAACAGCCCTTCCCTATAGACTTTAATTTCCCCTTTAATGAGAGTGAGCAGAAAGATTATTGCAAAGAAAACTGAACTCAGTACACTTTGATGTACTACAGGAAGGCATTTTATATTATCCAGCAAGAGTAAAAATGTTCAGGATCAATTGCCATATATAAGTTATGTTTTAACTAGTTAGAGCTTCTATGGATCCTCCCTTGGCTTTGTAAATTAAAAACATACAAGTTAGTGGACTACAAGGGGAGGAAGATAATGCTAGATTAAAATTGGCCTTCTTTTAAGTGTGTTCAAGTAGTTTCATGGCTGAGTGAGGATTTGAACCTGGGAATCAGGGACGGAAGAGTAATGAGAGAAACTGAGAATGTTGTTTCAAACAATGAGGCCAAAAGGCCATTAAATGCAAGAAATCTCTTACATTTCTTAGAAAGACTACCAATGATCTTACAGAGGACAGAGTAGCCCATTCAATACAATAGTCTTCACTGCGTGCGTATTCGTTGACTCAGGATGTATTAAATTTGTATTTCTAGCACTGCTGTGCCAATTTAACATCTGTCATTAGAAAGAAACATGAGGATATGATTAAGTCCAAACAGAACAATCATATTTCCTAATACATTCTAGGACAGCAATTTCATCCTGCGATCTTTAATCTGAAGTCTTCTTGTTGAAGTATGGTTATCTTATGGTCAGCAGCTGGGCATCTTGGAAGAAACTTTTAAAAAAATCCACACTGAGCAATATGTTTATTAGGGCAAACCTAATTTTTAATTTATTTATTTGTAGTTGTTTTAAGAAATTTTTAAAATTTCATATCTAATTAATTAATAAATTAAACCACACAATTAATTCAATTATTTAAAATTAATATGTTAAATAAGTAATTAAATTAAATTAACACTGGTACTCTCCCTGCTATCTGTTCATAGGCAGGTGAAGACCTTTTTGTTTCAACAGGCATTTGAAGCCTGATTGCTGGGGCAGGGGAGACCTTTCAGACTGTGCTACTCTTTATTTGTTGTTTTCTTTTTAATAGCCTTGCTTTTAATTGCTTTAATTGTATTGTTAGTTTAATTGTATTTTTAATTTCTGCATGATACGAATTTTAAAGTCATGTCTGCTTTAAATTTTGTAAGCTGCCTTGAGTTCTTGAGGCTGGGAAAAAAGCAGGAGGATATAAATAAAGATGATTATGATATTAAATAAATAAATAAGCAGTCTAAATTAATTAAATAACTAAATGCCATAAATATGCAAGCCTTCAAGTTCTCCAGAAATTCTTGTGAGGATAGGAAGTACAAAGGTACTATCCAAAAGTAAGCTTTGTTTGTTTTTAATCATGGGCCAACATGGCTGGCTCGCTGGCTGGCTGGCTGGCTGGCTGGCTATCTACCTAGCTACCTAACTAACTAACTAAATGAAATTGCAATTGAATATTCAGAACCACAGTACTGAAGTGTCTATTTTGAATACACATAGTCCATTTCTGCACTAGACTGTCATAGCACTATTATTCTACTTGCAACATCCTATGGAATCCTGGAGTTTGCAGTTTTGGGGACTCCCTAAATTGCAAACTCCAGGATTCCATAGGATGTTGCAAGTGGAATAATAGCGCTATAATAGTCTAGTGCGGAAATGGCCATAGTGAAACATGCTTCCAGAGAATCAGGACTGACCGAAGTAAGGAAGCATGCTCTTTGGATAGCAAAGGGACTGGAGGGCAGATCTCTCTCTCTCTCTCTCTCCCTCCCTTCATCTCTCTGTGTGTGTCTTGCCTTCTCTACATTAGCCCACAGTCCTCAGAGAGGGTAGAATCTGTTCAACTTTTGTCTCTGAGATTTTTGGAGACAGAGTTTTTTATCCTGTGCCTCAGACAGGAAAATATCTTGGGCTGGCACTGTTTTCAATATATATTCCCCATCTGGGAAAACAGTCATTTCCGACCACTACAAACATCTTTCCTTTACTGGTTAGGGGAAACCAGATATTTTTAAGTCGTTTGATGGAAAATAGATGTCACTGCTTCCCCTTTTCATTCTCTGCATTTCTATCATATCATTTCTGTGGTCTCTGTTGAACAGACTATGTTGTGAAGCCAGTAATGCCAGATCTATTATTGATTCTGCTGTGCTTTAATTTGTATTCACTGTTTTGTTATTCTTCACAATTTTATTAGTGTTTGGTGGAAAAATTTTAAGACTTTTTTTTCAGGGCTGATCCTACCATTAAAGAGAGCGAGGAGACGATTTCAAACAGCGCATGCTGTGAGGTAGGAATGGCAGCCCTCTGGTTGTTTCTCCCAAGTCTCCCGAGTCCCTGTAGCTTAGAAAATATTCTGCATGGGTTTGGGAAGTTTGTGTATTTGCCTTTGGTAAACTGCATAGGGTTTTTCAGGCAATGAATACTCAGGAGTGATTTTGCCAATTCCTTCTGCTGAAATATAGCCTTATAGCACCTGGCATTCCTTGGTAGTCACCCACTAAAGCACTGACCAGGGCTGACCTTGATTAGCATCCAAGATCTGATAGCATCTTGTGCCTTTAGAATGTTTAGTTCTTCTGGTGGGAAGAATACATGTTGATTACCACATACTTGACTCACCCCATTGAGGAAAAGAAGGGTAGCTGTAAACTTCATAATACTTTTCTGGGGAAAATTTGTATGTGCAAAACTACACATGTCTTTCCAGCTCAGAAAATGTGTTTTTGGGCAGAAGACATTATTTTGTACAAATGTCACCAATCTCTTTGTAAAAATACTGTGTTTTTCACACACCAAACATATACAATCTACATGTGTTTTTTTAATGCATGCACCCATGGATTTATTTACCTAAACTGGCTAAAAGTTGCATAACTTTATGCGATTTGCTTAGGTATGCAGAATCGTGCAAAGAAAAAGATAAGTGTAGTTTTCCTCCATGTATTTTCTGCACAAAATCCATTGTTTTTATTCAGAAAAGAATGGATTTTATGCAAAATACATGCTTCCAAAACCACATTTTCTATGCAAATAGATTTCCCCCAGTAAAGTCCCAAGATACAAATGATGCTCAAAAACTGCACAGAAACGTTTGTATTCTAGCAAAATGCTAAGAAAACTGATTAAATTATTCACTTTTGGACCCAGAATTTAAATATGTAAAGACGTACAGCCCTCCCTCTACATTCATGGGCTTGACATTTGCAAATTTGGTTATTCATGAGCTGCCCACTTGTCTTTCCTTCCATTCCCCTCCCTTTTGTACAGGTGTGCATGCTTACTTACTCTTTTTTATGGTCCAAAGACCCAACAATGCAGCAAAGAGACAAGCATATAAAATACATACGAGATTTATGAATCAAATAAAAGCACAATAAATACCTGGGCAGAATGTAGATACAAAATGTAAAAATCAGTTAAAACAGTTCAAGTACAAATCCAATTGCAGAAGGCTTATTTCAGACCTTTATTTGATACAAATTATTCTCTAATCCTGACTGCCTCAAAGAGAAACTTTGCAACAGCCAAAGTCACACTGGGAAACTTGTCTTCTAATAAGAACTTGACATAGAATTGGGCAGATTTTCCTTGTAGGTTACTCAATAATGGATTAATTGTATGTTGACGAACACACTTGTAGAGACTACAAGACAAAAGAATGTGCTTCATACATTCTACTTCCTGGTTACTACATGGGCAGAGTCTTGCAGTATATGGGACACCGGCAAATCTACCTCAAAGCAAATTAGAGGGGAACACATTGCACCTTGCCTTAGGGTGTGCATGTCTTCCTTCTCCACACTAAGGCAAAAGGCAAGCAAACGGGAGGAGGGAGTACCATGTGCAGAGAGGGGAGGCACACATGGACTTTCTCCTGTGTTCTCCCCCTTCTGTTGCCTTGCCTTTTGCCCCAACATGGAGAATGAAGGCAGCACACCTGGCCAAAAGGCAAAGGAATGTTAGGGGGAGAATGTGGGGAGACACATGCACACCTTGTCCATGCGCAGGACTGTCCCCTCCCATTCCCTTGGCTTTTGCCCTGAAGTCCTGCCTTCCTTCTTTGTGCTTGGGCAAAAGGCAAGGGAATGGGGAAAAGTCATCTGAGCACCTTTCTGTGAACAGGGCTGACCCCTCTGGTTCCCTTGCCATTTTCCCAGGTGCGTGGAAGGAAGGCACATGGGCCTGGGCTAAAGGCAAGAGATTGGAAAGGGGAGAATGGAAGGGAAGGCACATGTGCAGAGAAGAAAGGAATGGGAGGGGGCACTCACTTGGGTGAGGGGGAGTTATTCATGTTTCTGACTTTCGTGAGTTTTCTGCACCCTGAAACCTCTTGACAGTGGAGGGGATGCTGTACATCCTTTGTTCTACATCCCCCAAATGAGTATCGTTGCTCTTGAGCACTGAAGGGCATAATCCTCATTGCTAGTACTGAAAGAAGGAACAACTCCCAGTTCATTTGTCTTCTGCGCAGGGGATGGAGGAGAGGTGCCATATTGTTCTCTACCAGCAAAATGTCTTTGGTCTGCCATTATATATGTGTTTGTTTGTTTGTTTGTTTGTTTGTTTGTTTTTAAAGTAATAAATTGGTCTCTTCCTATTCATATTAGCTTGCTAAGGTCAAAAATAGTATACAACAGATGTTAAAAATCAGTTTGGGGGTGGTAGCAGTGAGAAAGGACATCAAAGAACACATGGTGAAAACAATCAAGGACCCTGCAGTGATTATAGGAGGCAGTTTAAAATATTAGATTCTTATCAGGGACATTTGGGAAGGAGAAGATTCAGGAAGCAGAAATATTTAATTCAATGTAGTCAATGCTTCCCCTCTTTACTCTTTTATCAGATTTCTCTTTTCATTTTGTTTATTCCCGCTGCTTCCCCCTTTTCAATTCATCTTCACTTAAGAAGGGGAAAAAAGATTTTTTTCCAAGAAGTTTATTTATTTGTTTGTTTGTTTTTAAAATGCCACCTATCCAGAGATCTCAGGGTGGTTTTCAACAGGTAAAACAACAAAACAAAGAAAACATACAATAATAATTCAGTGTTCTACATGATGACATGTCCAAGCCTATCAGTTAAACAGACACATCAGGGCCAAATTCATTTTGCTGCTGGAGATAGGAAAGAAAATCCATCCTCCCTACCAGCAGATCAAAGTACCCAAAGGAAAATTCCACAAATATCTCTCACCAGAAATACAAATACAGTAACAATAAATTAAATGTACTAAGCATTTTATTAACAGAGTTCTGAAAAAATGCTTTTGAAGTGGGGAATTCTGGGAGCTATAGTCCAAAAAAGTATGTCACTGGTCATGACACTCCAAATCAGTTGTCTGAAGTGACCATTTCACTGTGCCCCTCGTAGAGCCAGCATCTAAAACAAAGCTCAGTACTGTAGCTTTCTACTCAAAAACAAGTTCCATTAAGTTCACCTAAGTTTATTCTCATGTAAGTGCAACTGTACCCTCCATCTCATGCTTCCCAGCAAATGATACCCAGTGGCATTCTTCCTCTGATAGAGGAAGTCATCCTGATTAGTTGCCTAGCCATTGATGAATCCATCCTCCATAAATATATATTTATTCCTTTTTAAAACTTATCTTGTTTGGTAAGTAGACATAATTACATCTTGTGGGAGTGAATTCCACAGTTTAACTGTTATGTGAAAAAGTTGTTCCTTTTATCTGCCCTGACTCTCCCCCATTTAGCTTCAGTGGATGATCCCAGGTTTTAATATGGGATGGGAAGAGAGGGAGAGAGAGAGAGGGAGGGAGAGGGAAGGAGGGAGAAAGAGAGAAGCTTAATTCTACTATACTAATTACTATCCATAATTATATACAGCTCTGTCTCCCCTCACCCACTTTTTTTCTAATTTAAATAGTCCCAATACTGTAACCATTCCTTGTACTGGCATTTTGACCATTTTGATTATTCTACAATATTCTTTTTTAGATCCAGTGACCAGAACTACACACAGTATACCAGATGTGGTCACCCTGTGGATTTGTATGTTGGCAGTACAATATAAGCAATTTTATTTTCAGTTTCCTTTCTATTTCTGTTCAAAATGAACTGGAACAATGCACAGGGCTGATATATTTGTCGGTCTATCTACCACAATCCCAAGATCTGCTGCCAACTCACATCCCATCCCTGTATATATGAAGTTGGATTTTTTTTGTTCCTGTCCTTTTATACTTGCTTACACTGAATTTCATTTGCCATTTTACTGTCCCTTCTCCTAATTCAGAGATTTTTTTGGAGCTCTCTGCAATCTATGTTTGTTCTTAATATCCTAAACAATTTAGTGTCATTAACGCACTTAGCTACATCATTGCTTACCACAAACTCCAGAGCATCTAGGGGTACATCTAAAAGCACTAGTCCCAAGTGACCCCACTGCTCACATCGTACCACTACAGGGGTTGACACTATATCCCTACCCTCTGCTTCCTGTTCTTAATAACTTTTGATCAATTGGATCATTTTTGGACTTCAGATCTTACTCCTTGACTACTAAGTCCACTCAAGAATCACTGACATGAGGCTTTATTAACAATTTTTGGGAGGGTCAAATAGGCAACACTAAGATCACACCCACCCACATACTTAGAGACACTCAAAAACGTGGGATGTGCCAAATTTATAGTTTACACAACAGAAAATTTTCTGTAAAAATAAAAATTTCTCATGCTACATTTTTCTGTAGAAAATTTCTCATACCATATCTATCCAACTATGTATATTCACAGTTGTCTGCAGTGCTGTACTGCAGTTAGTCATATTGTGCATGTACATGCCTTCACGTCACCTATCAACTTCTAGAGATCCCATGAATTTGATAGGGTTGTTTAGGCAAGGAATACTCAGAGGTGCATTCCTTCCTTCCTCTAGTTCCTTCCTCTGAAATATGGCCTACATATTAGATAGTCCAAATATAAGATAAGTTCTAGTTATTCTTCTGGCGGAACAAACACTGACAAATTCTAGTGTCTGTGGGAATAAACTAACAAAGGAATGCACTGCTAAGTTTTTTTCTATTTCACAATTTTTTTCCTTCTCCATCAGTTACAAGTATAATTGGTTAAGACAAAATGTAATAATTTGTCTGCTCATAGACTCACATATCTTTTAGTGAAATAAATGTTCAACTAGTTTACTGAAATCAATTTTTTTTCTCAAGTTGAAAAGGAACTGATAAATAGCACAGATGGTGCATGAGTGAAGTTGAAGAAATTACAGTCATACACAAGCAAAGCAAAGGTAGACAGATATATCAGGCACAGTTTAATTTAGAGTGTTTTTCAGGTGTAGTCATTTTTGTTGTTGTTAACTATAAGGAAAGTCTGTACTGTTCTCTTGACATTATTACAAACATTCCATTAAAAGAACTTCCAGATAAATCTTCAAACATGTCTGAATATAACATTTAAAGCAAACAGGCTAAATCAGGTAACAATATTTAGAAAATTTTCTAGTTGTACTTTTTCAAGAAAACCAACATCACGGATGACACTTTAAATGAACCATAAAAGAATAATGAAGAAGAATTTACCTTTCTTGAAATTATGTTGCAGAACCCATGAATATTCTGTCTCTGGCCTGTATGTAAGTATAACTGGAACAATTGGACTTCCATCCTGTACAAAACAAAACAAAAACTCTTTTCATCCTCCATTGCTATGCATTTCTACCCCCAATATTGTTTTCTCTTTCCCTCTTCTCCAGTGCACAGTGGTTGGATCTAAGTTTAGTTTCACTCAGGTCTCATTAACATACTGTAATTGTGAAAAGTCAGCTATAGCCAAGTTAAGCCACACTGATTCAAATGGGAAGTAAAGTTCTACTCCTTCATCCCCTTACTGAGACTGGAACTCAATGAACTCAGTTGGCCTTGCTTCTATATAAACACGTGCAAGACTACACTATATAATTAACACCGCAATTGTATATTCATTTACCTTGTATGATAACAAATGGTCCTAAACTGTTATTTATACAGATAACAACAAACTGGATTTTGTTGCTGTTGTTGTTGTTACTGATATAAGCCCTCAAAGTACACTTTGACCTATGGTGACCCTATCAATAAGAGACTTCCAAGGGACCCTTTTATTAACAGCTCTGTTCAGATTTTACAGACTCAGGGCAATGGCTCCCTTAACTGGTCTTCATCTTACTACTGCCTTCATCAATATTACCATGATTTTCAATGAGTCTTGTGATGTATTCAAAGTACAATACAAAGTACAATAGCTCCATTTTGGTTTCTAGTGAAAGTTCAGGCTTGATTTGCTCTCGGTCCCATTGGTTTTTGGCAGTGCACTTTATTTATAGAGCTCTACCCCAAAACCATATATCAAATTCCTATAGTGGGTCTTCTTCCTATCAGCTTTCATCACTGTCCAGTTTTTACATCCATTCATAGAAAATGGAAATACTATGGTATGAATGATCCTGACACTGGTATTCAATGATATATCTTTGCACTTTAATTCCTTCATAGCTTGCCTTCCAAGTATTGCTCATCTTACAATTTCTTGACTGCAATGCCTGTTTTCAGTGATATTGGAGCCAAGGTATTTAAAAAAATCTTTACTTTGATGTCTTTATCACACACTTTAAACTTATGTAATTTTTCTGTGGTCATTATTATGATATTTAGCTGTAACTCTGCTTTTGCACTTCCTTCCTTGACTTTCCTCAGTATTTATTCCAGGTATTTGCTATTTCTTCCCCCAATCTTCATCTCTCCTTCCTCTGAGTGTAATCCTACTTTCCACATGATACGTTCTGCATATAAATTAAACATATAAGGTAATAAAATGCAGCCTTTTCTGGCCCTTTTGCTAAGTGAAAATCTTTCTGCTTCTTCATATTCTAACAGTGGCCTCTTCTCTGTGTATAGGTTATACATCTGGACAATCAAATATTGTGGTCCATTTCTTTTAAAGCAATCTCTAGTTTTTCAAGCTACAGCCCCTGCTGTCCTCCTTCTTGTGGACTGGAATGTTGCTCATTCAGCTTCCCAATTCTTGGTTTGAATTTTCCTTTGGTTTCTTGGTTTCTTGAAT
This sequence comes from Ctenosaura bakeri, assembly GCA_948474755.1. Lineage (NCBI taxonomy): Eukaryota > Metazoa > Chordata > Lepidosauria > Squamata > Iguanidae > Ctenosaura > Ctenosaura bakeri. Next base: position 567,116 of record CAOLHI010000619.1, read on the forward strand.
CTAGTGGAAGAAATCTGTACCTTCGTTGCTGTGCTCTTCTATTTCTTTGAATTTATTTTAATAGTTTTCTTTGTCCCTTCATACAAGTTGCTGAACAGTTGCATCCAGAATGTTGACCCTTTTTCTGTCATCTTTTATTTTTGCTTCTCACCTGTCTTTAACCCTTTGAAGAGTTGTCATCTAACAAGACTCTGGCCATTTACATACTAAACTGCAAACTTCAGGATTCCATAGGATGTTGAAAATGAAATAGCAGCACTATGACAGTCTAGTGAAGAGATGGCCTTTCTTTTTAGCCAGAGAGTTTTTTAGAATTCTTTCCTGATCATGTCCCTGGATTTGATCCACAGTTCTTATGGTTTGCAGTCAATTAAGTCTGGTAGTGCAAAACTGTTTTTTACATGGTCTTTAAATTCTATAGCGATTTTCTTTAGCGATTTTCTTTACATCCTATTTTCCCATTATGATTGACTTAATGTTCTTATTTCATTTAATTCTAATTTTTTACATCAGCAGTTCATGGCCTGTACCACAGTCTCCCCTTGCTCCTGTTTTTACAGAGAGCACTGAATCTTTCGACCTTCTGCTTCCAGTTATTTTCTTTCTGCATTGGCCATCTGGTGATGTCCATCTATACAGTTGTCTGTTCAGTTGCCCGTAGAATATGTTTGCAATTAACAAACTTGTGGCTTCAAAAAATTCAGTAAGTCACTCTCCCACTTCATTTCTTGATCCTTGGCAAAATGTTCCTCCAGTGTTTGGTTCTACTCTATTTCGTCCTTTTGCACTTGTCACCCATGACAATCGACATGTTCTAATTGCATGGTGATCAATTTCTTCCTTGATGCCAGCATAAAATCTTTTGAGTTCTTTCTTTTCTGCCTCTGTAGTTGGAGCATGGTTATACTGATATATTTCCCAGGAAGTTACATTGATCTTATTCAGTCATCCTTTATATTGTATCACCTGACTGATTTTGTTGCACCTCACCTTACTATTAATGCCACTATGTTTCTTCTTAGATTGTCATTTCCAGAATAAAAAACTGTGTAAATATCTGCTTGAATATCTGCTTGAATATCTGCCCACTTTAGTTCACTCATACTAAGTAGTGCAATGTTTGTAATCTCCATTTCTTGTTGTACAATTTCTGTCTTATGCACTTTCCTATATTCATATTGTATGCATTGCCCAACTTAAGACTTTATTTTCATATCCTGAATATATCAATAATTGAACATCCTTTTGGCTTTAATCCTGTTATGTCATTAGATACACCATTAATAGTGCTTATCCTTTGTTCTTCTGTAGAGGATTCCAACCTAGGGGTCTCATCTTTCAGCACTATCTCTTACTTCATTCTGGAAATTCTCATCATAGGTGTTTTCATCCTTAAGCTTGTTTTCTTCTGCCCAGAGACTAGGCCACGGAGCAATGGCTTCAACCTGCAAAAAAAAAGAGATTCCATCTCAACATTAGGAAGAACTTCCTGATGGTAAGAGCAGTTTAACAATGAAATATGATGCCTTGGAGTGTGGTGGAGTCTCCTTCTTTGGAGATTTTTAAACAGAGGCTGGATGGTCAACTGTTGGGAATGTCTTAATGATGTATTCCTGCATGGCAGAGGGTTGGACTGGATAGCCCTTGTGAATCTTCCAGCTCTATGATTCTATGATGCAAGGGAAAAGACATTCAGAAGGTGGGTTTTGCTGCCCTCACCACTGGGACTATTAGTTCTCTTCTGATGATCTGGCCATTACTTCCTGAAAGGGAAGGATGCATTTCAGTCAGGTGTCTCCACTTTGAGTATTCCACTTTGGATAACCCTACTAAGAGTCTAGGCTCTTGAGAGTCTCCTGCTAGCATTACTCTCAGTTCCTCTTACATATTCAAACCCACCCATCACATTAAGATGTGTATCTGAATCATTTGTATCTAATTAGAAGCAGGCCTCACTGCATTCAGTGAGCCCAACTCACAAGTAAGTGGAAACAAGGGTGTCCTTCAGATTCAGCTGAACCCCTCAACTAAAAAAGGCTGATTCGAAGAGATGAGAAGGTGTGGTTTTTTGTGACTCAAAAGTTTAGCTTCTCATCACAGACAATGGTTTTATCAGGACTCTCCAATCTCATTGTATCACAACAGAGTTGTTTAATAATAATATATTATACAACGGTATCAGTATTCAGTACTCTTTCAATTCTCTCTTCTAGGTGCAGGAATATTAAGCTTGTTTTGATGGAGTCTGCAGTCTGAGAGGGTGAAGCATTTGTGCTTGCTTGAAAAGGCTTTATATTGAAGTCCTTCTGCCTTTGCTACTGTATGTTCCACATCTGCCATCTACTAATTCCTAACCTATTGTATTGTGACTTTGGTGCCAAATGAGCAAAAGCAACTTATAACTTCCTAGTGTAAAGGTGTGAAACGGTTTTTCGGTTGGAGGTCAAATTCCAAACTGGAAAAGATCATGATCGTCCTTATTCCAACAGTGAGTGAGGCCAAGGGCATGGGACACAGGCATGCAAAGCACGGCTGAGTTCCTCACAACAGCTTTCCTGCCTACAAAGCACAGTTCAGGTCTAGGTAAAAGTTTTTCTATCTGCAAAGCACAGCTAAGTTCTTTTCAGGGGTTTAAGTTTAAATATCTTCATATACCTTCTGGTCTCCAATCAATGTTTTGAGGTAACAGCAAAAGAACAGAAGATTTGTCCCTGCTCTAGACTCTTTAGCTGCTTTTCTGAAATTTTGCATGGTTCTTGCCCAGATAAACTAATATGACTTACACCATCATTTCCATCACACCTAGGCCCAGAACAGATGAAAGGCCCTCCCTCTATTCCAGCTGCCACCACTGTGTCCTCAGAGGAGAGAAGAAGAGATAGTTTCTGCTGGACTTAATCTTCTCCCACGCTACCATCCCCTTTTCATTGTGTTATGTCTTAATTAGATTGTAAACTTGATGACAGGGAACTGGTTTGTTTTTCTTTTACTTGTAAAGTGCCATATACAATGATGGCATTATATAAACAAACAGACAAACAAACAAATAAATAAAGATGATGATGATGATGATGATGATGATGATGATGATGATGATGATGATATTGATATGCCATTTTCACACAATTTATCAAAAAGAATCACAGGGGCAGTGGATAAGGGCCACCATTCCCAAAATGTGAACATTACCCTTCCACCAAAACCAACACCAACAACCTGTATCTATCCTTCGGAAATGCTGCAGGTTTTTTAATTGCTCCCATCTTTATGCAGTATGTGATTTTCATAATATGAAAAACATGGGGAGAGAAAACAAATCCTTAAAAATAAACAAATCCCAAATTGTAAAAACTGTTCTTACACAAGACTCCTTGCACCTATTTATCTGAAACTTGGCAGGCTTGATTCCCTCCAAACGGGCAATTATTTTTGTTAATTTGTATCTGATCTGCTACAAAATAATAAAAAAAAAATCTCAATAGATATATACCCTCTATTAAAATCGTTTTAAATGTGCATAGCAGAAAACACCTTGGCCCAGTTTGTCTGAAATTTGGCAGTCGTAATCTATGATACGTTCAAATTTCAAATTCCATACAGCTCTTGCAAACAGAATAAAGGTATAGTAGTTTTGAGGTTCTTTTTTCCCTAGTGAGAGGCAATAAGATGTCAATTTTTAAACTGAGATTCAGATTTGAAACCCACTCTATTTGGGAAGCCTCCAAATCAGTTTGGCTAGTGGTTCCCATGATGGTTAATTTGCACAGCATTTTAATCCAAATTATACAGAAGCTACCCAAAGTACTGAACTTATTTGGGTCCAAAATTCAGCATCTTGGATGACTCCTTTAAAGTTCAGACTAAAATGTCATATGAATTCACTGTTCCACTGACATGAAAGCCACCAGCAGCCAATTGGTCTGAGACAAGTTGGGCTGTTTTCTGGAGTGCCAAACTGGTGTCTGAACTGAATCTTAGGGTTGATGCATGCTTCTACATATAGGATTGTAATCCTAAACTCTTCCTTAGGACTAAATTTCAGAATGGAATCAGGGTGAGGCTCATTCCTGCTCAGGAAGATGCATAACATTACATGAAGCCTTATAGTTCTGAGGCATGTTTGAGTGGACTCTTGCTTGTACACAGAAGTATTCCCTTACTGCTTTGCATGGCCTAAGCCTCGACTCCAGTGCTGAAAGCAAGTGCTGTGGCTGTGGCTTGGTTTAAAATTGCTGTGTTTTAAAATAAGGTTCAAATGGCACAAGAATAAAAAGGAAAGCACACTGAGACATTTATTAGGCTGGGGAGAATTTGAAAGGCAAATATTTCAACAGCTTTACTGTCCTGTAGGAATTTCAAATTTTATTTGTATTATTGAAACATGTAAAAGAGTCAGAATCTACTGGTTGCTAGTTTTTCTTCAGAAAAGAAAGGAGGGGCTAATTTACAAAGCAGTTATTTCCTCTGCCTTGGCCATGGGTTTTGCAGAAGTAGTTCTTACTAGCTGAAGAAGAGGAGATAAGAAGACAATGGTTACTATCAATGAAATAATTCCACTAATGTAGAAGTATACAAGTTTTCTATATAACACATAGCTCTTTCTCAAGAAAGGATAGCCAATTCACATCCCTAGAAATGAAACAAAGTGACTTACTGATGTAACACAACTGCAGCTCCAACTGAATATCTAACATAAAAGCTACGTTTTCATGCTTGATGAAGAATTCTGCTTAACCTGAAAAATTACTTTGCTAGCTGATGAGTCAACTAGTACTAATAACCAAATTCTATTCCAGTTGTCTACCATTATTTCAGGTTACATTATTTCCTATTTGTAATCCAAAAATCTAAAATTTATGATAAGCCCCACTGCTCCATCACTTGGAATCCTATGCCACCATGCTGTTTTGGTTTACAAACCTTTAGCAAGAATTCACTGTGTATTTAAGTGTACCTTGGTCATCAGGACAATAAAATGAATGACAGGGCACAATTAAGACATAAAAAAAGTAAATAAGGCTGTAATTCTATACACTTACCTGGAAGTAAGCCGCACTGAAATCAATGGGACTTCTTCTAAGCAGAGATGTGTAGGAGGGCACTGTAAAATAAAATGTAAAAATACATAGCTAAACTAAGTTTCAGCCAAGCACATACCTAGACTTCTCCCACTGAAATTAAAGGAATGTAAGGTGCCTAAGTGTGGTTGGTTCATACCCATTGACTTGGAAGGTTTGCTGGAAAGGGAGAGGCAAGCATTTTGTTATACATGCAGACTTATGTAAAATAATACAATTTCCCAATCCCATTTTTTTCAGACAAAATAAAATAAAATAAGGCTGAAATACCATCTGGTTGTTGTTGCTGCTGTTGTTGTGTGCCTTCAAGTTGTTTCTGATTTATGGCCACCAGAGATTGCCAATACCAGGTGCCGTAGGCTATAGTTCAGAGGAAGGAACTGGAAAAACTACCTCTGACTATTCCTTGCCTAAGAAAATCCTATGAAATTCACAGAGTCCTCGTCAGTTGACAGGAGACTTGAAGGCACACACACATGACAAACTTATCATGAGGTTTTCTTGGCAAGACTTATTCAGAGAAGGTTTGCCATTGCCTTCCTCTGAAGTTGAAAGAGTGTGACTTGCTCAAGGCCACACAGTGGGTGTCAGTACTCTCTCTCTCTCTCTCTCTCCATATATTTACATATATATGCTGACTCTCACTATATGCTTATATCTGGGAGTAAGTTCCATTGAAATTACTGTTGAACTGTTGAATGAGCTGTTGAAATTACTTTGGGGTAAACATTGCTTTGCACTGTAAATATACTGTAAATATCCAAGCTGATAGATGGAACAAAGACTAGAAACAGAGGAGTTCTGAAATGCCAGTGCCCTTGATAATGTAAGCCTGTCAAACTAACTTTTTTCCTCTCCCAACATGCCCCATCAAGCTGCTGTTAGAATCATAGAAACAGAAGAATGTGGGTCTCTTTCAACCAACAGCAGGCTTAGGGAAATGATTTTGATTGATGCT